>VWZO01017218.1:464265-614551 GCA_013396975.1 Bucco capensis
CCGTGGGAGCACAGATGGCAGCTAAAGGGATGCTGGAACCATTTCACTCCTACCTTGGTGATGATAATCTGGGTTTCAGGAGAGAGCAGTGAGATTGTCTTTGCGAACCTGTTTGAGCAGATCCCATGTCCCTGACAAACATGGAAGGGTTTTAATGCTCCCTGTGGTGGCTAGTGCTGTGGTCTGAGATCCTACCTGTTTGCTTGTGCTCTCCTGTTTAATTTTTATGTCCAGGGCTCCCCTCCTATCCAGATCTCAATGTCTTGACTTCTAATGCTCTTACGGAGTTTGCACATGTAATGTTAAACCAATCCCTTCTTAGTTTGGTGGTGATCATCTGCAAAAAGGGATTTTTGCAGTTGGTGACCCTTTTGAAATCATGAGAAGGTAGAAGAGGAAACAACAGGTGGCATTTCTAAGGCAGAAAAGATCTGCCTTATAGACTAGAAAGGTGCCTTGATTTTCTAGAGTTAAGGGTGTGTTGAGCCTGTCTGTGTGAGCTGGAAACCTACTCCTGAGCTGGTCCTGAAGAAGCTGAAGCAGCCTGCAGTACATTGCTGCCTCTTCCGTCTCAGGGCATCCTGTGAGAAGTACAGAGCTGCTCTGGTTGTCAGGGAATTAATTATTCATCTTTGAGAAGGGCTTCTCAGGATATTTTGACCTGGTGCAACTCCTTTTTCCATCTTAAGGACCAGGTCAGTGAAGAAAGGGACAGCTTGGACTTGAAATGTCTTGAGGTGGAGCAATTTCCAAGTTTGTGATCTGACTTGGGAGTTTTGCTCTCTGAATAATACTGGGAAAATAAGCTGTGGTCAAAAGCTTTTCTTCTGCTTAAAATGTTACAAACTGTAGAATATATAAAAAAAACCCCATGCATGCACATTTATGCTTCTTGTCACAGTACACTACTATTGTATTGCCTATGTGGGCTGGTGCTTAGAAGTTCATTTTGTAGATGTGCAGCTTGTTCTTTCAGTTATTGAGGCATGGTTTTTGTTGGATTTTGAATGTATTCCCTTGTTCTGGACAGTAGTGCCAGCATGTGCAGTCCTTCCTCTTGCTCTGCTCTACTATTTCCCATCCTCCTGCAGTTTTTGTACAGATACAATGAACTGGACAGAAAGATGAATCTAGCTGGGGGATAGAAAGCAGTGCTTTCCCCTCTGTTATTCATCCCTCCCCCAGGTATCCTTCAGCTGACTCAGCTCACCTGTGATTCCGCATTGGAAATACCCTAGTTGGCGAATGAAAAGCTTGGATGAAGGCCTGGGAATAAGAAGTGAGAGGAAGAGCCAGGAACTGCTTGTGGTTCCTAAAGCATGGCTACTGGGGCAGGGTGTCTGTGGCTTTGTGCCCTCTGGAGTGCCAGTCTGTGCCTCAGCAAAGTCTTAGTGGCAGAGTAGCAACAATGAAGTTACAGCCTGGGAGTTGTGTGGGGCTGAGGTGACACAGGCTTGATGTCAAGTAATAATCCATTGCAGTTTCTTTCTCTTCTAGCCAAGCATACATTGGAAATGGACTACTTCATACTGAGCAGATTAAGGACTCTCTTCAGTCTCTGTGAGCATGCTAATGTTTGTGAGGTCTAATATATGCAGAGAAATGCAAGCAAAAGGAAACAGAATTAACAAAATGTATGGGTATAGCAACATGACTCTGAAAATGATGGTGTCTTGGTGTGACAGTGTGGGACAGCTAAGTCTGAGCATCCTATTACAGAAAGAAGAGCATCATCATGTTGCATGGAAAAAGTTGTTATTCCTTCAAATCAAGACAGGAGAGAGTCATTTACAGTGCATAAAGATGAGCTTCAATAGTCCCCACTCATATTCCCTATAAAACACGAGGCTAAGCAAATACACCAAGAGCATCCTGATGGATACCTCCTCAAGGCAAAGATTAACAGGTCTGTGTGCATTGGATTAAATATTTACATTAAGGAAGCAAGTTTTTTTAATATGCTTACATAGGAAGCACATAGGAAAGACTTGAGATATAAGTATTTGTAACAACAAATGATGCAGATCTCAGCAGTTAGATGATGTTGTCTGCTTAAAGTGCAAACCTCTGTCAGAGTCCACCTGGATGACTCTTGTGGTGTCATGTGAGTCTGTGTGTTGGCATTTAGATAGTGACTGCACTTTGACCTAAACTGGAGAAGGGGCTGTACTTGTACAGAGCTCAAATCAGAAGCAAAAGCACTTATTTCAATATGTGTTGACCTGATAGAGGGCCAGTTTTTCCCTCTCCCTAAACTTTCCCTAACCTTCTACTAAATGTTTTGGAAATTGTGCTGTTTTGAGAAAAATCATATCTGATGTGATCATAGTTCAGGAAGCAAATTAAAGCAGAAGTGTATTCCAATCACATAGTAAAGCTGAGTAGAAAATGTTGCTGACCTGAATGAAATGGGGCTTAGCACTAACCTGCAGCCTAACCCAGCTTTGTTGGAAAGCACCAGTATAGGACAGGGAGGAAGAAAGGTGAGGGAGCAGATACCTGGATAAACACATCAGAGAGTTCAGATCTCTGGGACAGGTGGCAAAAGGATGTTTCTTTGGGGAAGGTTTAATTTGGGAAGGGGTTAACCAGAAGCACCACCAGAATACAGTTCCTCAGGTTGTTTGTAAATTAATACTCTGATGTCACAAAATACAGATTCAGGTTGAAGTTTCTGATTTCTGTATTAAAATAAGTCACATTCAGGCTATTATATTGGTATAAAGAGAGAATAAACCTTGTTGGATTTAAAGCCCGGAGCAGAGTTCTACTTTAACAAGCAACCTTATTTGGAGGCAAAAGGACTATGTTTTGGAAGCTTTGTTGTTTTGGTTTATATGTAAGCTTAGCCATATGTTTTGAATGTGTTGTAATTCTTTCATGTCCCTTAAATGTGCAGCTGTAGGATGTGAGCTCTCAGATTCCTTTAATCTCATGTACATAGCCTGTTCCCCACATGCACTGCCTGTTCTTGTGACATCTTGGAGACCACGCCAGTTAGACTGATTTGCTGTATATGTGTGAAGCCCTTGAAATATTCATTATAGTCTGTGGTAATCTACTATTAGTGAATCATCTTAGAGTCCTTTACAAGAAGGTGGGTTTTTTTTAGCCTGGTTATAAACCTGCAGGTTTTATTTAAGCAAGTATCCAGTAATACTTGTGCTCAACTATCCTATGCTTAGCTTATTGCTAATAGCTGTGTAACTGCTGAGATCTGCATCATTTGTTGTTACAAATACTTATATCTGAAATCTTTCCTATGTGCTTCCTATGTAAGCATATTAAAAAAACTTGCTTCCTTAATGTAAATATTTAATCCAATGCACACAGACCTGTTAATCTTTGCCTTGAGGAGGTATCCATCAGGATGCTCTTGGTGTATTTGCATGTTGCAGAATAAATCAGCAGAAACCTGTCAAACCCTGAAGAGATATGCAAATGCCTGTGTCTCTTTAATCTGGCATGTGTGTATCCTGTCTGATTCGAGATGGGAATTCTAATCCTGTGGGAGCAATGCAGGAACTCCTGATGCTTCTGCAGTGCTCTGAGGAATTATGAGCCAGCTGGTGTCCAGGCTTGAGGAACATCTCTGTTGTTGCTTGGGCCATTTTGTGGGGCTGGGAAGACCCTCAGGTGCAGGGAGCAGCTTTTGAACTTGCAATGGAGTATTCCAGCCAGTCCCCTCTCTTTGGGAGAGCAGGAGCATGCATGTGGATGTGATTGTGAATACATTATACATATGCTCTCTCTTGCATAGAATAATGTTTTCACTGGTAGCCTCATGTTTTATAGGGAATATGAGTGGGGACTATTGAAGCTCATCTTTATGCACTGTAAATGACTCTCTCCTGTCTTGATTTGAAGGAATAACAACTTTTTCCATGCAACATGATGATGCTCTTCTTTCTGTAATAGGATGCTCAGACTTAGCTGTCCCACACTGTCACACCAAGACACCATCATTTTCAGAGTCATGTTGCTATACCCATACATTTTGTTAATTCTGTTTCCTTTTGCTTGCATTTCTCTGCATATATTAGACCTCACAAACATTAGCATGCTCACAGAGACTGAAGAGAGTCCTTAATCTGCTCAGTATGAAGTAGTCCATTTCCAATGTATACTCTGTTACTGAGGTCTCCAACACAGCATGGTATGGCTTGCTCCATTATGTGAAACATTTTATTTAATTCCATAACATTTCCCTTTATGCAAAGAGAAAGTGTAAAATAGTTTGTCATATCTCATGCAGAACTAACAGGAGTTTTTTGCAATGGCCAGGAGGCTCTTGTGCCTGTCAGGGGTGGCTCTAAATGCCTTAGGTTTGAAGCAGCCTCTTTATAGTCAGTGACAACTCATGCTTATTTAAAAATTAGAGCAGCAATTACATGCCTTCTACCTAGCTATTTTTAGCATGCCAATCAACCTGGGATCTAGGCGCTAAAAGATTAGTGGAATAGTGGTAAAGAGGAAACATTTGCTTAAATGCCAAGGAATTTTAGGGTTATTTAGTTTTTTTTGTTCTCTGCTGCTTCCATTTCTACTAGCAGGGCAGTAAAATAATGGGGAAAACATCCACTTTGAATGGAAGTGGACTTTAATTTCTTATTCTCCTTTATGTGCATCTCTCCAGCTCCTCTTTCAGAGTCCCAAGGGCTCAACCCTGTTTCAGGCCAGGAAATGTTTCCTGTTTACCCTTGTGGCTCTCCATGGTCTTCTTACCTTTAGGGTCTGAGAACATCCCTGAAACACGTACTGTTTATCTCCAATTCTACAGAGGGATTTTTACTGGAGTTGCAGTCAAAGTTTGAGGGAAGAAAGGGCAAGACATGCTTTGCACCTAATACTGTCCAAGTATTAAGGGGAGCCAAAGGTTTTTATTTTGGGGTTTCTGTTTAAAGGGTTCTTAATTAAATCTTGAAGCCTGGTAGAAATGCTGCTGTGTTTTGAGTTTTCCACTTTGAGTCTTGTTTGCATCCAGAAATTAGTGTTGGTCTATGCCTTTGGATTTGAATCCTCACACTTTACTATGTCATGGTGATTGAGTCCTGGTTTTGGCTTTTCATACTTTCAGCAGGCTTGGAAACTGATCACAAAATGGTCAGCAGTGATAAAGCATAAATCTAGTTGTTTATGCTTTGTCTGAAATAGGTAGAGCTCTGCTGCAATCAAAAAAAATTTAAAGGTGTGTCTAACTGGCCATGGTTTACTTGTTTACTTAAATATTCTCTGTGCTAAAGTAAACCTTTTTTCATGTGCCTTATATGTGCAATCACTGTGCACTAGTAGCTTCTTGATGATCCCTTGGGTAAACTCACTGGCACTAGCCTGTTCTTCAAACCGTTTCTAAATGCAGCTGATGTTGACCAAGACATGTAAGTTCTTGCAAAGATGTTCATGGCAGAAGAGGTATTCTAACTGAATAGTTGCAAGAATTGAACTTTCAGTGTGCCTACATTTTTGCCTCTTAACAATGTTCTAACCCTTTTAGCTGATAAAACTCCATTGTTGGGTTTTTGTTTTGTTTTCAAAGCTAGTAAGAGCAGCAGCAGCCAGCATGTTGTAGAAATGTCTTGTTCCTTCAGTGCTAGGTTTGCCCACAGTAGAAGCACTTGCAGCAATTATTTTAGTACAGCTGGGTTTAAGCAGTTGAGAGCAATCTTCATATAGTTTCTCAGCTAGCACTTTAAGTGGAAGTATCAGCTCTAAGGACCAGTAGAGCTTTGTAGGCAGCTGATTCTTGTCTGCCTGGATCTTCATTCCTGCTCACTAGCCTTCTCCATGTGGAAACTCTGGTAACTTCAAGCCTTGCCTGCGGGTTCTTTTGACTTTTCAGTCAGAAAGCTTTTGTCTTTTCTCCTAAAAGAATTCAATTGTTGAAGACTAGCTTTTGGAGACTGTCATAAGGACAGTTCTTTATTGGCAGCAGCTTAAACAGCAGTTTCTCAAAGAAACCCTAAACAAAATCAGTTTGTGCTGCACAAGGGAGTGTTTCTACTGCATGCCAATGAAACAGCTTTCTTGACTACAAGAAGCAGAGTTCTTTCTTTTACCAGATCCTTTTTTCAACACATAAACCCACATAAAACTGAAGTTTTCATAAAGCTTAGCAGCTGCAGCCTTTGACAAGAGAGCATTGCCTTGCTGTAACCCTTTGCTTGTGAAGGATATGCAAAAAAAAGTAACTCAGAACAGTGAGAAGTCAATTCTGGATCCATCCTCTCTAAATCCACCTCTTACCCCACTGATAAAACCAGTTGTTTAAACCTCACATGTAAGCTGGCTCTTCAAGGACTCTGAAGTGATTGACCCTTGCTCAGGGTGTTTTAAGTAGCCAGCATGAGTGCCAGTGTTGGATTGTGGAGTGTGCTGTTAGAAGAAGAAAAAACATCAGAAATTGAGGGTAGTTTCCTTCTGATCACCACAGCCTGTTCTTCTGGAGGGTACTGGTTAAAAGCCAACCAGGAGTCCTTTGGATACTCTTCATGGATGAGCACACCAAGGACAGTTCTTGGGGACACCAGAAAGCAAGAGCTTCCTTTAAACCAGAGGAGTCTGTTGCCCAGTCTAAAAGTGCTAAGTCCAGGGAGCTAAGGCCTCAACCTTGTGCAAGATGGGTAAAAGGGAAGCTGCTAAAAAGCAATTCCCAGATCAGACCCAGCTGACTCTTGGAGCTACAGTATGGGTATCTTTGTGCTCTGTTTGTGTCAAAGTTGATTAGTGCTGAAAATGGTCCAGGCTAAATTAAGCTTCTTTCTTTTTGTGTACTGATTTGCAAGCTGAACTTGATTAGGGTGGCAGGTGTTATCAGCAATTGTATTCACACCCTGCTGTTGTATAAATGCAGCTTTGGTGGAAGTGCATCTAACTTCAAGTAACAGAGCACCTGAAATTTGCCATCTTGGTGAGTCCAGGGAGCCTAGTACTGGTGCATGATATTATGTGGTTTAAAAAAAAAATCTATCTAAAAACCACCTGGTTTAAAAGATAACAGAGTGTACTGGAATTATTTAAAAAACAAAACAAAACCACCTGCTTTTTTTTTGTACTAAAAAACCTCCAAAGCAAAATTTACTGAAAAAAAATCCCCTTTCTTTCCCTCATTGTTGCACACAAATCTAAACAGTGATAGTACAGGAATTTTTAGGATGGGAAGTTCTGGTTGTTTATGGGGTTTTTTAGCTCCAGAAATACCAACTGTAATAAAGCAGATCTTGAGACAAGACTCTTGTACTACATCTGTCCCAGTGGAGCAGAAGACAAAACCTGCTATAAGATCTGTTTGGATTGAAAATGATGTTTCTTAGTGCCTGCTTCCAAAACCAGTCTGAGAATGTGGCATTATGTTTTAACACAAAAATCAGGTACATTTGATCTTGATCTTGCCCTTGTAAATAAGTGGAAAGCGCAAAGATGAAAAGGGGTCCTGTCCAAAAGGTATGTCTGGATACCTCAATCTATGTTGAGTCTGCAGAGAGGAAGGTGAACATGTTGAACTAAGAGTGGGAAGGAGGCACTGCAATGAGCAGGAAGCTGTCCAAAATTCGTGGAGGGCATGATGGCATCTAAAATGCCTTCACTTCTTTGGCAGTTCAGCCAAAGCCTGCAGTCCAGGTGTCTGTTGCTCCTAAAGCTGGGGATCCCCTCACCAGAAAAGCTTTGGCATCCTGCTGTGTTTAGGGAGCTGAGCTGGTCTCTGTCTCTTGCTTGAACACTTTTTTCGTTCTGCCATCATTCATGTTCTGGGAACTGGAAGATGGATTTCAGATCCTTCAGTTTCATCTGGTTATGAGCACTGCTCATTTGCTGTGTAATGAAGCAAAAGGCTAGCAGACAATTTAGGAATAATTATGTACGAGACTTAAAATGAACTTCTAATTATTGCTCATCTTGTTTTCTATATTAATAAAAATACTCATTCATTCAATATCAAGTATTCAAAATGAACAGCAGATTTTAATGTAAAAACACAATGAAAAAGAAAATATGTCACTTGCTTTGTATAAACAGGATAGACAAGGACCTCTGGGGCATGTTTTCTGTATACCACCCTAGCAGTGGGTTGGGAGCCCATGTTTGGAAAGGCAGTGTGGCAGCATGAACAGAAAGAATGAATTCCCCACACCTTGATTTCTAGTCAAAATAAAGCCTTGAGACATAAATTAAAAGTCTATTTGTAAGTATTGATCCAGTTTTATACCCGTTTGCTATTTCCTAAGAAGTTCCAGTCTCTGGGGCCAGACTCCCAGGTAATTGTGTAGGAGCACCATGCCTCAGAGGGTACCTTTTTATTAAATTTCCCTCATCCCACTGCAAAAAAAACATCACCAAAACTGACATAATTTAAGGCATAACTTTTTGGATTTGACAAGATTATGCTGCAATTCTATGTAAATGGAATGGTGTAATTCATCCTTGTTTGCTAGTGTAGTGGGATGGCTATGGTCTGTTGGCAGCTGGGGCTTGGGGCTATTTTAAGAGGCTGACAGTGTTGATGCTGTATAATGTTACTCTGTAGGCACATAAATATTTTAATCAAGGTCAGAAAGGAGGGATGATAGCAAACTAAACTGCTTGTGTTAGAGAACTTCCCTTTTTATTTAGACTTGTGCAATAACTCTTCTAGGTGAACAAAGCTCCTTCTTAAAAGGATTTTTGAAATACTAAGCCTTTTCTAAGTGTAATTAGTTTGTGGCAATAGTCTGTTATTCCATCACACTTGTGTCTTTGTGTAAAGAATTAGGCTGTACAACAGTGTTCATAGCTCTGTATTTGTATCACTGTTGTCAATGATCTGTCAGATGACTTTTCGTGCAGTTATGTAAAAACTTCTGTGACTACTTAGCCATATGATTGGTGGTGATAAATGGGCAAAACACAGAACTGGGGAGCAAACCCATTGTATCTGGCTATGCATCCCTTCACAAGTTGTTACATCTTTCCTTCTCACTCTCTGTGTTGCAGAGGTGGTATCTAAGTCCATGGAAGCTCTGTGTCAGATTCTCTGTGAATGATCAATAATGTCATAAAGGACTTTTGGGGAGGGCTTTGAGGGCAGCCTGGCAGAGAGGCTTATAAAGGCTGTATGGGCATTAGCAAGAGGAGTCTCCAGCTTTGGCAATTGTTTCTTTTGTTTCCTTTAAATATTTACACAAGTTTTTAAGTTCAAAAAGTTCAAAATAGAATGAAATAGCAAGGCACATGGAGTGGAAAAAACATCAACCTGCAGATTTGAATGTAGATTATCTTCAGGTGCTTCATAAAGAAATGGGAAAATTATCCTAAAATACAAATTCCCATCTAAAAATCTTTATTGAAAGAATTCCTATGCCCTCCTCCAAGGGTTGCCTTCCCAGAAAGTACAGCCTTGGCAGAATGACCCAAGTCCTCTAAACCTATGCCTGGATTACCAGTTTAAGCAGAAGGGTGTGGTGTGTCCAGGTGTATACCTAGAAACCTGGCTGACCAGAGAGGTCAATGGTATTACAGTTTTAATGTAGCTCTAGGTTTGTAAAAATAGATTTAATTTGAGAAGGCTTGCATAATGCTTTAGTGTAGTGTACAAATGGGACTCTGACAGAGGAATGCCATGATGTCAGTGAAAACATTTTTGGTTTTCTGCAGGAGATGAGCAAACCAGTTGGAAGCAACCTCAGTTAGACTGGCAGGAAGCTTGTCCATTAGAAGTGCCTACTTGGGGTCTCTGTTACTGGAAGAGATGAAAATTGTTCATCCAAGTTCTAAACATAGCTTATTTATTCAAATTGTAATATAAACCCACCCTTTTATGAGACAGAAATTGTTAGAGCTAATAGGTAACTTCAGTAAGTCTTGAAAATGGCATGTAGTACAGCACTAAAAGTGTCACAACATAGCTAACAGTATTATACTAAAGAAAACTTCTTGGGTTTAGTTCGACACCAGTTAAAAAACCGGTGGTTTCCCTCCTGACTTTCCCAGCCTCTGGAGTGGCTCAATATAGGAACAAAGATGTCTTTCATAATAGGGAAACTGTTCAGCAGCATGATCTTTGAAGTACTGAGAATTTAATCTTGTTACTAATTTTGACAAGTATTTCTACAATGTCTGTCATTACATTTGACACCTTTATAGTAATACAGTCATGGAGAGTTTTATTTATCCCATGGATTTACCCTTTGCCAGCAGTGGGGAGAGACTGCAAGGGAGAGTGTTTAATGTCTGCTTCACATTTTTTCCCTTCCCCAGTACATTTGTGTATCTTTTCATGATGTTCACACTTGCTTTTTTTATCTCTGTTTGTTATGTTGTGTAGTCTTGTACAAATGGCTAGAAGCAGATCTTCATGGCAAGAGCTCAGATACTGCAGACAAAACCTCAGGTAAAGAGGGATTAAGGACAAAACAATCACCAGGCCCTCTCTATCTCTTTATTTTCAGTCTTCCAACTCCTCTTGAATCAAATTATGAGTCAGAGTTCAAAACCAAATCCCTTGGGCTTTTTCATTCTTCTACCTAATTTACATGAGTATCTGGTAAATTTTTTTCTTCTATTTCTTGAAGCTTTCTTGGCAGATGACCTTCCCCTCTCCAGAAAAATGCTACTAGTGATGCCATATATATTGGTGGATATACAGCACACTTCATCTTTCTGAGCTTGACAAAAACTGAACAGTACTTTGCATGAGGCCATATTAGAGGATACTTAACCAGAAATCCAACTAGACTTAGTTATGCAGATCTGTGAACAAAGGGTATTGAAAGGTCCAGTTTCACTACTTTCTGCTGCAGACACCCAAAGGCTCCTGTCACCTCAAGAAAGCAAATGTTGCAGTCTAGATTTAAATAGCAATATTAGTGAGGTCCACACAGACACACACACACAAAAAAACCCCCAAATCATTTAAATGATTGATAGGATATACAACCCACTATGGTTTCCTGCTTATATATGATCCATCAATTCCTTTACATGTTGACATGCAACAGGTAGGTTAGACCATGTCCCTCTCCCCAGCCCCCCTCAAAAGCCACCATCATCTTACAGACAACTCAGATTTAAAAATTTCTGGAATTAAAACTGTTTTGCCTGTCTTGTCCCAGTCCTCCCTATCATATCATTTTCCTCTGCTGTAAGATTATAAGAATATATGATCAAAATAATGCCTTTGAGTTAATGTCCTTGAACTCAGTTTACCCTACCACTGCCACCTTGGTGTCATGGTAAGGCACAGAAGAAAAGCAGCAGAGTGCATTTTCTGCACTACCCCAACTAAACAGCTCCTGAACCTGGTAATTAACAGGTTCATTGCTCCCCAGCCAAGCTCTCTTATTCCTGTCCCCATGTTATTTGCTCCCTCACATGTTGTACATTACTTGCCTCTCATGTAGGCTCATCCAGTTATCCAGTGCTTAACAAAGTTCAGCATGGAGGGGATCAACATAGCTGCATGTGCTGAACACTTTGAATTAGAAATAGCTTTCACAGAGGTTGTCACTGTCCATAGTTGTGCTCCCAGGATGTTCCTCTAAGGGAATAAAAGGTATTTTTATGTCTGTGGTCAAAAGCATTTCTGTCTGCATTCCAGAGCTTGGAAGGAGTGACAGATAGCTCACATTCCCTGGACCAAGAGGGTGTGGGTAGAGGATGCTTGTGCCTGTTTGGTAAATAATGTTGTATGCCTCTGTAGCTGCGATAATTAATTGAAACAGGTCTGCTTAGACCAGAAGATTGCTGAATTTTTTCATGTGATCACTTGTATGAAAGCCATCCTGACTGACACCCTCACAATTGGAGCTATGTTTCCCTAGTAATTGTATCCTTCAGCCAAAACACAGACCAGGCTTATTTTCTAATTTTGAGAGATCTTTTCATTCTGAATGAAATGAGCACAGTTTGATCTAGCATCCATCACTTCACCATTTGTTTTTAATTTGAAACTAAATGTTTCTTAAAAACTGAGCTCCTTAAAGGGTAGGTACAAGTTATTTAAAAATACCACTACATAGAATGTAGCATCCAAGTGAAGTGGCACTTGAGTCTGGCACATTTTTACACAATTTTGAAAAGGACTTGAATGATTTTTTTTTTTCAATATCCTGGAAGTGAAAAGATTCCCTTCAAAACCTGATTTTTAATCTGCCTCTGAGAGGCAATTTACCCCATGAGATGTGCTCTTTGCATGAATGGGTACTGTGCATCAAATAAGATGTTTCTGTCTGTCTTCATAGGACTCATTTAAGAAGAATATGGATTCAATTCACATTTGATACTTGCTTCATTTTTAATGTGCCCTGCTAGTCCTGTTTGGGAAGCTAACAAGCAAGTACTTAAAAGTAGATCTAAACAAAATTCAGTGTTTGCCTAGAATAACAGCTAAATAAACTTTTTCCTATGTGTGGCTCAGCAGCTCAGAACCACCAAGGCTGAGGGCTGATAGCGTCAGGTGCCCTTCAGTGCAGATCCCTTCCCTCATGTTTGCCAAGAAGGTTTTGCTTCCTGTAGTTCTCTTCCAGCTGCTTGTCAGTGTGGAGCTGGCTGTCACAGTCCACATCTCTCATCCCTTTTTGGTGAGAGTTGAGGTGTTTCCTGCTAGTTTGGCCAAGCAATGACATTTCACCCTGACATGCAGGCTGCTTTCTGTTGTATCCTTGTACTATTTCTTTCCTAAATTATGTGTCTCCTCTAAAAGCTTACCCTGCCTGGCTTCCCAGGAGGCAGCTTTGTATGGAGGATTTCATGTATCTCTTTGAGCTAATAATGACCAATTGATTCACTCCAGTGTGGTTTCTTGGCTCTTTTCTTCTGTCTTGTGATTACTGATTGAAAAAAATGTATTTCCTGTGTGTGTTTTACTTTTCATTTATGTATTTTTTTTTTTAAACCACTGGAGTAGTAAAATGTAAACCCTGTAGAGACTCTGCAAAGGTAAGTTACTTTCTGAATAAAATGAATCCTTATTGTCAGCTTGCTAGGACACTGTTACTGCTGGAAGCTGGATTTCTGAAAGCAATGCTTGTGTTTCATACACAAAACCTTTTAGATGTATCTGTCATCCAAACAACTGCCTTTCTGCTAATTCACATTTATAAGGTAAACTGTGTTAGGTGTGAGAAAGATTGAACATCTAATTAGGAAATAACCTCATGCATATTTATCTGACTTAGGCAAGCACATTAATTACTACTTGATACTAAGAATTGAAAATCTTACCAGGTGTGTTTAAGTGCATGCCTGGAGAGGGAATTTTTGCTGCCTTTGCTTGTTGGGGTTTTTATTTTGTGAAACTTTAGGAATCACAGGATGACATTAACGCCTCTACAAAGAGCTACTGGTCCAAAATAAGAGATTATTCTACTGCCATGTTCTGTAATACAGTAATGATCTCTGGTTTTGTGTACTTCAGTCTCAGCTTCATAACTGAGCATGCAGAAGGGTCTTCATAGAGATTTGCTCTGGACTGCCATAGTAGCTAGTGGCAAGTCTGTTCTGACTTGGCAAATGAGATGAGCTCATCAGCTAAACTGGTATTTTTTAACTTAATCCAGTTTAGCTGATCCCTTCAGCTTTCTTTATTTCTATGATGCATATACTTTTGCTGGATTTCTCCTTTTCCTTGAGCAATTCTAGAAGCAGGCTGGATTCCCCTGCCAGAGCTCCTTGCATCTTACCATTTCCATTTATTCCTGCCTCAGGAGGTATGGCTGCAGTGTTGTGTCCTCTCTGACTTTTTCTCCTCCCAAATACGAAATATCTTTGTAGAATCTTATTTGCTCTTCTCCTCCATGGTTACCTACCAAAGTCAAGTGAGGCACATATAGTACTAAAAGAAAAATAATGCTGCAATTTTTCTGTATTTAAAATGAGCTATTGTATAAAAGTACCTGTATCTTTAAAATCACAGAGATGTTTTGGAAAAGAAAAGATTATAAACCTTTTCTCTGAATACATTAGAAAGTGAGTGCTGTTAGAAGAGCTGGTTAGCTCTCTTGCACCTGTCTTGCCAAGCTCACCAAGTGCAGCAGCTCTGAGTGGGGAGAGCTGCCCCAGCACAGCTGACTCACCTCTTGAGGAATTTCTGTCTGCCTATCCATGGCCTTGTGGAGGGGAGCTCCAGCATGAGCCTCTGCTTCCCCTTTCTAGCCAAGCAGGTGGCTGGCATTGGTGTAAGAAAGGCCTGACCTTCACATCCTCTTTTTTCACCTGTCTCTGTTTTGCAGGTGCCACTGTGATGGCCATGACACTGCAGCCCCTGAGAGACAGTGCAGGTTCTGTCCTCTGCTTTGAAGATATGTTCAGAGTTTCATACAACAAATGGCTTTTAACCCTTCTAAAACTTTGGATAATTTTTACCCTGTGAACTGCCACTATATTTTTCTCAGTTACTTTGGCTGCCCCACCATTATCTGCAGATCCTAATCTCTGCCAGGCAATAACTGAGAAGCCCTGCTTTCAACTATCAGTTTGTAGAGAAGTTTTATTCAATTAATTCAGTGTGAGCCAAATGATTGGGTAGATTGTGTGCTTTATAAGGAGCAAAGGGCACTTGCCAAGTGGCTGTGACCTCAGAAACCTTTGGGTAACTGCTGAAAGGTTGAGTTTTGCAACCTCACTCAGGCTGCTAGCTGCGTGGAGGTTGAGCTGTCGTGTGTAACTCAGCAAGCACAAATTACACTCCTGCAGACCATGTCACCTTCAGAGAGGGGTTAGTAAGGTTAGGAGCTTGTAGTTTTCTGTAGGAATGGTGGGTTGTCTCTAGGGCTTGCCAAACTATTGGGTATTTTTTTTCATCCAAAATAATCTCTCATTAAAAGTGATGAAACATTGGCTCTGTCTTTAAGGACAAGTTGGTTGGTTTGTTAAGAAAGGAAACCAAACTATTTCAATACATATTTTTAAAAGTGTCTAGGTAACACTAGGAAATCCCAAGAGGAGCCTTTGAGTGCAAAGTAAGGCTTGGTGAAAAACATTCCACATTGTGAACTTCAGACTTTCACCCCATTTACCTCTTTCAGGTGAGAAAGGAACTGAACAGGAAAGACCCAGCTGTAGTCTTTAGAGCAAGAAACCTGAAATTAGTAACCTTATACCTGAGAAATTATAGTAGATGGTAAAATAACTAATAGATTTTATGAACTTATTTTGATTAGTGAGTTGCATACTGTCAACTACCCAATGGTGGAAACTCCATTAACAATATCACTGTGAAATAGACTATTTGTATGCTGATAACTGGATGCATTTCTGCTTGAGGTCTAATTTCAGTCTTCTTTGCACTTGCTGGATTCGTTGTGTGGAAAAAGTCTGTCCTTGAAATTTGATGTGGAAAAAATAAATGTTTAATCTTCACACAGGACTTGTGATAGTAAAAAGATCTATAATGAATCCTTGAATAATTTATAATAGCTGAGAGGTGCTCATACTTTTTATTGACTGTAAGGCAGTTTCTAACAAACCAGAGGGAAAGTGTTTTTTTCAGCATCCAAGTAAAGCCATCTCTAGATATTCCAGCTACAGGAGAAGGTGGAGAATTCAGTTGATTGCTGGGTCTTTCTACAAAATTCCAGCAATAATTTTGATCTTAACAATAGGTTTTCATGCTGTAAATACTAAGCTGGAAGCTGTATTGCAACTATAGTAAGATTTCTATGGGAAAGAGGGTAAGATCAGATTAAATGTGCATCTTTTCTGTTTCTCTTTTAATAGTAGCACATCTGTTGGGAGTGAAAATTCCCTTCAGATTAAAAAATAAAAAGGTGAAAGCAAGCTGGCCAGGCCAGTTCTTTCTGAAGCCTCATTGCTGTGACAAGTCATTATTTCTTCATTTGTTGCAGGAGAGAATTTTGACCAGAGTCCATTAAGAAGAACCTTCAAATCCAAAGTTTTGGCTCATTATCCTCAGAACATTGAGTGGAACCCCTTTGACCAGGATGCTGTCAACATGGTAGGTAGAGAAACTCTCTTCGAAGGCTGTTTCCTGACAACTTCAGCTCTCAAGTGGTTCTTGGGTCATTTGCAACCAGCCCTTGTGATGTGTTGATCAAGGTACTTCTGCTGGGACTAGGAGCACACACTAGGTATGCTGGTTGAAAAGCTGTAGAGGAAGAGATATTGTGGAAATGCACAATAAAAATAAAATGTTGCAGTTCCTTCATTAGTTCTAGTTAAGTCTACTGTGTGATGAAATAAGTCTAACCACTACCTCAGTGACCAGGTGAGTTGGGATTTAATTATCCAGGATATATATCCACAAGTGGGACAGAGGTGACCCAAGGAATTTTTAAGATACTGTGGCCCTCACCCAGGAGATGGAGAAACAGGGAACACATAAAATCCACAATAAAATGTATTTTGCAAATGCAGAAATGCATTTGGAACTTCTCTGAACTCACAAAGATGCAGAAATCTGAAGTTCATCTCAATTTCCACTGAATTTCATTTTTTTAGTGTTATGCTTAATATTGAAATGAAAACACCAGAGCTGGAAGTAGCAGTGACACAGATTGCTGATACTGTGGGACTGCATGTGCATAGAAAGGCAAAGAGGAGCCTGATCACCTCCTCTGACAGCTGGGGATTTCTGTCCTTTCCAAGTGTGCACTGGTGGAGATGGTACAGTGTTTGGGCAGACCTCTACATCACTTTGCTTATCTAGAAGGCATGAAGGGACTCAGAAGGATGCTTCATTAGCACAGTTAAAATGCTAGCAACTCAACTACCCAGACTACTTATGTCTTGTAGTTCTGCCTTTGGACTGGGGATGTGCATCAGGAACGTGGCAGCAAGCTGGAATTCCAGCACAGCTGGAATTTTTGCATTATTGTCTCTCGCATTACAGCTGAAAATGTCTAGTATTCATGAAGTGAGATCATATTATCAGACAAAAATGGGATGCTAAAACCAGCAAGAGACCTATTAAAATAAAATAATTGAGCAGAGAAATCAAATTGAAATCAAATAGCTGAAGAACACATCTTAATTTGCAATGTGTCTTGGAGAGAAAAAAAAGCATTTACCAACAGCAACTGTATTTAATTGTCTTTTAAATAATCCTTTGGAAAACTTCTTTATTGTTTTGATCTGAAACACCATTTAGAGTAATATCCACCTCCACAGAATCCCTTGAGGCAATTATTGGCCTTTCTGATCTTGCCTTGCTTTGTTAGTTCTGCTTATGTGTTTGCTTTATGTGAGCTTCCAGAAGCAATTTTCCTCAGAGAAGAAAATGCATAAATCCTTGAAGGTTAACTAGGGAGAACTCTGGCTTTGTTGGATGCCTGAGGAATTTCAATTGCCTTCTGAAACCATTCTGTCACTTTAAAAATAACCCCCTGAAGTCCCAAGCAATCACTCTGCCTACAAGTCATGTTTTCCCTCCCTTTCAAAGTATTTATCAAAGTACAGAGCTCTCTGTAATAGGTAAGTATTGCTTTCCTCCCACTACTTTTTGTGATTATCCCTGCCTAAAGTCACATACTATCTCCTGTGGCCATTCTGTTGGTAACATGTTGTACCAAAGTGAACTTCTCAGTAGAAGAGAGTGAAATTTTTAGGAAACAAACCTCTTATTGCAGCTGTCTGGTTCATCAAGGTGTATAAATGTTTGCCTGTATTTCTGAAGCTGGAGACAACATTGTCCATTTAACATCTTCTGTACTGAAATAAAAGCATTAAAGGCTCTCCAGTGTAATTTGAAGGAGCAGACTTTGATATAAACAAAAGCATCTTTCTCTCCAACCCCTCACCCAAGGTGCCATTTGGGAATGGAGCTTGCTGCCATGGCATGTTGTGAACATGAAAAATGTACAGGGGTTTAAAAGATGAAATAAAGGATCTAATGGAGAAGAGATGAACCAGTGCTAATGGGCAGTAGTCCAGTAGTTCTTTGGTTCAGAAATACCTGCAACTGATGATGGCTGGGAGGAGGAATGGGGGAGAGATTAGAATGTGTATGTGTGTCCTGCATCTGTATTTAGGAGAAGGCTACTTCCTACTCATTCCTCCTAGAGATAGGATATGGATTAGTTGATATCTTTTTGTCTTTGTGCAGCTTTTTTTTTTTTGCTTGTTTTACAAACCATGTTGATTCTAAGCAAGTATGATTTAATTCCACATTTTTCTGCTTGTGGATATATTTAAATATAAATACTGAAGTGCTCTGAAAACCAAAATCCTGTCCTTTGGTCAGTGATCTTGGATAGTTTTCTGTGTTTATACAAAGATGCATTAAAGGTGTCTGACTGCCTTCTCACCGTCAGTCAGCTTCACCAGCAGGCAAAGCTTTCAATCCCCTTAGCAGGTTCTGAGCTGCTCTTCCCCAACACTTTCCTGCAGTGCATGTTACAAATACAGAGGAGATGGAAAGCAATTGCTATCCAGGGCATTAAGATGAAAGTTTTCATGCATTAGATGCAAATTTGAAGCTTTCTGAATTGCTAGAAAATGAGCACAGGCCCTTCCTTTTGATCTTAGCTTCTTAAGTAACTGTTGGTGGTTCATCCCTACCTTGGTGCTTTCCTATTTTCATTCTTTCTCTGGCTTTTCCTGGGTCCTTTTGTAGGTGTGACAACAGCAGCTCTCTTTGTGCCAGGGTTTGCAGCTATGGCCTTCAAATGCTGTCAATATTCTGCTAGGCTGTGACAGTAACTGATGGATGTCTGTGTGTGTATACTCAGCATGTAGAGGATGAGAGAATAATAATTAAGACTTGGAGGAAATTTATTTAAAATTGCCTTCTGAAACTATGGCAGCTCTCTGAATTTCCCTGATGCTTATCTGTTCTTGATTGTACCAGTACATATAATTTGCTTATGCAGCTGTTTTCAGGAAAAGTGAAGAAAATATCTTGGGTAATATTGAGATTGAAACCTATAATTTCAGCCTGATTCAATTTGATAAGGCTATAGCTGCCATTGACTGACCGCATTCTAAAAATAATGTTTTATTAAGCAGGCCTGCCAAGAAATGAGGTTGAGATGTATATACTGTGCAGAATAAATTTGAAGTGTGAAACAAGGATTTTCTTACTATGTCTTCATAGGAGGAACCTTAAACATGGCATTGTAGTTAATGCCTCAATAGAAGTTACAAATCTTTTGAATTATAAAATGTGGCTACTGTACAGAATTTGTGGCTGCAATTTCATGGTTTATGTCAGCAAAGCCCAGCAATAGAATTAAATTCTTCTACCAACTCCAGGCTACTTATTTCCATATACATTACATTTTAGAGCAATACATAAGAGCTGTCCTAGATAATTCTAGGGCTTGCTAGCATATTGTGTAGCGAGCCTGGAGCACTTGCCTCAATCCCAGCAGGGCTGGTAGCAGCTTTGTCAGGCTGTTGAATGGTTTCTGCAAGGTGCACTGGTGAAGTTCAGGATAGGCTGTGCTTGAAAATACATGATTATTTCTCTTGACCTTTTCCACCATCAGAAGAATCTACCTCCTGGTCAAGGTGAGACATTAGGGGACTCACTCAGTTGCATGTAGGTTCACATTCCATGGGAAAGTTGGCTTCTAGTGTTGCCTTTTGGAACAGGAGCAACACTCTGAAGGCTCTCCTTCTTTCCTTTTATGTTTTAGATGTAAGGTACAAAAGAAGATTTAAGTCTTTGTTTATACACATACTGACAGCATTCAAACAAGTTTTGCTGCATGTTTGTTATTTTGTATTAGATAGCTGATAGAATTCCTAAGGAATACTCAGAAAAATGCCTGAAGTCATCGTTAGGGCTGTGTTTCAGAGAAACACCCAGTGTAGTAGAAACACCCACTGCAAAAGAATTGGCTAGGTAGTTAATAAAAAAATGAGACTTTGGTAGATTTTGGGTATTTCCCTCTACATCCCTTCCCCCTTTTTCCATTCTAAGCTATTTTGTAGTATTTAAGAAAGAAAGTAAATATGATAGCTGTCAGGCTTTTTTTCTTTTAAGAAAACTAGGGAGGATCAAAGAATTTCAAGCAGTCTGTGTAATTTAAATTCATTGGTGTAAGATACTTCCTTGATTCTGATTTTAGGGTAGTGTGAGCATGATATATGTGTATGAGAACAAAACTGGATGTTTTTATATGATGCAAAAATGAGACAAAGGTTGTTGAGTAGTGAAAATTTCATAAAGTAATGAAAATGAGTCATAATGACTTAATACCTGGGTCATTTTGGAGGGTGTTTTCCTTTCTTCAGTTATGTCTACCTCTGAAGTAGCACCAGTTTTAGGTTGTTTGGTTTGGGGCAACTTTTCAGGGGGATTATATTTAATGATAAATGGTTTGTTATGATGTGATGAATAAAAAGAATGTGCCTGTAAAGCAGAAGTAACAAAATTAAGTTGTAGCTTAGATAACTGTATCTATTTCTTTTCTCTTAGCTGTGTATGCCCAAAGGGCTGTCTTTCAGGACACAGGCAGATAATAGAGATCCTCAGCTTCATTCCTTCATCATCACCAGAGAAGATGGCTCTCGTACGTATGGGTTTGTGCTCACATTCTACGAGGAGGTCACAAGCAAGCAGATCTGCACAGCCATGCAGACACTGTACCAGATGCACAACGCAGAGCAATACAGCAGCGTCTGCGCCTCTTCCTCATGCAGCATGGACTCCCTGGCTAGCAGCATCGACGAGGGTGATGCCACATCCCTTGCCAAGCTCCAGCGGTACAACTCCTACGACATCACCAGAGACACGCTGTATGTCTCCAAATGTATATGCCTCATCACTCCTCTGCCCTTCATGCAAGCCTGCAAGAAGTTCCTGATCCAGCTCTATAAGGCAGTGACCTCCCAGCAGCCACCGCCCCTGCCCCTGGAGAGCTACATCCACAACATCCTCTATGAGGTGCCCCTGCCACCCCCAGGGAGATCGCTGAAGTTTTATGGGGTTTATGAGCCCATCATTTGCCAGAGACCTGGGCCCAACGAGCTGCCACTCTCTGACTACCCGCTGCGAGAGGTCTTTGAGCTGCTGGGCCTGGAGAACCTGGTTCAGGTTTTCACTTGCGTTCTTCTGGAGATGCAGATCCTTCTGTATTCACAAGGTAGGCACTTGCCTAGCAATGCATCTTGGATCTGTTTCCAGTGGGCAGTTTCTGGGCAGCTGCAGCCTCAGGAGCTAATATAAAGCTGCTGATTTTCAGTGGATTTGTGAAATGTTAGAATGTAATGAAAAAATGTGAGAGAAATCAGTCTGTCCTAATGAAAGCACTAAATAATTGTTTCCTCCAGGCAGTCTAGGTGCTGCTTCTTTAATTATGCATTGTATTTATCACTTGTGACAGCTAGCAATGGAAATCACTTAATTATTATCCTTACATTGCCCTTGATCAAGCTGCAAGACAGCATGAAACTAATCTTCTCAAGAATACCTGCAGAAAAGTAATATCTCTTGCAGAAGACACTCTTGCTGCTTGATTTGTCAAATTTCAGCAGCACATTGAAGTTTGGTGAGATTTCCTTCCTCTGATGCAATGGATTTGTTCTGGTTATGAAGCACTGAGAGTATTTTAGCAGTTAAGAGGCTGAAGTTTTAATGTTGTATTGGAACTGAGTGGAGTTACAGGACATCCCTTTGTGGTCCTTCTTGATGTAATTGGGAACTTCCCTGACAAGGATGCTAGTGGTACTTTTTGAGACACTTAAGGCTGTAATTGGTGAAGTCTAGATGCTTGCACAGAGCCTGTTCATGCTGAAGTATGCTAGCAAGCTTTTCAAAATCTGGCCTGTACCTTTTCTTTTCTAGTTATCTCTTTCTGCAATAGTGCAATACTCTGCAATAAGTTTTGGGAATCATGACTTAGTACTGGGCATGCTCTGAGATTTTCTCTCCTTATTACTGTTTCCTGTGTGCTGTTGGTTGCTGTGAGTCTGACCCTGGTGATATTTGGGTACCAAATGGTATGTGCTGCAATTCTGGCAATGCACCAGAGTGCCTGAAAAAGTCAAGTTCAAGTTTCCTACTGACTTTCAAGGGGTTGTCCAGATATTTTGGAGGTTCCTCTAAGTCTCAGCAGATGCCTGTCCATATTATCTGGGTTCCCAAATGGCTTCTGTGGTGCTGACCCTAAATCAGTAAAACGTGCCTCTGGGAAAGAAGTTGGGGTGGGGAGGGTATGTCAGACTACAGTGAACAACATGAAGCTAGGAGGTACATCTACCTTGAAGAAAAGATGCTGAATGCATAGACTTCTCAAGAGATGTGGTTCAAGCAACAGAGTTTGAAATGGAGAAGAAAGAGATGATGGGAAGTTGTCTAAAATGAGCACGGGTAATGAACCTTCAGGCTCCAAAAGTGAACGCTTGGGTTTGTCATATAAAAGAAAAGGTCAGTAAGTGTGTAATAGTAATACTAAAGAATAAGTGACTGAGAATGGGGAAAAATGTTCAGGGAGGTGGACATTCTGCAAATGACTGAATTCAAAGGATTGCTAGTTCTTTGTGGAGCACTTCTCCACGTGGACTCCAGGGCTTTGCTTTCAAGAACTTAAAATGAAAGGCTTTATCTGCTCTTGGTTTGAAGTCAGAGCAGAAATCCTGCTGTTAGTTTTGATTAGGCTGCTTTTCTCCTCCCTTCTGCTTCTGTGTGTGTGTCCTTACCCCTTTCTTCCTCAGTGTGAATCATGCTGCCTTTGCTGCTTGACACTGAGGTTCAACATTAAGCAGGAACACCACTGAAATGCCTCCCCATCCCTGCTCATCATGCTCTCCCTGCTTCCTGCTTAGAGACTCACTGAAAACTGTTGGGTTTTTTTGTACTTTAAGCTAGTAGCATTAGGAAAAATCTGCTTGTCAGATTATATTTTAGTAATGTTTCTGTGCAGATGGAGAGCAACCTGCATATGCATTAGTTTTGCAATAGTCCTTGAGACAAATACAAATTATCCACCACCAGAAGTTAGATAAATAAGTGGTTTTCTTCCAGTTACTGGCTACAGCTTAAGGGTTTACTTTTGTTTGGTTTTGCTGTGGGTTTGTGGTTGGTGGTCTTGGTTTTGTTTTGTTAAAGAAAAATGAGATAGTGAGAATTTAATCCTCTCGACTCTCCAAAATTCAGGATATTTTTCCCCCTTCTCCCTCTATTACTGATGAATCTAGAGGTGTCCTTGACTTGACCTTTACTTCCCTAATACAGACACAGCTTGATGGTGTGTGGGGAAAAACATACAGTTGAATTAGGGAAATACTGTGGTTATGTAAATAGCATTGTAATGCCTGTTCCCAGAGGTGAGGAATGTGGAGTGGAGGTCAAGTGCAAAGCCTCAGTTTTGGCATATCCTGATAGCTGAGTGCTTGGCTAATTATGCACTGTGACTTCTCTTAAATATCAGTCTTGCAATTCCTGAAAGAGGAAAACAAAGCAGCTCTTTTCCCATTTGAGATAAGACTGGGCTAGATAGCACTGAAATCTCCTTTCTAAGCTTTGAGATCCATTAGGGAGAAATGCTTTTTTAGCTCCTAAGTTTTTTGCTCCCAGGTTTTTTCAAGGCAAAAAAAGAAAAGAAGGTTTTGGCATATGTATCTTTTATTCCAAAGTGACAAATGATAGTGATTTTGCAAATTTGTCCTTCCTTCCCTTTCTGCTTTAAAGAGGATGGACTCACTGGACTGTGTTTTCAGTGGCCTGGCCTTACTACAAACTTGCTAAACTCAAGAGATTACTAGAAGATGGTCTTGCCTCTACAGGGTGCAAGTTCAAGCAAGACAGTACTATAAACCTGGAGCCAGAATTCACTGAAATATTACTGTAGTCAAGAAATCAGAGCACTGGACCCAAACCTCATTCCATTCACCAAACTATTTCAGTGATAGTG
This sequence comes from Bucco capensis, assembly GCA_013396975.1. Taxonomy (NCBI): domain Eukaryota; kingdom Metazoa; phylum Chordata; class Aves; order Piciformes; family Bucconidae; genus Bucco; species Bucco capensis. The sequence goes on from VWZO01017218.1 coordinate 488,052, forward strand.
CTGCTAATAACGCATGTGGCAAATGTGAGCTGACTTTTTTCTAGCCTTGTTGGTAAGAAGCTTTCATTCAAGCTTGCCAAAAGATGGATTCCTCCTCTTAGATAGTGAAGACTTCTTTTGGAAAGTTGAGTGAAAACTATAAATTGTTGCACAACCCTGACCATACAGTGATCCTGCTGGCTGTCTGCTGAGACCCTGAAACTTCCCATTAAACTTCTGTCCACTAAAGGCAGATTGTTTCTTGCAGCCAAGAAAGAGCAGGAGGGATATGGAGACTGCAAACACTGGGAACAACTGGCTTTAAGAACTTTGGTTCTGAACTCTGTAGGCAAGCATGGACAGTGGGCTGCCTGGCCAAACGATGGTGTTCAAGTGGAGTTGCACCTAAGTTGGTGATAACAACAGCAAAAGGCTAGCAGGAAGGTTGCACAGAGACTGTAGTGGCTTTTCTGGAGTGTTTTTTCTCTAGTGAACTAGGAGTTGATGATGAAAACATTTATTTTTAACCCTGTAGCTGAGAAATAATGTTTCCAGCAATCTGAACAAAGGCATCTAACTAAATGAAGAGGTGAGGGTGTTGGCTGACTTCACTCAGCTTGCTCTGGATGTGTTCCCAGCCTGATAAGAGTATGTCTGGCACAGCTCTGTGATGGGGACAGGACCAATTGTTAGCTGTTTTTACCATGTCTGCTACTGTCAAGTTTGAGTATCTGGTTGCTATGTTCATAGTATTTTATGGGTGAGTGGTATCCCATCACTTGAGAATAGATTGCAGTGGACTGTAACTTCACTTTGTGGCTGTGATGGTCAAGCAGAGTGGTGGTGAGGCTGACATAAAAAATGAGCAGTTCATTTTGTTTAAGATTGCTTTTTAAGCTCTTTAACTCCCTTACAGAAAGCTGTACCTGAATGCACTAGAAGCAGAACTCCTGTGGCTTCAGGTTACATCTTCCTGTATATAGAGAATACTTCTAAGCTTAAATAGGGTAAGTTTTTAACAATAAGGCTTTTGAAAACAAGAGGAGGAATTAGATATTTTTTTCCCTGCAGTTCTTCAGGGTGCAGTCTTTGGACTGCAGCCTTACAAACTTCGTCCTCTAAAAATCAAAGCTTGGATTATGTAGTGTTTTTGTAACTTTCCAAGGAAGGACAGAAGAACTACCAGACTCCCAATAAAGCCGAAAAATCTAATATAGAGTCATACTTGTTATCACTAAACAAGGCACATGGTGTAGCACACAACTTGGGGCTTGCAGACTTTAATTTATGAAACAGAGTTGCTGTTGTAGTTTTATTAGAGTTTATTCAGTTGTAGAAATTAATACTCTTGCAAGTGCCTTTTATTCTATTCAGAGCACAACTCCCCAAGCGACCGTGGAGATGGAGGGGTATTGTGAATGTCCAGGCTTCCAGCAGTACCCAAGCTAATAATGCTCTGTGATAGCTGCTACAATTGCCCAAGGATTGGTAACAAAACACCACTGGCATGAGATGTCTGCTGGAGAGAGATGAATTAAACTGTGGCAACCTCAGCAATCCATTTTTGTATGGCTAGCTTTCTAGGGATTTAAACATGAGAGGGAATATGTGGATGAGACAAAGATAAACTTCTTAGAGCTTAGGCTGTTTCTACTCATTATAATTTTGAGCATTTCCCAAGTTGTTTTTCAAAGGGCCTGATTAATTGCTTCTCAAAGGTTGAAATATTCTTTGCATTATTTTTTTTCAGTCTTCAAAATGGTAATACAAATGACTATGCATGGCCTAGAAAAAAGTAGTGCTTGGAAGATCTTTCTTACAAAGTCAGTTTTGGGGGAGATTTTTTTTAAAACAAATACACACATGATGTGTTTGCCTTTCAAAGCAGTTTTACACCAAATAGTTACATGGAAAACTGTTTGCTCTTCTGCTCATTATTTAAATAGTGGCACTTTGCACCAGTATTCACCAAAAACAATGGGAAGCTGTTGCACAGAACAATTTACATGGGGTCAGAAAGTGTCTATGCTGTGAAAGAGGTCTGGGTTTAGGAACTCAACAGCACCACAGCCAGAGGAGACTGCAGTGCGAGTTCCCTTTGAAAAGGGACGAGGGATTGGATAGAATCATCAGAGAAACAAATATGCTGCTTGTTTTTGACTTAGGTGAGAAAGCAAACCCATTTTTTAACTAGAAGTTGCTCAGTTTTGTTAGCTGAAGTCAATACAGCCTGACAACTCAAGTTTTTAAAGCTTCTGGAAACAAGAAGCAGCAGCTAGTACAGGTCTGTACCACAACCCCACTCCTGTTTGTATTAGCAATGAGCTGTAGAGAAGATGGACAACTACTTTTAACATTATGCACACACAGAGTCCACCACCTTTCCACTTTCTTTGATTGGATCTTATTATTTTCCATTATAAAACATCTTTGCCTTTTAAGAAGAGGAAGGAAGAAAATTAAATTAGACCTTTACATTCCAATTATGGCAAATGCTAGATAAATAGCATGGCAATCAGAAGTGGCCTTGAGCAAAGTTGTTGTCTGCTGGAGTCTGTGCCCTCCCCTCCACCCTGCTGCCCTGGCAGAGAGCTGCTGCACATCAGGGAGGCTGCTCTGCCCCAGCAGCCTCTGGGATGAGCAAGGGGCTCCCTGGGTCTCCTGCTGCCACTTTGTCAGCTTTGTCAAAGATGTTGCCTTGCTTTCAGAGGCTTAACTGTGTTGGTAGTGGGAGCTAGTTCAAGTTTCTTGTGAATTAGTTCTGAGGTGGCTCATAATCATACACTAATTTATGCTGAACCACTGATAGCAGGCTGTGACAGGCATAAATTGTATAAATGGAAATTTATTGAAGTGGAAGTGATATTTTTTTTTTTCCATTAAGCATTTGCCAGCAGGGGAAAATGAGAGGAATTGGCCTTGCCAAGCATTGGCCTCAAGATGTTTCCCTTGGGTCACTGCTGACCCCCTAGTCCCAGATACTAGGTCTTAGCTCAGGCAATTAGATGCATGCTTGTCTTGATCATCTACTTTAAGAAAATATGTATTTTTAGATCTGCATAAATTGCTTCTCTGCTTTTATCATATAACTCACTTGCTGGTAAATCCACTCTTCTGTTGGGGATAAAGGGTGTTGAGATGCCGTGGGTCATTTCTCCACAACAGTCTGCTAGTCAACTCCATGTCACCAACTTGTCCAAGTTCCTGAAGGCAGCAGTGGTGCAAGGTGATTTCTGTGGCAAATAAATATTTCCTGAATTGGTTTTGTGCATTTTATCTGAACATCTCTTGAAAATCACCTGGTCTGGCTCATCAGTCATCACAGCTGCTGGTATACAAACCAGATGAAAGATGGAAGCTTCCAGGGTGCTTTGAAGTCTGCCACACTTATATGAGTTGCTTCTGTGGAGCTGTTGGGATCTGATTTGAAAACCTTTGCTTTCATAAACAGTTTTTGTCTCAGATGTTAATTTCAGATTTCCTTTTTCATCTGCAGCATGTGCTTTATAAACATTACAGGTCTGAAGCTACCAAGCCCCTTGACAGGTCTCATAACTGTTGTGCACTTTTCCTGACTCACACTCAGAGCTCAAAGCAAAATGTTAATTTTGCTTCCCCACTTTTTTCCATTATATCTAGCTCAGCTAATCCATATCTTCTTACAAAAATTAGCAACTGAACAGGAATTGTTTATCATACTTTGACTGAAGAGGTAGCATGTGGAAAAATTATTAGTCACAAGAATGTTTTAAACCCCATTCAGGTATTTCCCTCTGAAGAATTAACCCTTATTTATTAAGGTTAATTGATTCCTTTTTTATTTTATTCTTTTTTTCTGTTTTGTTTAAAACTATTGCTTAGAATTGTTTTGTTTCTTTTAATAATGTACTCTGAGAATATCATCTGATGATTATCCTCTAGAATACATTTTTCAGTGTGTGGCTTTGCAAAGCTGTGCTTATGCTTTATACGTGCTCAAAAAGCAGTAGAGGAAAGGAAGTGGTGCCCAGGTAACCCATTTTCTCAAATGCTTCCAAGTGCTTTTAAGTTGTATATAAAGTGGGACTTAAAGGAAAAGAAGGAGGAAGCACAGTCTATTTTTAAAGCATTGTGCTGCATTTAGAAGACCCAGGCTGAGATTCCAGCTCTGTGGTAGCTTTCTACCTTGCCTTTGGTAGGTTACTGGAACACAGAGCTGGAAAATTGCCAAATTGTTCTTTCATCAGGAAAGCTGCATGTGTTGAGATTGGAATAACAGTGTACTGATTGCAGCAAGAATGTCATGTCTGGTTTGAATGAGCATATGTGTGTGCTCTTACACAGGTCTTAGACTCAAAAGTCCTGTGGTTGGGCATTTGCTGAGAAGATCTCTGGTGAAATTCTCTTCTCTTTGTAACCAAAGATTTGAGCCTGTTTTAGGTAGCACCCAAACCAGAGAGGTCTTCCCTGTTCTGGGTGGGGGTAACATTGATGCTCCTTTCCCCTCTTGAAAGCATCTTGGTTTTGCTTTGCTGCAGCATGGCAAGGATTTTGAGATATCAGACTTCTTTGTAGCGGGAAAAGTAATCTTTCTGCTGAGCTTTGTGAATTGCTTAACATCTCAGAGCTTCTGTACCCAATCTGTGAAATGAAAGGATTGTTTTGTTTTGTTTTCTCAGTCTCTGCCTCTCTTTGGATGTTAAACTCATTGGGATAGATAATTTCTGCATCCACATATCTGTTGTAGTGCTGATTGGTCATTGTCCTGTTATTGTGTTACGGAGAATCAACATTGAGACAAGTATTTGTCAAATTTTGTCCTCTTTTAGAAAAAAACATTTATAGTGGATTGATGTTCAAATGCTGAAACCATTTCCATCTCCAGTAAAAATACTGATTCCTAATTTTACAGGCATCTCTCAAGGTTTGCATTTTATGCATTACATTGTATCTTGAGCCATGTGAATGTTACCAGACCTTAATAAAGGATGACTGAAGTGTGGTTGCTCTCACAGCAGAACTGCCAGCCTGCAGTTGAACAGATCCCTGCTGTGGTTACTTGTCGTGTGCAGGGAAACAAGATGCAGAGACTTGGCTAAGGGCCTCCAGCAGATGCTGCCAAAAAAGGGACTGGATCCAAAGTCTTTGGACCTGGCTCTGTTGCCCTCTTCTTCACTTTGTGAGATGTTTAAGTGTGAGAGACAGTCCTGTGCCAAATGTAGCTAAGGTTGTTAGGAGGCAGCAGTTGTGGTAGAAGCCATAGGAGCATGTGTTTCCAGAGTGGAATGCCCTCATCTAAAAAGGTACTTGCAACTTTGTTATAAAGACCTGTTACTTAACAGGGCTGTGTAGATCAGAACAGACTTTGAAATTGTCTCATATATACTAAGACATGCTACTTTGTATTTTATTTTTTAACCTTCAAAGATTTGAGAGTTATGAACTGTGATGAGACACTTAAACTTCACCAGCAGAGATTGTAAGTTGAGTTTAAGTGCTCCTCGACGAGACAGCTGGTGGACATGTATATAGACCATTGCATAGGGAGAGATTCATAAAAGGCTGATCTATAGCTGGGAATGGTTTTGAGGTGTAACCTTGAGATTGACTTGTATGCATGAAAATCATTTTAAAGATTGAGTGACTAGCTATTAGTAAGACAAGATGAAAAATATTTTTGCCCTGCCAGCTGACCTTCTGCAGATTGAGTCTGGTTTTCCACAGAGGTGCTAGCAAGAGAGGAGAATGGGTTATGCAATTTGTTGTTTTAATTTGCATCTTTATTCAAGTGCATCTTCCCAGTGACCTCCTAATAGCTGAGCAGTGTCAGACAGTGCTTTTGCTGTTGCCAGAGTATCAGATGGGCTTTTTCAGGAAACAGCAAGGGCCAGGCTGGGTTCCTATCCAGGCAGAAGCTGTCAGTATGGCCATAACTTTCCTACCTGACTCAGCACCAGAGTATTCATACATATATCTTTAATTTCATGGAGTGGGACAGAGGGGCTAGGAGACATGGGCAACAACCCAAATGTTACCAAGGATCTGAGTCTGGCCTTGATGAGAATGAAGATCTTTTGGTTGCTCGAGCCAAAGCTTGTGAGACTTGCCTGGTGCTGACAAGAACTGGTTTTGGATATAGCTATAAGGGAGACATCCCCCTGCTGCTCTTGCTGGTTGCTGACAACATACCTAAAGCTTGAGGGAACAACTCCTCTTGCAAACAGACAGGAGCAGCTTTCAAAAGTGGCAGAGGCCCAGGGTGGGAATCAGAACTGACTCCCTCTCCTTTGTGCCATGCACCTCGTGCAAGCTCAAAGTCACTTACAAACTTGCACCTGGGTGTTCTTGTCTTTAACCACTACTGTTAAATGAGATGTGCTCCTTCATGACAAATTAAGATTCCTAATAAACTAGGGTTTAAATACTTTCATGTTGTTAGAAATGTGTGGGGAGTTGTTATTAATGAAGAAGCTTTGTAATATGGAGTAGAAGCAATCATTTGGTTTCCCACTCACCAGCAACTTACAAGACCCAGGAGTTTTTAGCTGTTTCCTGATGGACTGTCTGCAGTGTGACATTTGCTGTAAGGATGATCACCTCTTTAATAACAACATGTAATTTCGAAAATATATGTGTTTTTGTAAAAAACTTGTGTTCTCAAATTTAGCTTCTTTCATTTTTATTAATAAATGGGTTGTGTTATGGCATCATGCCAGCTGGATAGTTGAGAAATAATTTGGTCTTACTCAAATTCTGAAATATCCTTGCAGCTCAGCTGAATCAAATTAAATTTAAACTTTAAGGAAAATGCACTATATATTTACTTGAACCAAAACATTGCAAAGCAATGAGCCAGTGGATTAAATACAAATTTGGGGAAAGTAATGCAATATAAATATACTAGCTATAGAGAAGATTTTTGAGAACTAAATTTTTATCAGGCTTCTGTTTGGATTTTACTTAAAAGCAGTGCTTTAAATACTTAGAGACAGTAAGCTTCTGCTGATATGTGGCTAAGGCAGCTCCTCTGGAAGCACACTCAGCTTTAGAAGGTAGCAAGTAGAACAGAAGCAGGCAGACAGGAGCAAGTGAGAAACTACAATGTTTCTTTCAAGTTCACTTCTTTCTTCTCCTTTTCCCTTGTGAAAATACATACTTTTTCTAGAATTTGAGTACTATCCTCTACTATAGAGAGAACTTTTGGTATCCTTTTGATTAATGAATTTAATGATGAAATAGATCTTTGTAAGATATGAATATTTATGCTTAGCAGTTTCTTCCTGAGGGTAATGAGTTTTAATTAATTAAGAATGTTTAAGGTTTTAATGTACTGTCTTATTTTTGAAAGAACATCTTACCATATAAACATGGTTTCTTTTTTTTCCCCACTGACTTTCTTACCAACCAGAATTCAAAAGCAAAACACAGGAAGATAATTGGATGTCTGTCTCTCTTTCCCTGTGTCTAGATTATCAGCGGCTGATGACAGTGGCAGAGGGGATCACAACATTGCTGTTCCCATTTCAGTGGCAACATGTGTATGTCCCCATCCTTCCTGCCTCTCTCCTGCATTTTCTGGATGCTCCTGTTCCCTACCTGATGGGGCTGCAGTCCAAGGAGGGGACTGACCGCTCCAAGCTGGAGCTGCCTCAGGAGGTCAGTCTCTGCCTTTGGGGTTGCTACTCTGAAAAGTGTTAATATTTGCATTAATCCATGCTGGAAAATGCTGTGTTTTTTACACTGAGGGTGGTTGGCCAGAGAGGTGGTAGAAGCCCTGTCCCTGGAAACACTGATGCCAGGTTGGATTGGGGCTCTGAGCAAGCTATCTAGATAAAGATGGGCCTGCTTGTTGCAGGGGGTTTGGGCTACATGGTCTTTAAAGGTCACTTCCAACCCAAAACATTCTCTGGCTCTATGAACAGCAACAAAGGAGAACATGAAGAGGAGGAATTTGTATTTGGAAGTGGAGGAGTAAACACAGGGCAAGGATAATATGTTTTTTAATAAAGATCTATTTAAAGTATTAGATAAAAGTCACTGATTCTTAGCTCAGGTGGCATGTAACAGTGCAAATCAAGGCTTACCTTGTGGGTACAGTGACCCAATTGCATGAAATTTGCATTGGTGTGGAAATGAAGCTGGTATCTAGCTATGCTTTTCAGTAAAACCATGCTAATGTTACATAATTGCTAATATTACATAATTGCTGCGATTTAACAAATTATTAGTCGTGATTTTAGTTAGCATGTTAAGCTGTCATTTTCTTTAAATTAAAATGTTAATGTGATGGGCTTGCAGTATTGCTGGAATAACAAATTAAATATCACCAGTGAGGGAAGAGTAATAGTGGGGTGGAAACTGCACCTCCCCCCAATCCCTCATTATGATGTTTAACAAATGAGTGGAAAATATCAGCATTTATGAACACCACAGATCTCCCTGTGGGAGAGGGAAAGAAAGAAGGGGTATTGAACAGGGAAGATCTTGAATCTCAAATTCCCCTAGACAATAAAAGAGAGAAAATCCTTCAACATGCAAACAGCGGTGAAGCGCCGTTAGCTTTAGCATTCCTTTGTTCTTCAGACCAGGGACTAACTTTTCAAGCTCTTGCCCTAAATATAAACCATTTGTTTGTTAGAGATAAAAATTCTAACAACTGGCCATCATGCTGTCTTAAGGTTACTAATCTCTCTGCATTAACTTTAATCATCAGATGTTTTTGAAGAGAGAAGTGAGACCAATTCCCCAAGGGTTTTCAGAATCTAAATCTCATTTTTCAAATTTTGTAAATGATATGCAGAGCCGAAATTAAAAAGCCTTTGAAATGAAATATTAAAAGATAAGAAGACAGTCCCTGAGCTAAAGAATAGTACTGATGCATACCACAACTCTTTAATAGCTGTATAGCTAAGTAAAGCAAATTGTTTTGTATAAAGAAATGCTTTTCTTTGCACAGGCCAAATTTATTACCAAAAAATGAGCTGAAGGGACACTTCTGCTTTACCAAATGAATCCTAGTACCCTTTAAAATGTCTATGTGAAAGATGATTAATGTCAAACATGTCCCTGAAATAGCCAATACACTATAACCATGGTTGCTGTGGAATGTATTGTCTTGCTGAAAATTAACCTTTTCAGAAATGGAGGAAAATAAGTCCTTTCTGTTCACATAATCTGAAGATTAGTCTACAGTATTTGGTGAGAACAGTAAAAGTACCTTGGAGAAAGCAGAGGGGCTGTGCAAATGGCCAAGACAGGCTATTAAAGAACTGCTGCTGCTGCTGTAGATTTCTGCACCTCTCATTCTTCAGTTTTATGCCAGGGTAAAACCTGTCAGAGCTCAGCACCTTGGGAATCTGACCTGGTTTAAGATGTTATTCAGCACGTGCACTCTGACAGTGAGTTTCAGATGTAAGCCGCAGTTCAGAAGATCAATTACTGTTTTTCACTCTGCTGTTATTCCTGAGGGTGCTTTTGCAATGTAATTAATTTTATGTAGGGTTCTTCCATCCCCCCTAGTAAAAGTATCTGCTCTGCTAGATTCATGTCTTCACTTAGCTTTAATCTTATGGGCTGAGATCCATCTCCATTCATAGTACAGCTGTCTAAGAGCACTCGTTTTAAATCTTGGACAGAGAAATTGCCAAGATTAAAAGCCTCCATGGAAACAGAGGGTAAAGGGCAATGGGGAGATAGGGTTTGACCTCCAGTGGACAAGCTGTACTCGGACCTGATCCCAAACGATTTGCATGGGGGACCTTTTTTTGTAGCTTGGCTCATAGCAGTGTCACCCTTCTCACTGTATTTCTCATTCCTTGGTAGCACAGATACAGAGGCTTTGTGCAGTTGGATCCTGGTAAATAAACATGTCCTTGAGATGCAATAATTCACACAAGTAGTGTTTACATGGGCTGAGAAGTGGCACTGCACATCCACTTGCTGGTGTATTCTTGGTTGGTCTGGGGAGGGGATAGCAAATCTTTGTAGTGGATAAGTGTGGGATCTGCAAGTCCCAGAAGAATGGGGGAGGGGGCAGGAGGCTTTATGTACTCATTAAGTCATTGCTGTCCAGTTAGACCCAGCTTTACTGAAATCTGAAATGTCATAGGTGACATGACACAGCTTAAGTCTGCTGCATATGTATGCTCTTACTCTTTTGTCTGAAAGGACCCTGGGAAAATAGGGCTACTTAGCAGAGGAGCCAATTCAGTACCAAATGTCCATTTTGAAAGTTTTCTTTGTGTTTCAGGCAAACTTGTGCTTTGTAGACATCGATAACCATTTCATTGAACTGCCAGAGGAATTCCCTCAGTTCCCCAACAAGCTGGAGTTTATCCAGGAAATCTCTGAGGTTCTCCTGCAGTTTGGGATCCCACCTGAGGGTAACCTGCACTGCAGTGACAGTGCTACCAAACTCAAGAACCTGGTTCTTAGTGACTTGGTGAATGACAAGAAGAATGGGAACATCCCTGGCAATGCCCTCAACATGTACGAGCTGCTGAAAGGCAATGAGACAATTGCCCGCCTGCAAGCCCTCGCCAAAAGAACGGGTGTGACAATGGAAAAAATGGGAATCACAGTTCCCCTCACAGAGAAGGAGAAGGATGGGAAATCACCCTGTGAGGAGATGGAGCTGAGGGACTACAAACTGAACGTGCAGCTTCGAGAGGTTTTCGCCAACCGCTTCACACAGATGTTTGCGGACTACGAGGCTTTCGTCATTCAGGCTGCCCCTGACATGGAGTCGTGGCTGACAAACAGGGAACAAATGCAAAACTTTGACAAAGTAAAGATAGCCATGTATTCATTTCTCCATCTGGAAGTGCTTTTGGGAGGGAGGGAGAATAGCTATATTATATATACATATCTTAGGTAGTCTTTAATCTGCTGTTCTTCATCTGCCTCACTGAGAGGTTTGTCTGGTTTGGTTACACAGGGCCAGATCGCCTGCCAAAGTAAATGGGTGCAGATCCACTGAGCTGGTCAGAGCTGTCCTAGCTTTTACAGATCAAGCTGTGGCAGGCTTCTGCCCAGCTGATGGGACTTCTCTTGTGGTTTTGGTGGAATGATAGCAAGCTTGCCCATTGGCTGCTGGATTGTTTCTTTGCTGCAGCCACGGCTCTTGGTGTCAACACTGGGCAGGAATGTGGCACTAATGAGCTGTTCTGTATTTCAGGCTTCCTTCCTTTCGGACCAACCTGAGCCTTACCTCCCATTCCTTTCACACTTCATCGAAACACAGATGTTTGCAACCTTCATAGACAATAAGATAATTTCCCAGTGGGAAGAGAAGGATCCTTTTTTGCGCGTTTTTGACTCCCGGATTGAGAAAATAAGGCTGTATAATGTCAGGGCTCCTGCACTGCGGACCTCCAACTATCAGAAATGCGGCACTTTGAAAGAAGCAGGTATGTTCAGACAGGCTAGTAAAATATTCAGAAGTACAATGTCAGCCTCAAAGAAATATAGATCCTCAGTCATCTGAGCATTGCAGCTGGTGAGGAAGCCCTAGAGCTACCTGAGAAGGAGTCAGCAGTGTCCTTATTTTCTCTGGGCAAAACCTTCAACATGTTTTTACACACCAAAATCAGCATGGTCCTTCTACTTCCCTTCAAGCTCTCCTAGGCTGGTGCTTTTAATGAACCAAGCCAAACCATGGAGCTGGGGCTCACTGTTTCTCATTTCAGACAGCTCCAATTCCATTGCTAAGAGAGCTTTCCTTCTCTGTGGTGGTGGGACCAGTGCCAGTCACGCTGAGGAGCTGAGTCCTAGTGTCTGCTCCACTAGCCTCATCTCCCCCTTCCCATTAAAAGACCTTTTTTGCCATTTGGTTAGAGCAGCAGGGGATGCCAAGGACTTAATCCTGTGTGGCATATGTAATAGCTTCAGCAATAGATGTTCAAGAACACTACGCTGTTTATGGAAAATGTGAATTTTTTTCCATTGCAGTCACAGGATGCATTTCCAAATCATACTTGAGTTTTTTACAATGTAATTATGTATTTACTTTCCAATACTTGTTGGGATACATTTAATGAATTGGGGCAAACACTTTTCTCATGGGGTATTTTTTGTTTAATTCCTTCAGAATGTTTTACTGGTTACAAACGTGGCAGAAACAGAAATCCTATGCCTGCTTAACTTCTCCTATCTAAACCCAATTCTAATTTGCAGGTCGACTGTCTATACAGCGCCTAGTTTTGGTAGATATTGTGGCACCGGAACCTCATTTTCTGGCTTGTGAAATGCAGCAAACTGATAGTAATACCAACTTTCCTTCATATTTACCATTCACAATACATGTGACCCTAGCACCAATCCAGCACCTGTTTGTTTCACTTACTATTTTTGGAACCCTCCAAACCTTCTAACCCTGCACTACCCAGTCCTTTTCTCCAAAATGAAACCATACAAAGAAAGTTACTGGGTTTTTTTAGATGGAGGGGAAAGCTGCTGAGTTTCTAATGTATGTAAATTTTATGATGGTTTCTTTCCCATCACAGTTTTATAAAATAGGAAACAAGTTCTGTGTTGTTCTTGACAAGTGGAAAATGGAGTTAGCTTCTACATTTTGCATATTTACTCAGTAGTTGTGATATGCTGAAAAGAACAGGCTTGCCCATTAATGGGCAGGCTACAAAGTGTTGAATATTAAAGTGTTAATTAAATGCTGATTTCCCTTCTCCTTCATAGTTCATCTGACTTAATGTTGAGAGGGTGACAGATTTTTTTCATCCAGCTCAAGATTTGAGATGAAATCCTCACATCCTTGAAGCAAACAACTGAACCATATTAGTCTCTGGTCTCGCTGTAGCCCCCCCTCCCTGTTCCAAGCATCTGTTCATCTTTTTTGATGCTGCTCAGGCCTTGCTACAGTTAGCTATGCTTTTTGAAGGCCTGTCATCTACTAGTGGCATATCTGATTTCAGGAGGAGGATCATTATAGATGCCAGATGTTTGTAAAACTTGGGTAGTATCACCTCCCAGTGAGTCTGCCCAGGGAGACGTGTCTGGGGCAAAGCAAGGTGTCCAACCACGCAGAGAGTTGCAGCTGGCCTCAGAGGTCTCCATCCTGCCAAAGGAGCATTAAAGCCAAACACCAAATTGCAGGGAAAGATTGCACTGCTTTTGCTGAGTCATAACCCATCTTGTAGGCTCCCAGAAATATCTTACAGTGTTGCTTAACAACTAACTTGTCTGTGCCAGTATTAGTTGTGTCAGGTGAAGAAACTAAAAGCAAAATAACAGCACAGATGTTTCCTCACTTCAGAGAGATTTTGGTGTCTAAATTTAGAGTGTTTTCATGGATCAGGGCATGACCACTCCTGTAGTCATGGTGTGTGTCTTGAGGTGGTTCACTAACACAGTTGTTCACCTGTGCCTGTAACTTGCAGCACAATCCATCGAGCAGCGGCTGCTGAAGATCGATCACACAGCTATCCACCCACACTTACTTGATATGAAGATTGGCCAAGGGAAATATGAGCAAGGATTTTTCCCAAAGTTGCAATCAGATGTCTTGGCAACAGGACCTACTAATAACAAGTAAGCACTGGTTTTATGTTCTGGATTTGAAAGCAGGTTTCTCATATAAAAGCTTCATGTAGTTGAACAGAAATCCTAATTTGGATGGCTTCTGACCAGTCTAATGAGCCCTGACAACTCTTTCTTTGGTGAGTATGTGGTTCTGTATCTGGATTGCTCTTCTGAGCCTGATAGGATTCTGTAGTGCACTTTGATATGAAGGTAGAGGTACCTAGAGCTGTGGAATCAAGCACATCATTACATAGTTAATTTGTGTAATGTAAAATGAGAACCAGGAGCAACTAATACACTTTACATTTATACAGTTATAAAGTAAGTGCTGTGAGTTACTACTTTCTTGTCTCAAAACTCAGGAAAGGGGGGCAGTTCCTTCAAAAATGGAAGATTTGTGTGTCAGTGATTACTGTTTCATTGAATTATTACCTCAACCCCTCACTTCCAGTTTCTGTGGTAGGTCAAAATGTGGGAGCACAGATAAATCTGAGAGCAGCAAAACCTATAACTGTCCAAATGTTAAAGCTAGGTCTTGCTTCAGACATGTGCATGCACACATGCTGCTCTGAGCTCCTGTAAGAGGTGCTCACTCAATTCTCTTTATACACCTTTTATGTACCCCAGTGCTAGTTAATCCCTTTTTAATAACCTACTAGGAATAAGACTTTCAAATTATAAAATGAGATATCCTTAAGCATTAAATGTTTAAAGAATTGCAATTCTTCAAAAGAAATTAAAAAAAATAGAAAAGGAAAAGTAAATATTTCAAAGTTCTTTTGTTTGCAGTCTTTATGCAAACTGAGACAGAAGTTCATGGGTAGTGCTCCTGTGAGGAGTGGAGGATTTCTCCATCTTGTGGGATGCTCTGTTTAGTAGTCTGCCTCTTATCCTATGGTTTTGATTTTCCAGTGTCTGCAACAGTGTGAGCATGCTCAGCCTGCTAGGAGTTGCTTATATCTTCTGGCACTATGCAAAATCTCAGTGAATCAATGAATAAGCATCAATTAAAAATAGTTTTCCTTATGCCTTTTGAGCTGCTTTTGTTAGATTAGTACATATTCTAAAACATGTCTTTAACTCCTGGAGTGATAATTCTGATTTGGATAACTGGGTTTGGTCTTCAAATTGCAGCATGTTTCGGAATTTTTAAGTCCCCAAATCCCATTACTTATTGCAAAGTGGTGTCAAAGTGACAAATGTTTGGAATTCCTCCAGTTGTATATTGCCAAAAAGGTTTGTAATTGGAAAATCTCAAGACCATCTGTTTGTATCTTTCTGCTTCCTGGCTTTTTATGTGAGCAGCTGAGAGGATTCTCTCATTTAAGATCTGTAATTCTGCTGAATTTCCACCCATGTATAAAACAGATAGCCTTTTCATGCTCTTTGCAAATACAGCCTAATTCTTTGGACCACAAAATCAATTGAAGTATAGCCTTCCATCAATTTGAATTTCCCAGTGTATGCTTCTTGAAGATATGTTATACTTGCATAAGGGACTGGGCCTTTACATATGGGGATGAAGGAAGAGAGCATTTTACCTACATTCCTAGACACTCCAGGTGTAGCTATTGTATGTGTTCATAAAGTTAATGCAAAGGATCTTGCTGTGTAGATGAGAATTATTTTTGCAGCCTTCAGTTCTACATAGCAAGTTTTGTCCTGAATGTTATAATGAAGTGTATTTGCAGGAGGGGGGGGAAGGGAAGAAAAATCATTCCCATGTTACAGTTAATTGTTTCTGTACAGTAGCAAATAACCAATTCAAAGCTGCTTTAATGAAAATTCATCCTCACTGGCTAGCAATCAGATTTTTATCCCTTCCTGGGCAGATAAACTAACAACTATATCATGAGACCTGTTCCCTTCCTGTAACTAAGCAGAGCACTGGTGATACCTCTGTCAGTTATTAGGCTGATATATCTGATTCAGAAATACAATACAAAAAACAAATAAGTGTTGTTTTAGTTCTAGATCCTATATGTCATCCCAGAAAACTACGTTGCCTAGGCAGGCAGAAATTGTGTTTGGGAGAGATGTCTGTCTCTTTCTTACTGGGCATGGAGAGCAGGGCTTGGGGACAGAGAGAGGATTGACAGTCATGTTGGATCACTTCCACCTAAATACAACTGGAAACGAGTGTTGATCACATTACCTTTTGTAAGTGCTAAAACACCGAAGTCTATTACACAAATGAAGTCTAATCATGTTTGATCTGTCAGCCCCTGGCCATGCTCAGCAGCATGCTTTGCCCCACTTCTGTCACTCTGATACCTCCTCCTGCTTCCCCTCAGGATGTCCTTTAAAAGACTGGATGAGGGGTTGAACCTGTGCTGCTCTTACTAGCATTCAGACTGCAGGTGCTTGCTTGGTATCATAGAATCATTTCAGTTGGAAAAGACCTTTAAGATAATTAGTCCAGCCATGAACCTAACACTGCCAACCACTGTACCATGTCCCTAGTCAGTGTCATTGGGGCTGGTTTTTACCTCTTCCCCATAGTGTTCAGGAAATGCTAACTTGCTCAGCTAAGTAAGAACTTCACTGAAAATAACTTCAAACTTCAATTTACTAAGAAGAAATTGAAGGTTTAGAGTCAAGCAAAAGATAACTGTTGTATCCAAGTATTTTTTATAAATTAAAAGAAATAATCCTTTTGTAAAGAAAGAGCAATTCATCCTAGCAAACAGCAATTAACAAACAAACAAAACCACCAAAAAAGCCCTACCCAATTCTGTCCTCTTTCCCATCAGGCAGCAATGTCCCACTTGAGGGACTCTCTCTGCACTCATTGCCTTGGATGTATCCCTGATGTCATGAGAAAACCTGAATGTACAGAGAGCAGCTGCATCTTCCTCTGGGTTCAGAAGTGGCCTATTCATGCTGCTCAAATCTTGTAAAGCAGTGGCTTCTGCATAAGTCCTCCTATAAAATGTCCCAGGAGAAAATAGGCTGCATTCCTGGGGGCAGTTTGTTACTCTGGAAGAGGCTAGCGATTTCCAGAGTCCTCCTTTCCTTTTTCAAACCCCAGCAACCACACTGTGGTTTCTCCATGTTCTCCTCTTCCTTCCCTGTGTGCATTTTCTGCCAGGCTTTTAAAATTGTAGCTGGGACTCCACTGCTTGATGCATCTGCAATGATCCAGGAGAGGAATTTGAATGACAAAACGCCAAGCTACATAAACACTTCATGGTTTTTGATTAAGTAATTGTTTAATTATGGTGACTATGCTTACAGTGCAAAATTACAACAATGAAACAAGCTGTGTTTTCAATCTAATTGATTATGTTGTAACTTAATTTGTATTAAGAAGCTTGATAAATGAGATTAAATATTGCAGAGGAAAACACTGATTGCATACCAAGCATGGGAATATATTTGCATTCTGGCAATTTGTAGTGAATGCCTAAAATGGAACTGGTTTTATTTTTTTTCTCTATTACTTTTGGTTTTCAAAGGAAGGTTTTGCCTCATTACACATTTCCAAAATGGCTTAAACGATCACTTCTGCCTTCGTCTTTGTTTTAGGCCTGTTTTTCTGAGCTTTATCTTATCCCTGCTTTCCTTCTTGCTTCCTTCCCTGAGCAGCCTGTTTCCTCTTTCCTGTGCTAGCTTCTTTCTCCTGAGCCATCTCACTTGTATCCCAGCTTTCTGTGAGCTTTGTGCTTTTGTCTGTCCTCTGTGTCCTACCTCATCTGCAGCAATCCCCAAAAAAGGATACAGTCCAAGTCTTCAAGGCAGATCCTGCTATACTTGGCCTCCAATCCTCAGGCTTTAGCTAAGCAATATATTGCTCTTACCCATGAAGCAGATTTCAAAAGTATTTGTTTGCTTCCTCCAGGCATTTGTTGTGTGCTGGCTTGCTGACCTCACCACTGTGTCAGTGTTTGTTTGTAAAAACCATACATTAAGAGTGGACAAAATTGGTTTGGTTTTGTGCTCCAGCTTATGGCATGACATGTGTGGACTCTGTCCTGTGGCCTCCATCCTCAGTCCCCATGGCAAGTTGTGAACTGCTCAGGGTTTATGGTGCTATGGCTCTCTTTTTTAAATAGGACTACTGTTTACTTGTTTACTAACATTAACATTGGTTAGTGTTCTTAAAGGAAATATGACATGTACATAATGCAAAGTGGTTGCTGAACCTTTATATGATGATAGAATTCATTCTGGGGTTAACTGAATTTTTTTTTAATGGAAAATGGTCTGTCTCTTGTACTGTTTGATATTATAAGGGATTTTTCTACCTCCCTGTCTCTTGGGTGCTATTCTGAGGCAGACTGTTTTCAGTCAAGCTTTTTTTTATCAAGCCAAACAATTTCATTTATAAGTAGTATACAGTAGCATCTCTGCAGTGCATCTGAATGAGCAAGAAATGAGTTAGCAGTTGTTAGTTAAACTATGAATGATAAAAGTTCATATTTTATGTATGAAAATCTGAAACAAGCAGTTACTGTCCATTAGGTAACCTAATATAGCAAACCACTGACAGGTGCAATGAAAATACTAACCACTTGTGTTTAAATTATTCTTTTTCAAGAATAAAGCTTGACTGACAATCTGTGCTTAAAGATTGTTTCTGAAATAGGAACTGTGTGCTACTAGGACTTGGAACCTGATGGGCAAGTCTGCTGAGGACTGATTCCCTGCTCAGCTGGTGCAAGGTGGTAAAAGGGCAACTAACTTCTTTCAGTTAATATATAATTTTAAAATAACTGTGCAGAAATAAAATGGATGTTGAATCCTTGCATCTTCTACTCTGTTTACTCACCCTTGAACAGTGTTACTGTCTCAAGGGAGGTTGCAAGTTAAATAAGGGGTGATGCTGGCAAATTGCTACCACTGTTCCTGCAGAGGATGGCAGCTGTGGGTACCACCCTTTTAAATAACTTCATGTAATGTGATGAGACAGCCTGTCAGAGCACACCACACTGTGCAAGGCATTTTGCTCATTTTTGTCCACCCAATCAGCAGTTTAAAAGCTTTGCTGTTCCAGCCCTACAGCAGAGATGGAGAAAGTGCAGTAGTGTCTGCTTGAGCCTTCATCCTCCTTACCATGGAGCAGTATATGCAGAACATACTGGCAACCACTCCACAGCACGTGGGTGGTAGTGGTTTAGCTACAAAGGCCAAGACTGAGGGCTGACAACAAGTGGGCATTTTCCTGTGTGAGGGCAGCTTTCCTTGCTGCTTTGGCAGCACTAGGGCTGAGGTATGAATAAGGCAGAGCCAGGAGAGGTACCTGCATGGGATTTCAGCAACCCGAGGGAGGTGGTGTGGCCACTGGGGAAGGCTTTTACTTGTCTTAATTCACTTTGAGTGACTGAGGGAAGAGAAGTAATTTAAAAGCAATCTCTGCTGATGAGAGAGGAGGGAATGGTTATTGTAATATTGGAGGATTATTTTGGGAAAATTCTATGTGGTGCAGTAAAGAAAAGGCTTTAAAAGATTTAGCTGCTTAATCCTGCTTATCTGCTGTTAGATCTTCACAAAATCTCCCAGTGAGATTCAGAGCAGCATCTGAATGCACAGACCTCACCCAGCGCCCAGGCAGCTCTTCTTCCTCCGCTTAGAGGTTGGGGAAAGAGAAGCACACAGCTTGCTGCATGTGTAATTGCTCCAGCTAATGAGCAGCAGTCTCTTTTTCATAAATGCCCAATGATTTGTGGGCTTAAAATGCTCAAGTAGTTTTGATTAATAATCTGGAGAATGGTCTGTGCCTTCTCCCAGATGGAGTAGAGGGCTGGAGTTAACTGAAAATGCTTTAATGATGGTGTATTACTTGTAATTATTCTATGGCTTTCATTCTGCTTTCACCTGTGGTGAGAAGTGTTTCCTCAAAGGATGTTTCTAGCAACTCATTTGTCTTCCAGCAACTGTAGAAATTCAGGGGAGAGGGATCCAACCTTTGTCTAGGAGTCAGAAAATACTATATAAATTGGAGCAGAAAAATTATATGGGTGATATTTGATCTATAACTTAACTTTCCAATGTATTACTGGCATTCTATAGTGTGAAATGTAAGTGTGGTACTAACTTGCAACAAATGGAAGGTCTCCAGAGCCAGGTGGCTGAAGTCACTTTTATGTCTGCTATCCTCAGTTTGAGGGGGTGTTTTCTGCTGCATTTCTACTTGTTGAGATTATTAAAATGTCATATAGTGATGCATTGGGTGTTGCATCTGAAGGAAAAAATAAAAGATAACTTATTTAACTCATAGGCTGTATATTTTAAAGGTTTCTGGGGAGGTGCAAAGACACTTATGTCAGTAATGTATTCCTCTGAGGATGTATCAGCATTTGCTGTGCAGACACCTATTGGGCTGTTCTGTTTAGTTGCCAGAGACTTGAGGCTACATTGCTTTAAAAATAAAATTCTTGTCATATGAGGAGATGCTGAACTATAATTATATGCTGACCCAGATATTTATTTCTTCCTTTGTACTTGCTTTTTTGACATTATTTGGGAGGTAGAAAGTAACTTGAATTTGGCTATAAAAAGCTATATATAGCTCCTGTGACTTTTTTCCCTTTTTATCTGTGTCATTAGCCAAAATTTGGTCTTTGTTTGACCCACTGGAAGAATTAGTGGAGATAGATGTATGTATGCAGAGTCCTGTCTGGAAACAGGGGGGTTTGGTTACTAGGGGTCACATCCCTGTACTTCTCTTGGGTCAGAGAAAAGCTACAGATCCCCAATGGCTTACTGAATATGTCAGGACCCAAATCCAGCTCTGTGCAAGGGTTTTCCTCCTCCACACATGAATCTATCTGTATCACCACCTGAAACTGATTGCCCAAATAGTTCAGATCCCAGTTCCTATTTGTATATGTTCCTGTTTTGGGGTGCACACAGAAATAGGTGGATTTGGGATCTGAAGATTGCTGTCCTTGCCAATGTTCCTACAGACACCACTTCTAGCAAATTTCAGGAAATGCAGGAAACAATAGTGGTGTTGGGTACCTAAGTACAATGATTTGCCGAGTGGTGACATCACTGTTGTGGCATGATCTATATTTCAGGTAACACTGAAGTTTTCACTGTAGACTCTGGCAGGCAGTGGGCACATTTCCATGAGGGCTTTTGTCCCTTGAGTGCACACTGGCCTGTCACCACATGATTTCCCATGGGGAAGTCAAGTGCCAGCTTGCCACTGGCATCTACTCCAAGGTCCAAGTTTGTGCTTTTGCTTGTTCTGCTGCAGATTGCTTGGATGTCCTCTGGCTCCTGACCCAGGCTCTCCCTCTTGTTTTTTGTTTTGGTTTTTTCCACTCACATGTCTTCTCTCTGCCTTGCCAGCCGCTGGGCTAGTCGCAGCACCACTGCGCAGAGGAGGAAAGACCGACTGCGGCAGCACTCAGAACACATTGGGCTGGACAATGATCTGAGGGAGGTAGGTGGCATCATCTGCAGGGAGCAGGAGCTTGTGGTCCAGGAGGTGAGGTTTAGACAAGTGTTGTGTTACTACTTTGGGCAGTTTTGTGGCTACCGTAAGGTTTGTGTGGGTTTCTGTAGCCATTCAGATGCTGTTTCTTAGAGATGCTTGTGTATGTTGTACAGTTTCAAAGCACATAATATAAATAAAATGCTTTTATTATTTTGGAATAAGACAAGCCCCTTGGTCATCAGGAAAATGTCTCATTTACTGATTTAAACCCTAGTTGTGCTACTGCATGCAAAGAGCAGAGCCCTGGTGCCTGCCTGGGTGCAGCTACCAAGCTCCAGCAAGGGTGAAGGTCTCTGTGAAAGTCAAGTCCTTGAACAAATGTCAGTGCTGTAGAGGCAAATGAGGCAGGACATTTTGGTTTTTTTAAAGGAAATTTTTTTTCTCTCTTACATAGATTCCTGACATAAGTAAGCCTATTTGAAAGGTTAAGATTTTGGGGGCCTCTTTACGCCTGAGGCTTGGAAACTCCCATGCATCTTGTAAATGTCAGTCACATACATGCATTTCTTTCCCATCTTTTCAGTTTCTCATCCTTCATTAAATATTTTCTGCCATATTTTTCCATTGATGCCGATGTGCTTCCTTTGTGTGTCACTAGCAAAAATAAAACATTCATGCTGTTTTGTAGTAAATGTTGCTGCATAATGTTGGCCAGTGTTGGCACTTGCCCTCCAGAAGAACCCAGATGGGTGAGTGGATGCTTGAACTGCAGCTTCGAATGTTTCATGGAAACACAGCAAAACAGCACTTGTACATGTTTGTTGCTATTTTTGCTACCATGGCTTTGCAAATATATTTTAAGTGTTGTCTTGTGTGTATATCTCTGCAGAGCCTTTTCAATACTTTGTCATGTATTTACTTTCTTCTTTTTTTTTGGCTATGGATCATATGCATGCTTCTCTTGCTTTGTCTCCTCTTTCTACTGGCTGTTCTGCCATTGGGGCATCTGCCTCCTCTTAGCCATCGGAGGAGCTTTTGCTTCGTCAGAACTCAATGGCCTTCTGGGAGTGGGATCAGGGACCACCCCCTCCTGCACGGCCGCCTAAAAAATCCTTCTCTGAATGCTGCCTGGTATGTTTAATTTTTCTTGTTGAAAGCTGCTTTTGAGATGGATGTTAGCGTGAGGAACCACTGTCTTGACTGCATCACAAACCTCTCCCTTTCTTGTAGAGTATGAGCACATCCCTGTAGCACTTGAAAGTGTGGTTATAATCAGAAAAGTAGCTGGAAATCAAGTCTAGGCTTCCACACCAGCTCCCTGGCAAACACGATGGCTCCAAGGTGGAAAGACAAGACTTTTGTTTAGCCTCATTTTTGTCCTTCTATTTCTTGTCTAGTAATTCAGCTTAGGGTGTCAAATCCAAAAAGCATTTCTTTCTGTGACTGCTGGATCGCTGCATTCCAGTGAGAAGAGTGGTGGGGTGTGGATGCTGATGAACAGGCAAAGGGCAATCAATTGGTTCTCATCTCACTGTTACTCTTCCTTTGAACTGACAAGAGCTGATTTGTTTTTTCCTTTGTTTTAGTAAAATAAGACATCCAATGACTAAGGTTATCCATGTTTGTACTCTTCAGAATATAACCGCACTTTGCTTTTTATTTATCCCTTTACAGTTAAAAAGATATAGTAGATTCCCTAATTATATATTCCCCCTATTACTCTTTCACTGTTTTCACTGCTAATTTTTGCACTGAGGTATATGGAAGTCACTTGAGATTGCTTGCTGAATAACATCATCCCTGATTTTTTTTTTATTCCCACATTTAGTTTTTCAACCATTTTTATGTCCTTATACTACCAGTGAAACTGTAATTATTCAGCTGAGCACTTCTGTTGAACAAAGTTTTCCATGGCAGAACCCTACATTCTTGTCTGACCTATTGGATGTTGTGAAGTAGTTTGTGTCCAGATTTTGTATTAAAAAAGTCCGATTGTGACAGAGAACCCATGCTCCCCCATGAAAACAAAGTGAGCTATTTCAATTAACTTCAGTGTGTTTGGATTTTGCCTTTACTTTCCCTGATCTAGTGGAAGGTGTCCCTGCCCATGGCAGGATGGTTGGAACTAGGTGACTTTTAAGGTTCCTTCCAACCCAAACAATTCTATGGTTCTATGAAGTAAATTCTCTTCTCTTCATACAGAAGGCTCTAAGGATGCAACAGCCACAGTAACCTCTTAGTTCCCTGGAAAACTGAGCCAGCAGCAGCCCTAAGTCACTGAAGAGATGTGATCTGTTCATCTTGGGGAAGAGTGGTCATTGTCACATGCCCTCCCCAAATAGGCAGCATTAACTGGATAAAAACACACTATGGGAATGGAGCATTCCCACACCAGACTACAAGCACTGTGTTTCAAGACTTTTATTTGGCAACATTCTATTATGTTACTCTTTTTATTAAAAAACTTGATGAATAATGCTTAGTCAACTTTTTGGTAGGCTTCATATTTGCACACCTAAATGTGGCCAACTTTAGCTTTGCTCAGCATGTAGCCCTCTCACTGATGTTTGGGGCAGAGGATGCTTGTTAATTGGTTTGGGGTTTCTGACTTAACAAAAAAAACCACCAATCCTGAAACAAAGAAATGCCCACTCCTGAACAACAAGGCAGTGGAGCAGGAAGGTTTAGAAATCTTTTATTATAGCTGGGATCTTTTTTCTTTAAGAGTATGCTAATTTTTGTCCACACTTCTCAGTTACTG
The DNA here is from genome assembly GCA_013396975.1 of Bucco capensis. Classification (NCBI taxonomy): domain Eukaryota; kingdom Metazoa; phylum Chordata; class Aves; order Piciformes; family Bucconidae; genus Bucco; species Bucco capensis. Next base: position 511,694 of record VWZO01017218.1, read on the forward strand.
CCCCACAGTAATAAAAATGTATAATCCAAAATGTCAGTTTTGTTTCAAATGAGCTTCACTTGTAATTAAGAAGTGTAATTGAGAATAAAATCAAGTCTCACTTATCCTACATAAACTACCCAGATAAAAAGTAATGGATGAAATCTTTTTCCTTCACTAAGTGTATTTCTGCTGCTTGTAATTTCTTTTCAAAGGATTTTTCTCAATTCTTGTATAGTCTGGTCACATATTAGACAAATTGTTTTATTATTATTATCATTATTACTTTTAATGTGGGAATCAAATAACAATGAAAGGAAACTTTACTTGGTATTTTGACTTCATTGCTGAATGGAAGTATTGCACTTTAATGCAGTGGCTGTGGCTAACTTCATGCTAGCAGCTAACAGCACACTTCTCTAGCTAACACTGTTTCAGTACTACATAGGAAAATATCTTGCTTTTTCTGTTGCCAAAAGGGAGCATTTCACTTCTCTAGCCTGACACCAAAACATCAGGCAAATCATAGTTTTGTTCCTAGATTAACACTAGCTCATTCCTATTCACCAGTATTTGCTTGCCTAGGATTAGGATGAGGAGAGTCCCTCTGACTTGTAATCTCTACAATTATTCTGTTTATTTTTAGAAATACATGCAGGAGGCAAGGAGTTTAGGGAAAAATTTAAGGCAGCCCAAGCTCTCAGACCTTTCTCCAGCTGTGATTGCACAGACCAACTGCAAATTTGTGGAAGGGTTACTGAAGGAATGTCGTATGAAGGTAAGTCCTCTGTGTGCCTTCACCTTGCTTACTGAACTGAACCTAAACAGCATCTCCAGATGGGGTCTTGAAAAGTCATTTACAGCTGGAGTGGTGTTGGCCTGTTAGTGTACCAGGCTCTTGCAGGGTGGATATTCCTTTAGTAATAATCTTTTTCAACTGCTAATAAAGAAAGGAATGTAGCATCACTCTTCTGTTTGTGGTCAGAGTTGGTGGAAAGAGTATAAAGGACAGGAAGGAGAATCGGCATGATCAGACATCTTTGGGGGAGGATTTCCTTCAATTGTTCATATTTACATGTAACCTGAACATAGTGTCCTCGAGACCCTCAGTGAAAAGGGAAGCATTCAGCATGTGTGGCTATTGTGTGTGGTGTTTGTGCAGACCAAATGAAGTATAGGTGTTTCTAATAATAAAGAAGCTCTTATAACCATGGAAATAAAACTTCTTTATGTCAGTTGCAGCTGATATACTGTATTACCCAAGTTTTAAGCCTTAATACCTGGAACAAGAAGAAAAAACAGATACTGAGTAAGACTGAAAATGTATCTAGCTCTAGCTCTGTACTCTGTTCTTGATACGGTGCAGTAATAGATCAGTAGTGTAGGAATAGGACAATAGATAAGAGTACAGGAAAAGGAAATATGGAGTAATAATGCAAGCTTTTAAAAAACATTATTCTTTTTAATTTATAATTTCTGTAAAGAGAATTGAAGTTTCTCAGGACAGGCCATTAGTGACAATCTCAAGATAAAGCATGTTTAAGTAAACTCATCTCTAAATTCTGTACCTTGTTGGATAACAGTCTTAGAAACCTTTGGGGGTTATAATTTGTACAGACTAAACGCATGTTGGTAGAGAAGATGGGCCATGAAGCAGTGGAGCTGGGACACGGAGAAGCCAACATAACAGGTCTGGAGGAAAATACGTTGATTGCTAGCCTCTGTGATCTGCTAGAAAGAATCTGGAGCCATGGTCTGCAGGTCAAGCAGGTTGGTAACTGGAATCTTGGGACTTTCTGTGTACAGTACTCTAGCAAATACTGAATGTCATCTCTACCTTTTAAGCTGCTACTCAGGGGTATCACTCCAGCATAAAATGGAAAGTATCTTTGGGCTCAGAATCCCTGGTTCACATCTTGTGAGAGTTTTGGGGGAGAGAGCGTTGATTTATTTTTTTGTGGGTGGTGTGTGGTTTGGAGTTTTTGTTCATTTGTGGGTTTGCTTTTTATTTGAGAGGTACCTCTGAAAATTGCAGTGGTGTTGTCATAGGTGTTCTGTTTCTTCTTTCAACCTTCATAAGGGACACTCAGGGAGAGGACAAAGGAACAAGGTGGGTGGTATGACTGCTAGTTCAGTGGGATGATCCTCTCCTCTTCCTGCAGTTTCATGGCCCAAGAGAGAAGGATTGATTGTCATTACTGAATGTTTTACTCACTGAAATGCCATTGCATTATTTTGCCGTGATCATTCGGCCTCATTTCTTTTGCCCAATTTATTTAAGCTATATACTACATATTCAATTTTCAGGGGAAATCTGCTCTGTGGTCCCATTTACTACAGTACCAGGAAAGAGAAGAGAAGCAAGAGCATAGTGCAGAGTCCCCAGGTAAGTACTTGGCAGTTGACTCTGTGAAGGGTCCATCATGGCAAATGAACTGGGAGTTACAGTGCAAACCTGAAACCCATGCAGAATATTCTGTGCATTTGGTTGCTAATAACACATTTACATTTTGAGACTTTTTATAACCATTGTGATGTTTGGACAAAACAGATTGAGGTAACTGGAGGCAAAGGAACATACTACCCCTTTCTGGAAAATCATTTGATGTCTGTTCACTTCCTTTTAGTCAGCATCGAGTGAGGTGGGAGAAGCAGTGCTTCCCCAAAAGATCATTTCTGAAGGAGTTAAAGGTGTTGAGCTGTGGCTAAGAGAGCTGACATTTTCAGTGAGCATAATTTGTCTTTCAAATCCCAATGTAAATAACTCCTTGTTCAATAAATCTTTATACTGGTGGATGGTACAGTTCAGAAGATGTGTAATTTATTTCTATGCATCAGTCTAGGTGCTTAGTTTATCCTCTGGCTTGGCTGTTTACAATCACTAAATTACTTGTGTTTTGTGAGAGAGGTTGGTTTTTGGATGACCTTGAGATCTCCCTGCCCAGTGGCTGCTGCTGACTGTTGTAGTAAAAGTCTCTGAATTTTAGTGGGTCATCTTCAAAGGACTTTCCAATCCTCCAAATCTGCAGATGGGAACTTGTGTGCTCAGTCCTCAAAGACACATCTATGGACAAACTAGTCTCACTCATGAAAAGACTTTTTAATGAGCTTCAGTGAGTAATGCACTAAGCAATCTAGCTGGCAGGCACAAATTCCTGAGAGCAAAATGTGTCACCACAAAGCAGTTTGATCAGGGTAGCAGACCATGGAAATGCATGGCATTCCCAGCATCAAATATCTTACTGGAGCTTAATTTTATCATATCCTTCTCAGCTGTGAGTTTTCCAAAGAAACATATTACTAATAAAACAGATTGCTGTACAGATTTAAGTTATCTATTTCACATTCAAAAAAGGAAACTAAATCCCCAAGTTCAGTGCTGGATTAGGGAAGAAATAGGTAATGTATTAAGCAGTTTTCTTTTTGCTAACTTCTTAACTGATAGTGCACAGAAACACTGCAGCTGCCAGCCACTTAGGATTGTTTTCAGCTTTCAGCTGTGTGTAAAACAAATGCATTGCAGACCATTACTGTAATTCTGTATGAACTTCATGTATGTTCTCCACTGCAGTTGCTGTTGGAACAGAAAGGCGTAAGTCTGATACAGGAATTACTCTGCCTACTTTGAGGGTTTCCCTGATACAAGACATGAGGTATGCAATTTGTTTCCAACAGCGTTAATTGTGGTTTTAATTGAGTGCCTTAAGGTAAAGATTCTCACTTTCTTTGGGCCTGCAAAGGATAAAGAGAATTAAACCTTCTCCTCAGCCTGTGTTCAAATCTATGAAGTGCTGATCTTTTATTTTGAAAAAGTGATTTACATGTTCACTCGATTTATTTTAGTTAAAAGACAATGAAGAACACAAAAGGTTTACTGGGGGGTTTTCTTCTCCTAAGGGGGATTCTTCTAGCAATAAAGCCAACTTCTACAAATAACAGCAGATTTGTTGAATTCTTTGGTACTTGGAGTTTGTTTGGTTTTGCTTGTTTTAAGTTACTGACCAAGCAGGTACAGTTGATAGGCAAAGCAAAGGGACATAAAATCCTGCTCTCAGTGCCTGAGCAATATTCTTTCTTTTCAGTCAGCTTTTTATGGCAAATAATAGTAATAAATGTACAAATTTAGAAATGTAATCAAACCTAGTATTTGTGTGATTTTAAATGTAGGGTCTGAAGTAATGGCAGGTGCTCTGTAGGGGACCACAGCCTGACTCTGGAGAGGTTTTTTTAAGCAGTGTTGGCTGGGAACCAGAAGGATTAGAGAGTGAGGCGAGGTGGAAGCTGATGTGACAGCATCAGGCAGAAGTTCTTCAGGGCATTTCCCTGATGAAGCCACTGCCAGGTCAGCCACTGTTTGACACTTCACTTGCTATGGCTAAGGATTGCAGTGGGGTGAAAATGCCATGAAAAGAGGGGAGGCATAATGCAGTAATGGTCATCTGTAAGAGCTCCTGGCAATTGCTAGTTATTTCATGTGTGAGCAATGTAAGAGTTGTTTCTTGTAGTTCCATGTCCTTTATCCATGTAAAAAAAAAAATTGTCAAGAAATCTTATGGTAAAAATAAGATTAATTGTATTTAGTTCCAGAAAACATGATTACAATGCCATGATTTTTACCAAGTGTGTTATTACAGATTTGGGGTTTTTCTGATGTGAGATCCCACAGATTAGTCAGATTTCTCTGAAAGAAAATGACTGTACTTCCCACCTGCAGCATGCAACCTTTTAGTTTGATGCTTTGTAGTTTGAGTCTTATGCTGTGATTTTGAAGAGTAATACATGCCACAGAAGGCTAAAATGACATGTGAAAGGAGGAGGGAGGAATAAATGCAGTGTAATTAGGAGTATGATGCTGAGAGGTCATTTTGAACATGTGTCTGTCATTTTAGCTTCCCTCTCATGGGATGTGGCAGCTATTTACTTAATTCAGTCCTGTGAGGCTGATGGGCATGTAGAGGGTCAGTATGAGGGAAGGATGAAGGAAGATCTGGAGCGGAAATTCGCGTGCTGGGAGAGGATTGCTGACAGAGGAGGCTTTGTGCACTCGCTGCTCTGTGCTTGTTTCATCTTCCCCAGACTTCCACTTGCATAATGAAAGCCTAGCATGGATCTGAGCTCTCTTGCTTGAATCACAAGAGTGTTTCTGCTGCTTTTCAGAGAAAAAGTGCAGAAGCAGAATACTACCTTTTGTAATATCTTGAGTATTCGTGACTGTCCACAAACATGTCTGGTCATAGAAAATGCTGGGCAGATGGTGAGTTGAATTTGTCATCTGTAATCTCGTGGAATACTTTTCTCCTGCTTGGAATGAATGCTGCTTAATATTTGTTTGCAAACAGATTTATGCTGAAGTTAGAAGGATGGGTAATTGTTAAATTGCCAGGGTTGCAGTGCTAACTGAACTAATGGTTAAAGGATTAAGCATTGCCTTAAGCATGGCTTGGTTTTGATGGCTCACGCAAGGTTATGTCAACAACTTTGAAAAGCAAGGATGAATCACAGTCATGCTCTGAATGTGTGGTGAGCCAGGGCTACAGGTAAGATGCTGTGTCCTCTGCCTCCCTTGCAAAGCCAGGCATTCCTAGATGTGGTAAGGATGATGCTCAAGATGTTTATTTTGGTTGTCTGCACGGCAAGTCTTTGCACAAGTGTTTGGTGGTATGCCCTTCAGCCCTTCCCCAGGGTAAGGATCTACAGCATCTCTCCTACTCCTTTTCTAGCTCCCCAGCAGGTGCCTGCTGCAACCTTCCTCCAACATGGCCTCACCCTCGGGCACATTGCTGCATGTCCAGCCAGCCCAGTCAGAGCCACGGCAACTCCCTGAAACCTCTGGTCCAGCTGGGTTCAAGTTTTGAGTCCTTCCCCTTTGGGCAAGCTCTTCCTTGCTACCAGTGCTTGCTTTTGTGCCCGTGTTGTGCCTCCCCTCCCATGGGGAGCTTGCAGCAGAGGATGTAAGCCCTGGGTGCTGGGTCCATGGCAATGATGCTTAACTTGCTGTAGTCAAAGGAAGCTGGGTTAGCTTCCTGCTGCCTACATGAGCTAGTACATCTCATTACTGACTGTGCTGGGATGGGGAGCATGTATAGCATCCTCAGGGGCATGGTGATACTGAGCAGTTGTAACCTCTCCTGTCAGCACAGCTATTTGCAGAGGGTATGTCTTGCCATACCCCAGGCTTACATTTGACAGGGTAAATAGATTTTTCGTTATTACTAATGGGATTAAAAGCAAGTCCCAATGTAGGGAGTTGCATTGAAATTGCTGTTCAGTGCTCTGACAAGAAGAGTTTGCTGTGTGGTGGTGAGCATACAGTGCTTACACTTGGGTCACTGATAAAAAGAGAGCTGTTCTGACTCTCCCAACTAAGTGAAATAAATTTGAGTTCCTGAATGCTCTGTTCTCTTACACACTGCTTTTGCTGACACCAAGACTGATGATTGGATCCTTTTAATATATCTGGCAACCATCTGCATGGTTGCAGAGCCTTTATTTTTCCCAAATGCACAATTAATGCCAATCTGATCTGAATTTGAAACAGGTAATAAAGAGGTACAGATCATGCATGGAATAAGGTTGAGTCCATCTGTACTTGAATCTTCTCACAGTTAAATAGCATATTCTACTCAGCGTTTCGTATTAGATACAATTCAAGCCAAAGACTGGGGGGAAAGGGAGGGAGGGAGATGATAGTCTGTGCTTTGATCTTCTCATCTCAAAAGACTTGAAATGTCTGAGGAGAGTGTCTCAGCACAATGTAGTTGAGTGTAGTGCACATCCTGTTTCTCAGGAACTCCAGATCATGTGCCTGGCTGTCTAGGCTAGAAGGTCTAGCCCTGGCTGCCATGCTCGTAGCTAGGAAGAGCTTTCCAGTGCCAGGAGCAAGGCTCTAGGCAGTAATTCAGCTGGTAGACAGCACTGCTGACAGAGAGAGGCTACTGAACTTGCTTATAAAGGACAAGGACTTGTACATGAGTGTAATGTGCCCTCCTGAGCTTGTTTTACAACCCACTGAGAGTTAGTACTTCTCACCTGGTCCATCAGAGAGCTGTCCATGTGTCATGGTAGGAAATAGGAGGAAAGTTTCTTTTAAAAAACACTTTTTCAAGGATTTCTTAGATTTCCTCTTACCGCTACCATCAAGGGGTTTGTTAGAGCCTGCAGAGTAGATTGTGGTACAGAGAAACTCTTAGGGATATGTATTTGTCCTCTGCCATCCCAGATATATAATGTTCATGTCAGCAGCTTGAGGGAGCAACTGTGGTATGGCTGGGTCTCACAGTGTGGCTGCTTTTTAAGTGTTAGTAGTGTCCATGAGGACATCTACCTCAGGTGATGCAGATCTACCCCTGCTCACCTTGGCCAAGCAAATGCCAGGGGACAGAGCAGTTGGTACAGGCTGTAGTGCATCTGGATTGCAACTTGCCATGCCGAGGGTCTAAGTGCCACAGTGCAGTATTCTGCAGAAGCCCTGCTGGGGGTCTCTGTCTCTAGAAATTACGTCAGGAGGTGTTTTCTAGTTCAGCAGCTGCATTACACTGGATAGTGCCATTCGAAGCATTTAGTATTTTTATAATTGATCTGTTATTATTTTTTCCCCTTCTTGTTTCAGGCATGTTCAGAACATGAATGAGATAAAGACTGATGTGGGACGAGCGCGAGCCTGGATAAGGCTTTCTCTGGAGAAGAAGCTTTTGTCTCAGCACCTGAAGCAGCTGCTTTCCAACCAGGCACTTGCCAAGTAAGCTGGCTCTTTTTCTCAAAGCTTCACTTTCATGTCTTCCCCAGTGGTGTGTCAAGATGCTTTATAGGCTTGAAATGCAGTCAGGTGCCATGTTTGGGTACTGTGTTTTCCAGCTAGAAGCGATTGTGAAGGGCAGACGGTAGCTGGGGAAGGAGGTACAGCCTACCCAGCAGGACAGAAGTCTGTTCATCTGCATGGAGAACAAACTGGTTTTCAGAAATGAGGCATTTGGTTTTGGTCAGATCAGTGGGTTGATCCAAGCCACCTCGCAGCCGTACAATCACTGTATCTTGTGCAAGTCCAGCAGCAGGGGCAGGACTGTCCCTTCTTTCACAGCAGCCCTGCATTATGTTGACTCAAGCAAAAAGCAGGCCTTGCTGTGACTGCTGATGAGCTGAGTTAGAGGCCAGCCCTTTCAGCCACTTAGCAGCAACTCTAGCTTTGCCTTGTTTTGCAAGCACAGGCAGGATCTGCCTGTGTAGATGTTTCCTAACTTCATTTTCCCAAATCAATGCATTTAGAAAAAAACAACTAACCAAATCTTATGAAAACATTCTAGCTACTGAATGCATTTCTGACTTTGTGATGAGTTACACACATGAAATGTTTGATGCTGCCAAGTACCCGAATCTGCTAACAGAAAGAAAGAGGAGTAGCTGGAGACAGTCACCTCTCAGATGATGTACTAAAGGCATGGTGGCAGACCTGTCTTTTCCTGAAGTTTTGTCTACCACAGCAGATTTTTAGGAGTCTGTTGCTTTCAGGCTACATGCAGTGTTACAAGTTCTGTGCTTTCTGAGAGTGGGGCCACAGTAACTCCTGGTGTGCCTTTGTGCTGCTTTGGGCAATTGGTGATTCACCAATTGGTGGTGGGAGGACCCATGTTGCTGCTTAGTGCCTTCTCTGGTTTGGTGCCTTCCGCACCTTTTCATTTTCTCTGTTGCAGTGTGGAGCACAAGAAATACTAGGTTTTCAGACAAGAATATTCAGCAGTGGGAAGAAATATGGTTGCTGTGTATTGGTTCAGGGCTGCTGTTGTGAGTGGTGTTAGTTTATATCTCTGCTTTGCAGCAAAACCAATCCTTTAATGAGATGAACTCCGTAGCCTTGCCATGGTAGCACGGAGCCAAGAAGGATCTGTTAAACATGTGTAGCACAGGGTGTAAATGGCCCCTATGGTTTTCTAGCAGCTTGTGTTAGCTGGGGAGTCTCACCTTTTTTACCTCCCATTAAGAACATCTCTTCCTTTTTGGTGTATTGAGATTTAAATACCTTTTAATAAACATGGTGAAGTTTGGGGGGGTTTGTTTGTTTGGTTTGGTGTTTTTTTAAGAAGGCAATGTCTTTGATGTATTTGTTTCTGACAGAAAACTTTACAAGCGTTATGCTTTCCTGCGCTGTGAAGAAGAACGAGAACAGTTTCTGTATCACCTGCTCTCACTCAATGCTGTGGATTATTTCTGTTTCACAAGCGTCTTCACCACAATCAGTGAGTTGGAGAATCAATTATTTTCCCCCTGAATAAAAATAAGTTGCTGTCATGATTTGTAAGAGATGATGTTTCTGGTGCCCAAGTAGCTGAGCCCTTATTCGGAAAACTTGGTTGTTGTTGGTGGGCTCACGGGTGCTGGGTGTTGCTCTGGGAAACCAGCTGGGATAGCCAAGGTTGTGTGGGAGTGCTTTGGATAAGAACATTGCACTAAGGAGAGTAATCAGCAGAGTGCCACTGTAGCACTTGATTTTCCTTACCGAGTGGCATAGTCTTTAATCTTCCCTCACAGACCAGTCCTCTGTTCTAAGTGTGCATCCTAACAGCCTGCTCTCCACAGATGGAAAAGGATATGGAAATCTTGGAGGATGAATTACAAGGCATTTTGTGCTCTGCTGTTTGAAATCTCTTTTTATCTCTCCTTAAATGTGAAAAAAGATTCCCCTCTGTTGTAAGCAGGAGAGCAGAGATTGGATTGAGCTCTGAAAGTGAATCTTTGTCTCTCCAGCACTGGCCCATGCAGAGAAGGCAGGACCCCATGAGATGACCTAATTATTTGTATTCACGTTGGCAGCCCTTAGTCTTCATTTCTCTGTCTGTTTGGAGTGAAGTGAAGCAAGTTTTACATGACTGTCAAAACAGGCACTTGTTCTACTTTTTGTCCTCTTAAAGCAATAAATCCCCTCAGAACTAGCACAGTGCAAAGAGATTTATTCATCCTTGATTATCTCATTTCTGCAGGGCATCCAGCTCAACAGCTTTCCCTTGTAGCAGAAGCACTTGGAATTTGAGGGTATTTCTTGAGTGCAGTATCACTATATGACATACAAAAAGTAAAAAGGCTGGATTACCTTACTGGTCAAAAAGGCACCTTGTGAAACATAAGGAGTCTTGCAGTGCTAGTATGCAGCATCTGATGAGTTAAATCCAAACTAGGATGGGTGGCAGTCCTTGTCTTAAGCACATGCAGGTGGTGCAGATTTAAAAGCAAATAATAATAAACCACTCTATGATTCTATTCTTAGGTTGGAAGAGGCCTAAACAATCATCTAGTTCTAACCCCTCTGCATTGGCAAGGGTACCTTCCACTAGAACAGGTTGTTCAAAGCCCCATCCAACCTGGCCTTGAATGCTGCCATGGGTGGGGCATCCACAGCTTCTCTGGGCAGCCTGTTCCAGTGTCTCACCACCCTCACAGTAAAGTTTTTATTCCAAGTATCTAATCTAAATCTACCCTTTCACTTAAAAACTGTAACCCTCTCATCCTATCACTACACTCCCTGATAAAGAGCCCTCCCATTTTTACTGTAGGCTCCCTTTAAATACTGGAAGGCTGCTGTAAGGTCCCCTGGAAGCTTTTTCTTCTCCAGGCTGAACAACCCCAACTCTATCGATAGCTCATCCTCATAGGAGAAGTGTTCCATCCCTCAGTTTTTGTGGCTCTCCTCTGGATCCATTCCAACTGGTCCATCTTGTTCTGAGGACCCCAGAGCTGGACACAGTACTCCAGAGAGGGTCACACCAGTGTAGAGCAGAGTGGCAGAATCACCTCCCTTGACCTGCTGCCCACGCTTCTTCTGGTGCAGCCCAGGATGCAACTGACTTTCTGGGCTGTGAGTGTATATTGCTGCCTTGTATTCAGATTTTCATCCACCAACACCTCCAAGTCCTTCTCCTCAGGGTTGCTCTCAATCCTCTCATCCCTCAGCCTGTATCTGTGCTTGGGATTGCCCTGACCTCCGTGCAGGACCTTGCACAAGAAAGTCATTTTTCATTTTTAATGGAGGGATGTCCAGAGACGCATCGGATTTGAGACTTCGGCTGTGCCCTTACCAGCCATGCCGGCACCGCTGACCTTCCTCTTTCCTTATAACCTTCCGTGTGCTCCCTTCATCCTCCTTCCAGCCCGCCGGGCCGGCAGCAGGCTGCTTTTATCCCATTTCCCCGAGCCGTCCTTGCGCGAGCCTGTCTCTGCGGCAGAGCACTCGGCGGCGGCGACGGCTGCGGAAATCTGCCACGCAGCTGCAGCGCCACCGTGTGGCAGCGCCGGGCAGCGAGCGCTGGCTGGAGTGGCTGCTGCGGGGAGCCTCCGGGAGAGGAGAGTCCCTGCTGTCGCAGTCGTTATCATAAGGGAGAGCAGAGAAGGAGTTCTCTTTGTTGGATTATGGAAATATGGGACAGGAACTTACCTTCAAGAGAGAGAAAACAGCAGAAACAGTTTATGGGGGAGGGAGTTAAGACTAACTTATTTCCCCTCTCTCTGCTCTTAGTGATTCCTTATAGGTCAGTGATAATTCCCATCAAAAAACTAAGCAATGCAATAACCACATCAAACCCATGGATATGTGTATCGGGAGAACTAGGAGACACAGGTGTAATGCAGATTCCTAAAAACCACCTAGAAATGACATTTGAGGTAAGTACATGCTCTTTACATGTTACTGTTCAACATGAAACATGCTTCCATATAAACATTAATTTGGTGAAGGTTTATTTTTTCAAAAAGACAGCATTTTGGATTCTGGCCAGGTTTTCAATGTCAGTGTACACTCACATACATGTAGGAAAACAGTGCTGCCTGCTCCTCCTGTGCTAGAAGGGAGTTTCCTGTGAATATGTACCACTTTTAACCACAGGTTTCACTACTGTCCCTGTCCCAGCCCTGGGCTCTTCTTTTCACTTAGCCATTCTGTTTCCACATCTTATTCGCTTCCACATCTCCTTGCTTAATTTTCCCTTTCAGGGCTTGTTTCCAATGCCTGATTTCCCTTTCAAGTTTCTTTTTCGTTCTTTCAATCTGTCTTCCCCCTTACCACCACCCAGGTCCCATTTTACTTCTGTCCAGTCCAAAGTTTCTTCTACTCCCACTCTAACTCCTTGCCCAGCACTGCTGCTTTCGTTGCAACCAACCAGTGTAGCCCCTGAGCCCTTTAACTTCCCAGCTTCAGGTGCTACTCCCAAGAAACTAGAGTTGCCATCCACATCAGGCTCTCCATGTTTGCTGTGACTTTTGTCTTTGCATTTGACTACCCTACATTCCCCTCTGCTTTCCCACCCATAAATTGCAGGTTGGCTTGGTGCCACACCAAAGCAGCTGGTAGCAGGAATTGCAGGGAAAGCCCCATCCAGGCACCTGTAGCTCTAGGCTATAACCATATCCAAATAAAGACTGATTTTTGTAGGTAAAATTGAAGTTGCATTCATTAAGCATATGCAGACTGATCTTCAGTAAGAAGTGTAAAAATATCTCTTGCCAAATATAGGTAGATTTGGACAGAGAGAGAGGAAGATCTGCAGTTTTCTGACAAGCAAAACTGAGACATTTCTAAGGACCATACAAACTGTTCTGGATTATTCCTTTGGCTGAAGCTTTCCTAAAAGATGAACTCAGGTAGCCAGCCACTATGGAAAATGTCAGCCCAAGTTGCCTGTTTGGCAGTATTAGAAGCAATGAAAACCAAGATGTTGCGAGGGGAGTGTCTAGGTGATGTTAACAGATGTTGCTGCCAGCCCCACCCACAATGACATATTTCACTGGAATTCACAGTCCCTTGTTTTCCTTGTTCTGTCTCTCTGTGATGTTAAGAGTTTCACATTAGTGGTTTTTTTGTCTTGCCCAACAATAAGCAAACTGATATTTGAAAATAATAAAGGACCTAGGGACTGCTTCATAGCGTAGAGTGAGTCAGCTGAAGGTCTGTATCCTCAAAATGGTTTTGAAAAGCTGTTTTTACTCAAGATCTGTTTCTTCTACTTCATTTGCCTTAGCTCAGAAATTTGGAATTAATGCTTCTCAGAAGTATTCAGAGTAAGTGCTCACAATAAAGAATACAATCTCTTCACAAGCTTTTTTAATAGTTCCATTTCAGGGTGTTTCTTTTTTCCTGTCTCAATAATGATTCTGCTTTTCAAAACACTCTGTGTATTTGGTTGAAAACATTTGCTGTATAAATCAAAGGAGACTGAATAAAATCATACACTTGAGACCATATGTGGGTATGTGGTGGGTGGGTGTGTTTTCTGCTGTTTTTTAAATTGAGTAAAAACTGTTATTCATTTCAGTGCCAGAACTTAGGGAAGCTGACGACCGTTCAGATTGGTCATGACAACTCAGGGCTGCTAGCCAAGTGGCTGGTTGATTGTGTCATGGTCAGAAATGAAATAACAGGACACACATACAAGTAAGCAACAAGTTTTCATTTTCTTTTTCTGAAATTCTTATTTGTTAAATCTAGAGAAATCGAGAAAGGCATTCATCTTCTCCAGCTGATAGAGCACTGTGGACTGCTGTGGGTACCCAATGGGGTTGGGTTTGTCACCCCCAACCCCAGTTCTCTCATTTCAGAAGCCCTAGCTTAAGTCAAATAGACTGATAAATACTAAATTAACTTGAATGTTGCGTTTTCTTTGCATCTCTCTGAGACGGGACAGACAGTATGGATATTTTTTAAGTGATTTATATGTTTGTGTATAGTGATTAAATCTTAGCAGTGTGATAAAATTGTGCACAAATGAACCCTTTAAACCCCAAAAGCTGGAATGATCATTTTGGGCAAATCTTTTTCTTCTTCTTTTAAAAAAATATTCACATGTCTAAATAGAATAACAAAGGTACAGAAATTAGGATTACAAGAAAATGAGAAGTTTTGATATCTCAATTTTCTACTGAGTACATATCTCTTGTGTCAGAATGATCTCAGACTCATCATTGGTTTTACAAAATATCTGGCTAAGCAGGCTTTTTTTTTAAAATTCTAAATATGGACTTGGAAAACTGTAATTCAAGGAGGTGAGCTCTAGAGCCTGAGGTTGGCCACAGTGTGTAGGGGGAAGTAGGAGGAAATGGGGTACAAGCACTAGGGGTATAGACATGTGCATGGGTTTCATTAGGACTGTGGGTGGGGTTAAAAAGTACAGCAATAAAATATGAGGTGAGATTTGAGTATGAGATGTCACAGCTTCAGCTGGGTGGTAAATCAGTGTGGGTATGTAATTATTAATCATCACAATATTTCTGAAGGCTGAATATCAGTTGTAGTTAGAAGTGAAGAATAACCCAGCAGAAATCAAGATGTGGCTTGTGAAATGTGTATAACACTTTCTGTTGTCCCATGCTTTCATGCAAGCTTTGCATATTTCCCTTTTCCTAAGGATGGAGACAAATTTGGTTTTCTGCTTTGGTCCTATCAGTTGTGGTACAGGGGATGCTGCCTGCTGAGCTCTTGTGTGTGGAAATGTTCTGGCTAGAGAGTATTCCCATCCCATTAGCAGTGTTTCCTGGATGCTAGCTGTCCCTCTTTAAGTTTGAGATCCAGCCAGACTCTCTGTGTGGCTGATCTGTGTTTGTGCTGGTTGCGTGGCAGGTTTCCCTGCAGGCGATGGCTGGGAAAGGGTGTTGATGATGGCAGTTTGGAGCGAATACTGATTGGAGAGCTCGTGTCCTCCACATCTGATGAAGAGCTGGGAAAGCAGTGCCGTACCCCACCCCAGCAGAAATCGCCTACCATGGCTCGACGACTGAGCATCACTTCCCTCACAGGGAAGAACACCAGTAAGTCCTTTTCCTTCTCACCAGGGCCCTAGATATAGGGGCAACAACTGCTGAGAAGTAAAGCTCCTGTGAACAGAAAGCTCTTACTGAGGCAAAGCTTGGTGCAGAGTAAAGCTGCAAACTGATGAGTTTCTTCTGCCCCAGTTTGTGTGTCTGCAGCTTACTCTGTGGCTGGACACATTGCCTCTTTTAGTGTCCTCATTTGACAGTTGAGAGATAGTAATCTCTTGCCTTGAGCATGGAGATATGAGATGAGGGAGGAGGTGGCAGCAGAATTTGCAATAGCTGATGCTGCTTAGCTTCCTGGCTCACTTTGCAGTCAGTGGGAAGACAGTGCTCTCTGAAGGGTAGTTCAGAACCTGATATAGTTGCTCTGAACTGCATTCTGGAGGAGCATATCTCTGAGGGACCCTAGGGAATGGCAACTTCACATCTCTTAAATTGGGTTTTATGAGTAACTGCACCTGAGTACAATGGGACTGCATGGGACTGTAAGGGCTACATGAGGCATTTTCTGCCAAGGCATACAGATGAGCACAGTGTAGATCCTGTTCATAAATCTATCCATCTCCTGTAAAATTAGAGCACATGACTGCTAAAATGGCAAGCAAGGAAAGATTAGTCTCCAAGACTAATGCAGCACTTAAAAACCATCACGAGAGCACTGCAGTTCTTCACATGTGTGAGTCCATATTAACTGGAGGAGTAGGCACCAGGGCATTTCCCTAGGTGTGAGAACACTGAGGCCCAGTAATTGATTTGTCTTATGAGGTACATGAGGCTCTGTGTTAGACCTGCCCAAGACTGTGTGGAGGTCATTATGTACTAAAATGGTATTGAATTACTCCATGGTTCCAAAATAACAATAGTAGGACAAGGTAATAGCAACCTACAGAAGTCTGTAAAACTAAAAATGACTCATAGAAGAACCATGAAAATGATTTAAGTCTGGAAAACATCTGCTTAAAATTAGGTTTCAAAAGTTCAGTCTCTTTTAATCAGAAAGTGAAAGATAATTTTCTGCAGGTACCTGCACAGGAAGATAAGATGGTAGCAGGTGAAGCATAGCATGATTCAGTAGCAGAACCATTCAGCTAAATAGATTCAGAGCAGAAACATGGCATACATTTGAACACAGAAAATAACTTGCTCTTGGAACCATTAATAAGGGATATTCTCTGTCTTACACATTATTCTCTGCCCCTTACACAGGTGCGATGACTAAACATGCACTTAAAATAGATACTTGTTTTGGCTCAATAAAACCTTGTGGGTTCAAGTCAGGAATTGATGACTGTGGGGTTTTATGGCCTCTGTCACACAGAAGTGAGTCAAATGACTGGGCTACAACCTTTCAGCCCTTGTCTCTTCATGTGAGGGTTGCTGTACTCTATGGTGGGCAAGATGTGATTAACTGAACTTAGAATATTTATCAAGCCAGATCCTTGGGTTGTGCATTTTTAAGTAGGGTGATATATTTGACTATTCCAGAGTTGCTCATCAGCTGCTTGTAATTAAGGCTTGTAATTTGTCTTTATCCAAGACAAATGATTGCCTAAACTGTGTTAAAGATACAGAATAATTATTGTAATTTAAGCTATGTCATCATGAGAATTTGATGAATGTTTTAAAGTTGGTAACTTCATCTAGTGTGCTCTCCATCGTTTCACAGAACCTAATGCAGGACAGATCCAAGAGGGAATTGGGGAAGCTGTAAACAATATTGTGAAACACTTCCACAAGCCAGAGAAAGAGGTACTTGCTATTTTTGATTACTTGCCTGGTATCTACAGTGCGTGTAAATATTTTTATAAGCAGAAATGGAACTGAAGTACCAGTAGAGACTATTAACCATTAGATTTGAAGCTTCTGGTGTACAAACAAGACAAGCTGTACAAACAGTCTCTCCCTTTCCCACAGAGAGGGAGCCTTACCATTCTGTTGTGTGGAGAGAATGGTCTCGTTGCAGCACTGGAGCAGGTCTTCCACCATGGATTTAAATCAGCTCGCATTTTTCATAAGAATGTCTTCATTTGGGATTTCATAGGTAAGCTGGTATGGGATTTAGAGGGAGAAGAAAGATTAGGGCAGAATGACTACTCACAAACAGGCCTCGGATTCTCGCCAGCTAGGGTGTCATTTGTTTCTGCCTAGCACCTGCTGCAGCTTACTTAGTCAGTGAAAACCAGGATGAAAGATGAGTAATACTAAACTCTATATGAGTCTGGATCTGTGCAGAAATTTAAGAGCACTTCAAATTCCAGTTACTTATTCCTAGATGAATGTTCAGACAGCTGCTTTTCTACCCAGAAAGAAGGGAGGCTGGAGGCTGGGGTAGAGTAGCAATTGGTGTTGGCTGGGGAGAGTTGAGAAAGGGCAGGGAGTAAAAGGTTTAGATTTCTAGGTGTTTGTGAGAACTCTTCTAATCACTGCACTGGTCTTATGGTGATGCTTATCTGTAGGCCTATGTTTTGGTACAATTCTCTTAAAACATGCTCACAAGTTGAGATACTTAGCCTGAGGGCAAGTGCTTACTCAGAAAAGGCTGAAAAATCAAGGCTGATGTTACCACTCCCAATGAAACCATTGATAGGTACTCTGGTGTTACCTAACTGTATTAGATGTGAGCCAGTCTGCTGGCCACTGCTGTGTAGTAAAGATGGAGATCGTCTCCTACCTCTGGTCTTCAAAGTGAGGAATCCGTCTATAAACTGTGCAATAGGTCTCAGCAGGTTGGGGTATCTTAAGGGTTCCCTTGTGTAATTCTGGGTCACAATGAAGTACTTCTGCTCACTGGATTCTGATTTTCTCCCTACCACAGAGAAAGCTGTTGCTTATTTTGAAACCAGTGACCAGATTGGAGACAACGAGGAGGCCCTTTTGCTTCAGAGGTCTTCGTGCAAAACCTTCTGTCATTATGTGAATGCAATCAATACAGCTCCAAGGAACATTGGAAAGGATGGCAAATTCCAAATTCTAGTTTGCCTGGGGACAAGGTACCTAACTGCTCTTTGGTTTATGTGACCACTTGCATTAGGCTAGAAGAATATTTTTACACCATTGTTACTACGTTTAGTTTTCCATTTTAAGATCTCTCATGCCTATATATTATCCAGCACCTATTTTAGGCAGCTTTAATACTACATGAAAACCTGAAGCAAAGAAGCAGAAATGACACATCTATTGTCTAAACTGTTTGGAGTTCTTCTGTAACTGTTAGCTTGACAGTCATATCTATAAGATCTGTCTTGAAATTGTGTTTTTGATTAAGTGCTGACTTCAGGAATGCAGAAATCCTTTGCAAGAGCTAGTGCAAATCTAAATCCTCATTGAATCACTTTGCCTATGAAAAGGGGATGTCTATTATAGTTTTGACAAAGCTGTTCTAGGTGAATCTAGAATGCTTTCTGTCTTGCACATGGGGAGGAGCTTAATTGTATTTTAGAGAATGGAAGTTGGTATGTCTAGAAAAAAGTACTGGTTTTGTCTTGTCTGTCTGGATACATAGAAAAAACAGTTGAAAAGGACTCTGTTTTTTTTCCTGAGTTTTACTTTCCCTGTTCCTGATCTGAAAATGTTGAATTCTTTCCAAGTCAGTTGTCCAATTCTATCTTTCAATCTTCCTTCCTACAGTATGCTCAGTTACCTTTATTTTACTAACAAAGTCAAGGGTTATGATTGCACTTTATTACAGATTATAGAAAACTCTTATGTGCAAGCAACAGGCATCAACCACAAAAAGAGACTGCGTGTTTTGGATTGTGTTCTTGGAGAAGAATTTCAGTTTGAGATCTGTTGTACTTGGTGCTTAAAAATTCCTTTAATCTCCTTTGCAGGGACCACTTGCTCTCTCAATGGATCCCATTGCTGGCAGAGTGCCCACCCATTACAAGGATGTACGAGGAGAATGCTCTCCTCCGGGACCGCATGACTGTCAACTCCCTTATCCGAGTCCTACAGACATTGCAAGATTTCAACATCATCCTAGAAGGATCGCTCATTAAAGGAGTGGATGTTTAGCATGGCTTTGCTGAGAACTTCATTATTCCTTTCCCAAGCAAGCAAACCACAATTGGAAACCTGTCAGGACTTGAATGTGATGGTAGTGCACCACTGTAAGGCAAAGCTGCCAGTTGAATTGGGAATGGGAAGCCCAGTTTATGCCCAATGGGGCCTGTCCTCTAAAGCTGCAGAAAGCCAAGATGCAGTATTGTAGTTTATTTGAAACAGAAATTTAGTATGAAATAGAGTATTTTCATGTGTTAGATGTGTGTAAATATGCTACATTCTTTAAGAAATTATATTACTCTAAGAAATTTTTCTTAGACTGAATGTTCTTGTTCTGACTATGAGTAGCTGAAACGCCGGGAAAGGACTGGGGGAGGGAAGGGCTGAGGTGGGCTGGGATGCCACTACTTGCTTGCAAGGAAGAAGCCAATCAATATGTAAATACAGTGCAAACTCAGCAGGGCTTTTTTCAGGTATTGCAAATTAATAGAGCAAATACCCTTATGTAGTCATTGTGATTGTCTCACTCTTGGAAATGTTGTGAACATATGTTGTTTTACCCTACTGTACATGGTCTCTTTTGGTTTGTGCACTCTTCCCATGCGCAGATGTTGAGAGTCATCATTTTCTTTTCTGTAAGGTATTTTGCATCACTTCTGTGGATCTCCAAAAGGGGAGACAAGCATTGAAATGCATAAAGACTGGAGAGGAGGACTGCTGTCAGCCTTGGAGTCTGAGAGTATGAGAGACCTGTTTTAAGTGTGCTGCTACAGCCTGAGATGGGGAATGATGGCTTGCTTGACTTGCTCAGTGTGTCCCTTGCCTGTGTAGATGTTCTGATCATTCCCCCTTGCCCTCAGCCTTTTTCTTTTTTTCATGTTGAGGAATTTGGTTCATACCAAGTTCTTACTGTACTTGAGAAGAATCATTGCTGCAGAGCCACAAACACTGAAACTCCTGAACTTTATCAGCTGGTTTTCAAATGCTGATGGGCTATGAGTCTCTCTTTATCCCACAGAATGAGTGTTCCTAGGAAATATAAGATCTTGGATTACTTTTTTTTTTAAACTATCCAGCTACCAAAAAAAATAAAATCTCACTTTAGTTTTGAGGCTTCTCCTCTACATTCTTTGAAGTTAATGTGATAGTAATACATCATATATATATATATTACAGCTCTTGAAGAGGAACTGGGAGCAACCGAAGTCTTGTATGCTAGAAATTTAACAAGAGATAACACAAAAATAATCTTGTGGATACCATGCAGAAAATAGAGTGTATTTTCTGTTCTTATGGATGGGAGTTGGAAGGATCTGAGGGCATAGTTAGCTTCACCTGGTTTTAGTTTTTAGAGGATAGTTTGTTTTCACTTGTTTATTCCTTGTGATCTTAGCCATTTCATCAGTGGATTTCTGTGGATGTCTCACTGTTGGCTGTGGCTTGGGAAAGACTCCTGACAGGTACTGTAAGTGTATTGCCTTGTATTGTGCTCTCATGTAGCATTAGGAGGGACTTGGGAGTTGTGGGCAGTAGCAGGTCTTGGTATACTGTACGTGTGGTGGAGACACGGATGAAAGCTAAAGAAAAAGAAGGAGGATGAAGATTAGGGTTTGCTTTCTCATCTGCCTTTTGCCAAGCTTCTCTATTTTCCTGTGGTCCTTCTGCTGT
Source organism: Bucco capensis (assembly GCA_013396975.1). Lineage (NCBI taxonomy): Eukaryota > Metazoa > Chordata > Aves > Piciformes > Bucconidae > Bucco > Bucco capensis. The sequence continues at coordinate 532,130 of VWZO01017218.1, forward strand.
CCAGTTCTTATAGCAGTACTCACTTTAGTATCAAAGTTTCATGTCATATTCCCAGCCAAAAGAAAACTCTTCATGTGTCTTTGTTTTGTTAGAAGGGAGAGGTTTTTGTTACAGAAGGGGTTTTTTTTGTTTCTAAGAAAGAAGTAAAATAATGCTGTCAGGGAGTCATTGACTTTAATGAGGGTTCCAGCTTCTAATAACCATTCTTTCCTCCTGGGCTTGTGCTTCCTGAAACTAACTAAAATCATCCCAGGCACTGTAGGCAACACTGCCAGGTCATTACTGTGGGTGTAAATAACTAACATAGAGGCTGTGAACGGTGTTGTTAGTAACCAGAGCCTACAGCTGCATGACATCTCTTTACATTTCCAGAAATTTGGGGGGTTAGGGTTTTCTGTGTGGCTGGGCAAGTCTGCTTAAATTCAGCAGAAGATGCATGACAGCCCTTCAGCAGCAATTGAAAATGCATCCCTAGTACTTAACTCTATCAATAAATTATACATTTAGCACCAGAAACCATGTGGCAGCATTATTTGGTAATGACTGCTTAGGATGTTTTCATTTCTATTACAGCTCAGGCCTTTTATGTCTAATGACTGCTATACATGGATTTTTCATGCCCAACCCAGTCTAAGTGACTTTTATTTTACTGAAATTATAATTTCTTTAGTCCTTAGATTTCTTCACAGCATCATCTGCATTTGCTAGCTGGATACTTTTCAAAAGTGTACTGCTGCAGACTTCTCCAAAGACTATTTATGACTTAAGCAGTCAGAACATTAATCCAACATGACCCAGGTTAAGTGCAAGCAGGACAAGTTGGCACCTCTAAAGGTCAAGAATAGATTCATAAACCACACACAGAGAAAAGGGCAATAACTACATACTGTCTTTCTTAAGTTAAAGTATGTCAAAACCTGAGAAATTTTAAAATTCAAAACAGGGCCTTCCCCCATTACAAACTTCCCATTAAGGTACCTTTAGCACTTAACTTTAACACAACTTCACATCAGCTTTTTCAGCAAGTGTTGACTTGTTTGGTTTTGTCAGGTTTCACATCATCGTTGTAATAATATAATCAAAATTATGTATGTCTAATGTTTCCCTGTAGGCAATAAACCACCCTAAGATATGTTGAAAGGGGCACAAATGAGTGCCTCAGATTCCTAGAAGACTAGTTATTTGACAACCTTGGGAGTACAGTTCTTTGTAGTGAACTTTTATTCTATAGTGTATGGTTGTGGGCTTTTTTTAGTAGACTGCTTTTGTTTATTGAAAACTGTGAGGTTTTTTCTGTAAGGTTTACAGAAATCATTCTACCCACTAGAATGATGAGAAACCCACCAGGATTCTTCTAAGCTAACACAGTTTTTACTTCAGTGTTAAAGCACCTTCTTTGGTTGAGAAAGGGAATCTTGGAGAAAACCAAAGCTCACTGGTGTCTACTTTTCTAAAAATAAAAGAAGAAATTCCTATCCAATACCTTTCTGCAGATGTCTGAGTTTGCATAATCCTGTTATACTAACATCCAGCATGGTAACTTGAAGGAGTCAGAGAATCAAATGCCTCACTATGTACAAAATGTGTATTTATAAGTCTCTGAAACAAATTATACTGTTTAGTAAAAAAATCTAGTTGTGTTTATTCCAAGTTGGTTTGTGTAATTAGATATCATTGTTCAAAAAATGTCTTTTTAGAGTAGTTGTGCAAGGGCATAGATGAGAAAATTCCTTCTTTCAATCAAATGAAGGTGCACATCTTAAGGGGAAATGTTGTATGTTACACTTGAAATGTACAAATGTGCCCTGTATAGCTTAAAATGATCCTTAAATGTCTCCATTAAGTATATTTTGTCTCTACATTGTTATGAACTGAATAAGAACTGGATTCTTTTCAAGATGACATTAGTAAAAGTATTGTTATATCAAGCACTTTAATGAACATACCACAAACTGACATGGGTTTTTCAGGTTTTGAAGTACATTGAAATACAGCTTTTCATGCTATGTCCTTTACAAATAAAACTGTGAGAATAATGGTTGGTGTCACTTTCTCCTTGCAGAAGAACTGGAAGATTTGAGTCTCAAGCCAAAGAGCTCCTCTGAACCTGGAGAGCATTTTTCATAAATGGAACAAGTTGAACAAAATTATTCAGCTGATAGTAACTTCTGGTACTGAGAGCTTGCCTAGAGCAAAGAGGAGGGAGAGGGTTTGTGAGGGTCCACTCTCAAAAGTTGCCTTTCTGCCTCCCCTGACACAGAAGTCTGACTGTGCTGAGCCTGAGCAGCTCTTCATTTACAAGGCTTTTCTGGAAAGCACAGCTGATCAAAGGGAAGCAGTGGGATTGCTGTGAAGTTCTGTTTATACCAGGGTAGTGTTTGCTGGGCAGCCTGGGTTGCTCTCCCTTAGGATCTGGAGTGTGTGGGCAGAAGGGCAGTGGGATCCCCTGGCAGCAAAATGGGAAGCATAGGATTGATTGAAGCAGAGGGTCTCTTTCCTCTCTTGGCATGGATTGCTCTGATATTTGAACTCAGGATTATAAAGCTGGAATGAAACTCATGCCCTCCAGTCTGTCAGTTAGCATATCGCTTAAGAAGAGAGATTGCTAGAGAAGAGAGAGATGGGTGCTTGCAACAAAAACAACAAAAAGGTGCAAAAGAATGATAGTGAAATGCCCTGCTTAATAATTAAAGGCTTTTCTAAGTTTGACTGGGGTTTCAGAAATTCTCCTCACCATGTCCCTCCCAGCTCTAGCTCTACTGGAATTGGCAAAAATATGAGAATTTTTGAAAACTGCGTAGTTGAACTGCATATGTGTGTGAGGGTGGGGCATGTCTGTTCATTCTTTTTAACTCTTGGTTTTAACAAGGCAGAGAATCTCAGGAGAGGTCTGAAAGTCTCAGAACCTGGGACCATATATATGGGAATCCTAAAAGACATTGTTTGATACTGATGTGTAGCAACAAGTTTATATGCTCTCATTAATGTGAATAAAATCTATAGAACTGCTTGTGGTCAAATTTCAATAGGAGGAGTGGCCATACCTAATACATCTCCTTACTAAATGTGTTAGGCTTAGGTATGTAAATTAGAAATGGTGGGATCTGACATCTTAAAGGCAGTAAGTACTTGATGTAAAGCAGGACTGTACTTGTCCAGATGAGGAAGTGCAAATAACTTCCTCTCCGTTGCACCATCATCGATGCGGTCTGGGAACACTACAAAGTTTTCTGCAAAGGGTAAGCAGAAGAAAACTCTTTGAGAAAACTTGTATAGGTAGGAGTTGAAACAGCTCACTGAGCTAGTTTATTCCTTTCCAGCTTTTCAGGTAAGCCTGTTGGAACAAAATGTGTGCAAGTTTAGAGGAAAGCTCTGTGTCTGTCACCTCATCGGATCAGAAGTTGAGGCTCCTGTCGTTGCAGTCAGGGAGTATTTCATTGCTGACATTCCTATTTTCTTTCCTGCTATTCCATCAGACGTTTGTCATTATAAGCTGGTTTGAGCTCAGCACAGGATGTGAAGGCAATGAGAAAATTTCTGTACAGGTCTGCTGTCTAGTGGTTGGTTAAGGCAAACTATATGCCAAAGCCACTGCAGAGTTGATTTGTCAGTGGAAAGCTGTAATTCTGCAGGAAAACTTGACAGTTTAATGGGCCCATCTGTATTGCCACAAACATTGCAGGGCTTCTCAGCTCCTCTGAAAGAACTTCTTCTGTCAGAAAAGGATGGGACCAGATAAATTATATTCTCCTTTAATCAAGCACACTTTTATCTCAAAGGAGAGGGGAAGAAGGGAAAAAGTAGGAAAAAAAGGCACAGCCCAAACTCCCCTGATCCTTACCTACTGCATATTTTTCAAGAGATGTTGCCATAAAGGAACCTCATTGCTGTGTGATCTACTGACAATGTTGTTATAATTCAAGAATTAATTCAGTTTTATCCATAAGTGTAAAATAATTGTGGTTTGTATCAGAGGGGCTCAAGTATTCACAACAGTTGCTCTGAGTAATAATCTGTGAGATAGTGTCTCTAATGCTTGTAGGGGTTATCCAAGACTCGTGCAAGTCTGCTTGTCTTGCACTAAGGCATAAACATAGAAGATAGCCAGCAATTATAATTCTTTCTCTTTGTGGAAAATAACTGTTCTTTGCCCACTACAGACCCCTTAGTTTATATAACCCTTTTCCCAAATGATCCATTGACTTTTAGATTTGGCCAGAGCAGGCAAGTTAAAATGGGGGAGTTGTGGAGCAGTCTGTTCACCCAGCCTTGGGTCTTCAAGCCTTGCTGTAGGGTGAAGTGCTAAACAAGTGAATGTGACAGAGGAGCAACTGAATTTTATCTGCAAAGTGCATTTGGCAGGACTGTGCAGCAGATGTAATTCCTGAGGAGCTCAAATGCTTATCACAAGGCATCTCTTCTCCCAGCCAGAGGCAGGCATGGAGAATGCAAGAGACATCCCAATCTCCACACAGCACATTCAGTGCCAGATTTTCTCCTGCTCTCATGGGCAGCTGATGCAAGCCTAAATTAAATAAAATCAAACCCCTCCCACAGTAGCAGCCAGATGTTGGGCTTGGTGCTCTGCAATCCTTGCATTCCCCTGCTTTCAACAAGAGGCTTTTACAAGGTTGGTGTTAGCCTAGGGAAGCAGTTTTCCATTCCCTGCCTCTGCAACTGGAGGGAAGAGAGAGGCTTCTTCAGTAGGCCTTTTAAGTTCAGACCTCACTTGACTGGTTTTAATTATGCCTAGAGAAGTCCAGCAGAAGCAGCTTATGGAGGCTAAGCTAGCACTGATCTTTAAGAATATCCTCCCAGCACCATCTTCCCATACTGAGTTCATTTCTTTATGGCATTCAAGTGATACATTAGCATGCTGTTTAGACATCAAAAAATGAAGAGTTTACAAAAACAAAATCTAAGGGTGATGGACTGGAGTAGTAGTATTAAAATACATTAATAATCTAGATATGAAGACAAATTCCTTCTTTGCCTTACAGAGGCAGAGCACAAAGATTGGAAAATGTGACTTCAGTTTCCAGGTCTCACTTCCACCAAGATCCTGAAGAAATTTGCTTATGGTATGTCTCATTTTGCAGCTAGGTAACTGAAGCACAGAGTGGTGGGACTTCACTTCAGCCAGTCTCTGCCTTACCAATCTGGGCTGCTCAGCTTTGGGGCTAGCAACTGCTGATACAGCATCTATTGATGTGTGACTGAGAGCAGCTTTTCCATGCTTCTGTGATAGAAGTACCCAGATCTTACTTGTGGTTAATTCTGGTTTAAAGGCATTGGTAAAACCTGTTGATTTGTTGTGTTGTTAGCATGTGCAAGTCTGTCTATCTGAGTATGGTTTGAGTTTTGTGATTGTTATGATAGAAGAACAGACTTTCTTCATACTTACCTACAATACAGTAATTATTGTTAATATCTGCAATGTGATTAAGCACTACAGAAATATATAAAAATGTTAGTTGCTTATTGAGTAAGGATGGCAACTGATTCAGGGAATGTAAGTGGAAACATCATCCCATGGCTCTACCCAACATTCATGTTCTTAAAGTTGTGGACATGGTTTCCATTCATGCAAACAGTAACATAGGAGAACTGGGAAAAAAACTTGCAGAGCAGAGAAGCTATTTAATTCATCCTCTGCATGGACTTTGTTAAAAGAGAATTTCAGATGTCAGCAGGAATTTGTGCTAGACAGGGGTAATGTGGATAACTGTGATCAGTGAGAAATAGGATAGCTGTTCTGGGCTTAGTCATTTATGTTTAACTGGCACAATGCTGAGAAGTGAGGAATGAACTAGCTGATCTTCAATTCAAATGTGTTTCCTAAAGAAGTGCAAATACAAGTTGATCCAGCATGGCTTGCTGAAATCAGTGGAAGTTCCTAAAACTAATGAGTTTAGACTGGTATGCATGAGCACTGTAGTCTGCTAACCTGTTAGTTTGTGAACAGAAGAGAAGCAACAAATCTCTTTGGGGAAAATAATACAGACTACTGTTGCTGCTTTCAACACGAGGTATGTTTTGAGTTGAAGCTTTCCTTTGACATTGGAAGTTAAATCTGTTTGCAATGGGACCAGCTCCTGCAAGCATCCAAAGTGTTGGGAAGTTTTCATCCAAACAAATGATGCAGGGCTATTAGCAACTCTTCCCAAGCACCGCAAGCCTAATGCCTTGTGTGGTTCTATTGCTGTCCAAGTGAGCCAAGTTCCTGGCAATGTTCTAGGCTGAGTTACTGAGATCTCTACTTGAATAGCTTTCTAGGATGTCCCTCTGTCTCTTGGATCTTGTTCCTGTCAGGTTACATAAGCAGGGGGATTCTGAGTGACTTTCATGCTGAGAATAAGGGTTTAGCAAGGGAAGGAGAAGGAAGCAGCAGCAAGATGGGAGTGAGAAAGAATCTTGTAGTTGATTGAAATGGTTTTCAGTAGTCAGTGTTTCTATAGAGGAACCCTCCTGATTCTCTTTTGCCAAAGTATTGTTTGGGAGAGGATGGCAGGAGGTCTTGGACTCCCTTCACTCCTCCCAAATCTAAAAGAGATTTTCTGTATCTGGCTGAAGCAATGGATCAGGTAAGGAAAAACTATTGAGGACTTCAGGCACAATACACACTGTAACACACTCATCAATTTCCCTCTCCCCCTCTTTCAGAAAATACTTGCCTGCAAGGGCCTGTACTGTTTTTTTTTTCCGTGTTGTAACTATGTTGGCACAGAAGCCATGGATATGGAGCTGGGAGATGATGGCAGCTCTGTCTCTGTATAATCACTCATGACTCTTACTCAGCTAATTAAAACCAAAATCCCTCTAGCTACCCTGAAAAATGTAAATAACATTTATTAAAACATTGTTCTGTGGTATAACTAGCACCCCAGTTACAGAAAGGCTGTTACGAAACAAGACTTTTCTTGTGAAGAAGTGAATGGCTGCAAATCACGAAAATGCCAGGCTTTCTTCATGAAAGCATTAAGCAGGGGACAAACAGAAGTGTGCACAATTAAAAATGCATGAAATGCACAAAGACTAACAGCTGGCCGGGGCCAAAGCTGTCTGAACACCTTCACAGTGTGCTTTGCTTGTCTCTAGAGTTAGCCCAGGCACAAAGGGTGTGGCATAAGCAGCAAAGCAAGGTTTTCCAAGGGCGGTGTGTTCTAGCACAAGTAACAAAGAAATAGACAAAATGTATTAAAGCAGGATTAAAAAGCTTAGATGAGACAGAACAGTGTTTGTTCCTGAACCTCTGGCTTAATGTACAATGCGTGTTCAAGAGCGGATTTGCCCTTACATAAAACAAAGGGACAAAATGTGAATGTGAAACCAAGAGCAAAGTTGAGTCCAGTATAAGGACACACAGCTCTTGTGTATTCACATTTTTATCAAAAGCCAAGCATGTTTTGTACAAGAACAAAATGAACCCTTGGGATAAAAACAAGCAAGTGAAATTCTTGGTTGCTCACTGCACCTGATAAAGAAAGACACTACAGAACAGGCCTGATTTAATTCTCCTGATGTGCCAATGCCAGACTGGCCTAAAATGATTCAATCCAACTCCTCAGCCCTCCAATATCAGTCAATAAACCCTTTAAAAGTGACCTTAAAGATGACTAAAAGAAAAAAATGAAAAATGTGTAAAGCCAAGCACGTGGTTTAGCATTGCTGAGCTGAACAGGATGGGCTGGAGCATGGCAATCCTAAACACCCCATTTCTTAAATGGAAATCAGGGAGACATTGAGAGAGCTGGTTTTGCTTTTATGCACACCTCTCTGCTGCTGTGCTGGAGCATGACTCAAAGATTTCAATGAAGGCAGCTGGAGAAGACAAAGGCCTGGCCACAAGTAAGAATGGTCCGTCATGGCACTCTCAGTGCTGCTGGTTGTGCAGCAGCACCACTGAGAGCTGCAACAGTGCAGCAGAGACCACAGCAGCATGCCAACAGAGGTGGCAGTGGCTCTGAGGAGGAAGAGGAGGATAGCTGGAGTTAGGACATGCCTTTATTTCCTAATGGCTGAGCATTAGAACATTCATTTTGTTGCTTTGAAATGCAAAGATAAAACCAGACTTAAAAGTCTGCCAAGTTGATAGGTGACTAAGCAGGTGAATTAGATGTTCATGATTTCCTAATCAGCTCTGAGTGCAAGTGCTCAGCTCTGGCATTCATATGGCAAAGAAGGATCAGCTCAAGAGGACACTTTGATAGCTATCCAGTTTTCCCACTTCCTTCCTACAGATAATGCAAATCTACCAGCAAATATTGCTCTTGGTTGTGAATGCTTGCACTAGGACTGGTTCAGCCACCACTAAGGGTAGTCGTCCTGAAGAGTCAGTCAGTTCAGCTATGGAAAGAGATTTGTTTTGACAGCATGCTGAAAATAGCATCTCAGAAACCACACTGCTAGCTGGTTTTAGAAAGGCCTATTTTGAAGTGTCTCTGATGGGCCAGCTTGTTATTCTATAAATAGTGATCACTTTGTTTAGTTGTTTTTCAAAAAGTATCTATGCTTGAAGGGCAATGCCATCCTAGGGCACCTCCTCATGGCCTGGCCATTCTTGCTCTTGTGCAGCTTCTCCAGGAGCCCCTGGGCTCATAAGAGGAGCAGAAACTCACCTGGAGATGCTGTCACTCAAGAAGCCACCCTACACATGTTCACCTGCCTTCCTGCAGCACATCCCATTTGCTTCAGGGTACTGCTGTTCAGCTGAGCTCCCAACCTGCTCAGGTGAGCTCAGTCCCAGCTGGAGTGCCTCCCCTCTCAGATAAGGCCAGTCTGAAACAGTAAAGCTCAACAGTGGCTCTAACCGAAGACATTTATTTGGAAGCTGAAAGGTATGCAACATGGAAGTCCTAAACCCTCCTGCTTCAAAAACTGTCCTCTTCTTGCTGAGAGGCTTCATGAATCCTTCCTGGGGATGTAGATAATTTGCAAAATACCTTTTCTGGCCCTGCAAGGCCCTGCATACCACATGACACTGGTGCTAGCTTTGTTGGTCTTATCTGTGTCACCCAGTCAGTGAAGACAGAGAAACATTTCCTTTGGCCCTAAGATGTCTATCAGATCACTCTGTGCTTGTGTAGCACAGAGCTCCTGCTGAACACTGACTGTGGCTCAGACTCTGCCACTTAATGCCCTGGAGGCAGCATCTGGGTCCCTTGACTTCTCTGCATACTGTAATTTACAACATCAATAGGCAGCCAGACATGAGGGAAGTCATTAAGGTCAGATGTGTGTCCTGGTTTGGGTTTATTTAAGTCTCTTTCATCACCCTATAGAGTTAATTCCTGAGCATAAAAACCATTATGGGACCCAGCTTGCTTTTGGAGATCCCTGTGATGAGCATCTGTTCAAATTTTGCCTGAAGATTGCCTATCCTGCTTCTGCCGTCTGCTTATCTACGTGACTTTGTGAGTGAAGACTCTCTCCTGGAAAGTCTTTCACCTTTCCTCCTTTTCATTTTCAGAATGGGATGCCTCTGCCCTGAGGAAGAGGGATGTGTTCTACTGCCTCCTAAACTTTGTGCTGCTTTCTCCCTGCCTGCCCTTTTTCTCTATCTGCCCTTGGCTTGTTTTTAAGAGGATATTAAGTGTCAAATTTGGTCAATTTGTTGCAGTCCAATTACCTGATTCAATCCAGTTAAGCTATCTGAAGTTATCTATGTAATGTGGTGGCTTTGTCAACAAACTCCACTCCCTCTTACCCTACCAGAAATTCTTTACTCCTGATCTTGGTGGTAGATTACCACTTGGTTCTTGGCTACTTCTTCAAAGCTTTTGATCAGGACTTCCAGGTTCTGCAGATTTCCTTCAGGGACCATTTCCTTCCATCACCTTCTTCCCCTTGTTAGCCACGGTACCCATAGCTGCTCTTCTTCAACAGAAGACTCGTAAGTACTGTGTCTGTCTTTGGGAGCTTGGCAACAAAGTCAGCAAGATGTTATCACCTCTCGAGACTAGTCACTTGTACTTGAGCTTGAAGAGGTATCACTATCCTCTGCCTTGCTTTGGCTGAGGAAAAACTCTACCCACAGAGAGATGAGGACCATAATTTCTGTGGCTCTTTGTAGTCCAAGTCTTAAATCTGAAACTCTGTCACTTCTGCAAAGTACTTTTTCCTTTCCTAGGACTATCTCAACCTTAGGTTGAGCTCATTCTTCAGCTAGCTCCTCTCCCCCTCTTTTTTTTTTTCTTTCCCTGAAAAGGGAACCTATGGAGCTTTGATCTGTCTGCAGGTACTGTAGATTAAACAGCAGTGTCACTGAGAACAGACCTGTAGACTAAAAAATCTTCAAAGAATTGTGATGGGTGAAGTTTTAACCTGGAAAGATATTGCCTCAGGTTGCTTGCTTTTATTTAGCAGGGTTCTGAATATGAGTCTAGAGCACCTACACCTGTAAAAAAAAATCTTTCCTGCAGCTTCTTCCAGGAGTCCTGCTGCCCCCCATGTTGACAATGCTGGCTGCTCCCTAGCAGAGGATTTCAGGCATCAGGGCACAACCTCATTCCTGAAACACAACAAAAATCAATTAACTTCCCTAGATCTTTCTATCCCTAGGCATCCTTATTAACCTGATTCCTGTTGAGAAAATGGTCAGGAGAAAAGGCCTGACATACTGAAGAATTGCTTTCTAGCCACCATGGATGTTCTCTCAACTACCTACCCTTGATTTTCTTTCCTTCTCAGCCAGCTATGTCTGTGTTCAGGCCCTTCCAGTGGCAAACAGGGTTAAGGGGATGCATGCACTTAGTCAGGAGTCTTTGGTTCAGGCAGAAGCTTCAAAGAGAAAATCCTGTCCCCTGAATGATTCCCACATGAGACCAGGCCTACACAACACTCTCCAAACAGTTCATAACTTCCTATTCCCTCAAGATTACTCCGAAATTATCAGTATAAAACCTGCAACTTCTCCCCAGGCTGTCAGAAAACGTGGGAGTCTTGGTTCAGAGGAGAGATCTCTCCTGGGTTTCCAGTTGGTCTCCATTTTCAGACCTGTCCCAAATGACAGGATCTAGGGAGATAACTTTCTTGACAGGAAACAGCCTGGCAGGCAGAGAGAGCTGATCTTCTTAATGGAGTCTTCAAATAGCCTTAATATAAATCCTCATAGTATAGTCTTATTGGCTTTAATAGGGATGAAAGCAACAGTGCTGCAAAGAAATGAGTAGCACTTGAGAAGCTGCAGTAAAGGTGTTTAAGCAGTAACAGAAAATGATCATTTTGCTATAGAATCTGAGCAATCCTTAAGAATTTAAGAGCATTATCTTCCTCTTAAAGAATTTGAAATATCAATTAGAAACTCTTCAGAAAGATTATTGTTGTTTGTTAATCCCTCATGGATTTTTTACTTAGGCTGGGCTATAAATTTCTAGGATGGTTCCTAGGAGTAAACCAGTTCGAGGTCCTGTCTCTCTGAGCCGTGTAACTTGAGTACTTGATTCTGGCAGTGTGAATATCATAACATCCATTTTTATTATCATCAAACTTTGCTGTCACTGTTTATTTGTAGCCATCTGTCATTCAGCATAAAACATAAAACAGATGGAAAAAATCACATATTTTTTATTAACCTCTTTGCTTTAAACTACCAGCTCTGAACATTTGCACCTTCAAAAAATGTATATGCTGTTACTCATATGGACAACTGGTGCAAGCAGAACTGATCAGTTGATCATATCTCCCTAGGAGATTGTACTCTATGGCAAAAATCTTGTTTACAACTGTAAGTCAATCAATGCTTTTTTTTTCTTGCCCTGAAAGAACTCCTAGAAATTTTTTCAAAACCCTTTGGCCAGGCATTTAGCCAATAAAGCAAACTTTCAAATTACTCAAGTTGTAAAAAACATTTTACAGTGAAATCTCAAAGCAGGAACAGCTGCCTGGCTTTTGTTTTGACAGCTGCTCTTCACCTAACAACAAGTAGCTTATTTGTGTTTACTAACTCATTAATATTGAAAAATAGCACAATAGGATCAGATGTCTTAGCTGGCAAATGCCCTACTTTTCCTCTGTTAGTGCCTCTGCCTCAGCATTCATGATACACGTAGGTTTTATTTTTAAATAACCCTGGTGGTTATCTTTATTATTACACCATTGACGTAGTTTAGCTTCCCAGATGAAATAATTGAGGTCCCATCCAGGAAAGGTGCAAGTTCAAATGATATGCAGCAATGGTCCCATGAGTTTTCCAGAGACCACATGCATTCTTAAAGTAAATGTTTTTAAGAACTGATCTGGATGAGAACAAATCCTTTGGTCTAAAGCTCATATTCCAGGTCACCTGTGATCTCCATGAAATCCCATATTCCTCCTTTATACCAAGCTCTGAGTGGAAAGGAAGATGCTTAATTTTCTAAAACAGACCCTTGTCAAAGGAAGCTTTACCTGTAAAGGTACATGCACTGTTTCAAATGTCTGCATTTACCAAATTAAACTCCTTAAGCTTGCTACAAGTTTGGAGCTATTTTTCATCATTGTCTTTCCACACAGGGAAGTTAGACAAGATGTCCCTCTGGTAGTGTAGGGAACACAAGTGGCTTGCTCAAGGGGAAGGGTCCAGAGGAATCTTAATGACAGCTCGTTAGCTATTAAAGTACCTTTTATTTATTTGCAAGCTGGCTATTAGCCAAAAATGGAAACTCAAACCACTGCTGAGCCCTGAAATGTCATCAACAAATGCTTCAAGGAAACTGGAGTTGTTTCAGAAATGAAGCTTTTGATCATGTTTTTCACTTATGCATTGCCTTTTGGACTCCTGTGGATAGAAGTTGTTTTCTTCTGAGACGGCAGGAACATCAGAGCTGCTCACAGGCCAGAGCAGTACAGTGTTTAGGAACTCAAATGCTCCCCAAGTTACAGCATCAACTGGTTTCATTATGGAAAGTTATATGCTTGTGTTCTCCATCAGGCTTCGACTTGCATGAGATTTGGAGCGTAAGGGCATAAAGCTGTGACACAAATACTTGAGCAGTGGTGCAGACCCTGGTTTGTGGGCAATTAAAGCCTGCCCTTAGCCATCCTGTTAATGCTCAGCATGGTAGTAAGGGAGAGCAGCAACTGATCGGCATCAGGAGACCAGTTTTGTTCAAGTAAGTGCTGAGAGGCAGCACATTGCTTGATATATATGAGGCTTCTCCTTGAAAATGCCATTTTGTTCCCATTGGGGGATTTAAACACTATGCTGGACATCTCTGGACTAAAAAGAAAGCCACCAAGGGGTCTGAAGAAGCATGGAGAAGAAAAAAATTGGAGAATTATGGGAGAAAATCTGGGACAATCACCCCCTCAAACAAAAAAGAAAGAGGCAGAAAAATAAGACATGTTCTATGTAAACAAAAGTTGACTAAAAAGTTGGGAGAATTCTGTGGACTAGTTAGAACCAGCAAAATTATATATGTATTTTGAGAAATTATTCAGCGTTAGATATACTCCTGTCTCACAAGTTGAAAGTGATTTGGTTCAGCTGTGTCTGGGAGGAAGTACCAGTGACAAAGGCAGCATGCTACAGTCATTCAAAACAAACCCAACACACTACCTCACAGATAAACCTGGAGAATTCTTTGTGAGAAATCCTCCTGCCCAAATTGTCTGGCTTTGAAGCACCAAGGAAGGAAATGGTACAGAATTATCAAGAATTTACAAGCAAGTAGAGATGAGATGCTCAGGCTAAAGTAAGGAAAAGCAGGCTGTGCTGCTGCCCTGGAAATCCCCCATGGTGAGCCACTGCTGCTGCTGGAAGCAATGGGAATGTTTTGGCAGGAGTTCTCAGGGAGCTGCTAAATCTGTGCCTGAATTAGGACTAGACTGAGAAGGTCACTATTGGGATACAATAGTTTGTTGTAGAAATACTCATCCCCATTATTTTAGAGGATTAAATAACAACTGCACACTGTGCCTGAGCTGCTGTCAAGCCTGTGGGAAACTATCTTCTAAATAGTTCGAAAGAAGGTGTTTGGTAGAATCATAGAATCACAGAAGGGTTAGATTTGGAAGGGACATTCAGAGCTCATCCTGTCCCCCCTGCTGCAAGCAGGGACATCTTTAACTAAAACAGGTTGCTCAGAACCCTGTCCAACCTGTCCTTGAATGTTTCCAGCGATGGGAAATGTACTACCTCTCTGGGCAAGCTATTGCAGTGTTTTAACCACTCTCATTTTTACCTATATCCAGTCTAGATGTCCTCTCTTCTAGTTTATTGCAACAGGCCTTGCTAAAAAGATTGTCTCCATCTCTCTTATAGGTTCCCTTTAAGTACTGATAGGCTGCAATAAGGTCTTGGAATTTGGGCTTGGTTGAGGCGTTACCCTAGTAGGGAGCAGCTCTTAGTTTTAGTGTAGTCATAGGCTGTAATGGTGCTAAGTCAGAACTGCCCAAGCGTTACCTTGCATATCACATGCTAACCCTTCTGACACAGAGTTTGAAGGAAATCTGTTTCAACATAACCCACCAGCTGTTCTATGAAGCAGTAATTCCCAAATTGCACAAAGAGGGTGAACCAGAGGTTGCAATGATGTGAATTTTTAAATCACTCTGACACAGCAGGAAAAATTACATGAAAAATTATGTGAGCCACTGATGATCTTTAAAGTGTGTTAATTAAAATGAATCCTGCACGGAGACAAAAAACCCAACACACCCTGTGAAAACAGTAAAAATACCCTTTCCCCCTTAACTCCCGGAGGCTGTGACCCTCTGCCCGCATCTGCACTGAGGGTTAGCGCCGGTGTCTCCGGTGCAAACCCAGCTGCGCGCTGCACGGAGAGGCACCGGTTGCTGCTGCTGCTGCTGGGTGACATTAAAAGTGGCGGGGATGCGTTGTGCCACGCTCAGAGCAACAGTGCCTTCACCGCGCGGAAGTTAGGTTCCATTCGGCTCGGCTCGTGACGGTCAAGCACCTGAGGCCACTGGAAGCTACCGCGCTGTCCCTGCGCCTCCGGGAACTCACGTACCCGTTCCGGGCTCGCGGGTGCCGGTGCTAGAGCCGGGCCCCGCCTATCGCCGGCCAGGGGCGGGGCGGGGCGGGAGGGGAAACCAGGCCGCGTGCGTGAAGTCATCTCCGCCGTTACAGCGGGCAACACCTCCCTCCTCCCCTGGCTTCCCGCGCGGCCCTTTCTGCCTTAAAAGGACAATGGGGCGCGCAAAGCCAGGAAGGCTCGATTGAAGAGAATGGAGCCGTGGGAACGGCGCATGCGCAGAGCGGAGGGCGCCGAGGGGCGGGGAGGAGAGGAGGCGGTGGTGGTTGTGGGAGGGGGTGTGTGGGTTCGCGCGTCCGCGCGGGCTGGCAGGCGGGCAGAGCGCGGACAGACGGTGAGCGCGCTCAGCCTTGAGGGTTGGCCGTGGACGGCACTACACGTTTGTTCGTGAGCGCAGCAGAGCGGTAAGTGAGTTCTGTTCTTTTTTCTGATTAGGGAGGAGGGAAGAAAAGTGCAGCCGAGTGGGAAAGGCAGGTTTAAACAGGGT
The DNA here is from genome assembly GCA_013396975.1 of Bucco capensis. Taxonomy (NCBI): domain Eukaryota; kingdom Metazoa; phylum Chordata; class Aves; order Piciformes; family Bucconidae; genus Bucco; species Bucco capensis. Next base: position 547,592 of record VWZO01017218.1, read on the forward strand.
CTTTTTGTTTGTTTGGTGGGTTTTTTGGGGTTTTGTGTGTGTCGCTCAGGTGTTGGGGTTTTGTTGCAGCAGTAGCGGGTGGTTTCTGTAAAACGTTTGTCAGTACCGGAGCGTGTCTTTAATTCTGCCGCGACGAAGAGACTTTGCCGTCTGAAACAGTTTGACACGCGTGGTTCCTGTGCGCTGCTGTTTCGCTCTTTTCTTCAGTCAGTGGAGTTTAAAGGAGGTGCTGGCCGGGGAGAAACGCCTCCAGCATTGTTGCAAACCCATTCAGAGAACTCTGACTCCCCCCAACTTCTCCGAGTGCGGTTAAAGCCCCAAGTCTCAGGGAGAAAGTGTAGCCAGGTTTCCGGCAGTTTGACTCCGAAAGCGGTTCCCAGCTGCGGGACGGGTTAACTTAAACCGGGCTGCCAGGCGATGAGGGGCTGCATGGCTTCCTTTCTGGGCCGCGGCTGCTCAGCCTCGCCACGCGGGCTGCCAGGTAGCGCGGCCATGCCTCGCCGGTGCCGTGTGGAGCGGGTGGCGCAGGTGCGCCTCGCGCAGCGCAGCCCCGCACACCTGTAGCACCGGCGCGTACAAGTTGGTGCCAGCAGGGTGGTGGATAGGAAGGGGGTACGGTAGTACCGGCTATTTATCTCGGGGTGGGGTGAGGTGAGCATGAACATCACGGAGGATGAGGGAATAACTGCTTTTATATCAGTAGTTTTGGGGAAGGGTCGGAGTCTGTGCACGTCCCAAGACTGGGGGAATCGTGCGGCTGTGTGCTGGCGTGACACGTGCTGTGGTCGCATGGGTTGTGGCGTGGGGCCTTCATTCCGTGCCACCGGCCCGGTGCGCGGCGTTGCTGGCGTGAGGACGGTGCGGTGGGCGGCGATGGCGTCCTGCCGCTCTCGCAGCACAGTACGAATGGAAAGTCTCTCCCGGCGCCAACAAGTTTTCTGAGTTGCCTGGCTTCTGTGGGGTTTGCACGAAGCGGAGCTGCGAGCGGCCGGCGTGCCCCTGGCGCGGCACGTAGGCAGCGCCCGGCTGCGGGGAAAACAAAGGGCTTGCATGTGCTGCGGGCGCCGCGGCTCCCTAGCGCGCCTGGGGAAAGCGCTCGTCTGCGCAGGGGTTGGGTGGGCGCAGCCCCGGCGCGGGGGGATTGTCCGTGGGATTAACCTTGTTCTGAGGGGCTCGTGGCTTTTAGTGGCTGGCTGCGGGTTTTGGAGGACTTTGGAGGGGTGGTGAAACTTTGGATGCACGCGCGCTTCCCTAGGTACCATGCTGCGCGCTCGGCGTTGGTGTCCGCGGGCGGGCAGGCGAGTTTCGCCCGCCGGCCTGGGGCTGCCACAGGGTCGGGGGTCTGGGGGAACCGTGTCGCCCCACGCCACTGCGTGCCCGCATTGCTGGGAGGTCCGCGACGGCCCTTTGAAGTGCAACTGTTGCCATGTTTGAATTACGTCAGGGCCGAGCCATGAGGAGCGAGCGCGGAGCTAGGGGGACGGGACAGGGGGGTGCGGCGAGAGGCAGCCGTCAGCCTACCGGAGCAGAGGTCGGGGTGCACGGCTGGGCTGCCGCGGCTCGACCCCAGCTTCCCGCCGCTTTCTCTCCCCTCGCGCCGGGTGGGGCGGCTGCACCGAGACCGCGTGGTGGGGCGGTGTTAGCAGCGCGGGGGCCGCCTCGCAGCGCCCACCTCCGCGCTCGGGGCTTTTCTCTGCTGCGCCGCCTTTCCCTTCCCGTGCTCTTTTAATTTATTTTTAATTTTATTCGTCTTTCGGCAAGTTGAGCGCTTGGCAGACCCAGTGAAGAGGAGGCTGGGGCTGCCTGCTTACGTGCTCCCGTGGCTCCACCTGACCGGCAGGGCCAGGCCGCCCGCGAAAGTAGGTCGGCGGCCCCTGGAGGGGGTGGGGGGGTGCCTTTGTTCCCGGCGCTCCCGCGCCTCCGCCCGCCGCGGACCCCAGCCTCCGACCGAACGCGCCGGCAGTAACGAGCGGGAGCGAGACGCCCTCGCCGTACTCGGGGTTGGCGCTCGTTCCGCGCCACGCGGTGCTTGGCAGAAAGCAGCAGCCGCAGACCCGCATACCGCGCCTGTCCCGGGGGCTGCAGGAGCGGCGCCACCAGACTCCACCTTTTTGGGCATCTTTTATCTCTGCTATTTCATATTTTTGTTTGGAACTTTTTAGTTTTTCGCCCGGGAAGCGCTGCCAGTCGCGCTCTCTCTTTCACGAGATAAAACCTGCCGTTTTCTCTCGTACACCTATCTCCGGATGAGTGTAGCTAAAGGGAGTTAAAGGGACTTGCCAAACCTGTTGTTTACTCGAGCAGGGCTGAACCCTGCCAGCCCCGGAGCTCCACCAGCTCTGCCGGCGGTTCCTCCTGGCGGGAACAGCCCCGGTTCATTCTACAAAAAGCCTTATCCCAGTCAGTTGGCTGCCGGGCAGTCCTTTCGACCCAAATTAATTAATAGTCATTATAATTTCGAAAAACTTTGGAGCTGCGCCCCAGCACTGTAGTTCTGGCTCACAATGCTGCTCCTCAACCTGCTGTTGTGTGCCTAAAGCACATGTCTCTTGGCTGGGCTGTAAGCAGAGCCCCTACCACCCTCCTCTCGTGGGTGGGGAGAGGAGAGAAGGTGGCACAGCGTTCTGAATGCAGCCTAGAACTTTTAACAGCAGCGGTTGGTGGAGGCCAAGTAAAATACTTGAGCACAACGTAACTGTAATGCTTTTTCATTTGGAATTCTGATTCTGTGCTGGGGGAAAGGTGGTAGGTTGATAGCCATGGAGACATCTGCTTAACCCTTTTAGAAGGCAAGCCAGGAGGGTGATGGTTCCTCAACAAACCTCTATTCTGCTGTGTGCATGCTTGCAAAGATGAGACTGTTTCTCTCAACCACGTGCAGGGTGTGTGCTCTGAAACTATGTTCTCCCTCATCTGCGTATAGCCAGATTCACTGTGTAGTTTACAGCTTTTAAAAAAAATAAATAGAAAAAGATGGCACAAACTGCAGCATAGGGCCAAACGGTGAACTTGGAGGCTTTTCTGCTGACACCAGTGGATGCTGAACTCCTTTGCCACGCAGGTAAATTCCTGGTTTCTTGGGATCTGTGGTAGAGAATCAGCAAGTAACGAGCTGTGGGGTTTTTCAAACACTCCCGCAGGTGTGCAGCATCCAGCTCCCACTGAAAGTAGGTGGGATTGAGTGCTAGAGCCTCTGGGAGAAATTCCTCCTTCCTTCTCTCCCAGCCCAGAGATTCTCAGAGAGAAGCTAATTGACTACATTTGCAGTCTTTCCTTTAAAAAAAATATCACTGCCTTCTTCACAGAAGAAAATCTTAAAAGAGCTGATAAATTCACACAAGTTAAAATACACAATATATAAAACTGTTTGTTGTCTTACTCCTGCTGAACAGCTTATTGTCACCAAACTCTGCTTTGTGTTGATTCTTGACACCTGATGCTTTGTTTACCTCTTTCATAATGACATGAATGACATGTGCAGTCCTACTTGGCAACTGACTTCTTCAGACTTGTACCCCTTGCAGCATTTGCTTTTTAACAGAAAAGAAGGGAGTGAGCTGGGGCTTGAACACCTAAGTAGTTAAGCAGAGTGCATGGATGTGACTCCATTTCATGATTCAAACGTTTGCCTTTCTGTAGGACATGCTCAGTCCAAAGTCCAAGTGAAATGACCAGTAATATTACTTAAGGATGTGAAAATGTATCCTTTTTATGAAGTCACTTCAGTTATTCTGCCAAATAATTACAAGTGCATTATCCTCTTCAAAAAAACCCCAAGAAAACAACAAAAATGGCACAAAATCCCCTCCATCCCCAACAAGCTGTTCAGTGTCTCATGATCTCAAGTGTTTGATGCTTTTTAAGTAGCAGGTGGATGTAAACAACATCATAACAGCTGCAGTGACTGTGCTCAGATAAGCATGGCAGACTGATCTCCAGCACTTGCTTGAGAACATCCCAGGTTTTCCTTCAGGGCTCCTGATCAGGCTGAGTGTGGTGTTAGTTGTGCAATAGTTGCTACAGGCGGGGGAGGAAAGCCTTCTTTCAAAGTGAAATGTCTGCAGGTGCGACAGGTTTGGGATTATTCCTGCCCTCCCCATGCAAATCTGTTTTCATGCTTTGGCCTATCCCTTCTGGAGCACTAACCTCATCGCAATCTAGAGGAATACCCAAGTGGCTTAACTTTTCACTTGTCTGATTTTGCTGGGTACTTATTCCCACCAAAGATCAGCAGGGAAGTAGGTTCCTTTGTGACTTCACTGCCTCTGAAAACTTCACTTGGAAGAGTCTGACCCAGCCAGGATGCTATGGAAGCTCAAACATGGGGGGGAATGTCCATTTTTGGTTTGTTTTTTTGTTTTGTTTTGTTTTTTTTAATATGTCCTTGGTAGTTGCTGCCAATTGCATCTGGTGTATTAGGAGTTCACTGCAGCACTGAGCACACAACAGTAGCTGCAGACAACTACCAGCAAAAGAGTTACTAATTTTGGCAAAGGGAGGATTCCTGAAATTGTAGTTTTAAGCTTTTACTGGTTTTGCACAGCTCATCAAGTAAAAACTCCACAGGATGCTGTTCCATTCAGATGTGCCTGGGCTGTAGTGGCCAAATACAGCTTTCCTCCAAGTGAAGTTGTTTTGGGTGGAGAGAGGAAGGGAAGTGGAAGGAAAAATCTGAGGATATAGGGGACTAGAAGAGTCTACAGTGCACATAATTCTAATGTTATGGACGTTGTAAATTAGTCATCTGTTTTGAGCTATAAGGACAGATGGCAGTGTAAAAAATATTTTTGCAAATACTAAAGCTGCATTTTGAGATTACTCTCATTAGCTTGGTCTCTGACTTCCTTGGAGCCTTCTAGCTTTGTGTGTGTGTATTTAAGTATGGTTTTTGGGGGTCCAGTTTTAGCTTTTATTCCAAAGTTTCTCTTAGCAGCATGTAAACTTGGAGGGGAGGTATGTTTACATTGAGTCTCTGATACAGATCAGCTCCTCCATTGATGTACTGTTCTCTGTTCTAGAGTTGATTTTCAGTAGAGGTATTGTGGTTTATTTCAGCAGAGGGACAGGCCCAAGAAATTATTAATGAGAAAGCAACTGCATCTGATGCCATAGACAGTTCTGGAAGCATTTTTCTTGTATGTATGTGCTTGTGCCTGTGTGTATGCATTTGCAGATGTAAAAGCCAGAGCGCATATATTCTTTCTACGTTAAGGCATCTGTTTCTTTCCTTTAAAAGAAGTACCATTTTGGCTATGTTTCTTAGTTCCAGTGAAATGCTGTAGAGATGAGCAGTGTGAGATTGTTACTGACAGGAACTGGCTGCATCAGCATATGCAGGCTAGATGGTATTTTTCTGTAGCCCAGCTTCAGGGAGGCTGTGCCATGGGTGTTTGGTACACAGAAGGGGGAATCATACTATTTGCAGGGGTTCTCCTCTGCTTTGACAATGTACTGGCAGTTTGTGGTTGCACAAAGGGTGAATGATCCAGTGTCAGAGTGACGAGAATGGGCAGAGAGAAAGGTATTGAATATTTGGACTGGCATCCCTCTCCTCTTGCATAACCCCAGGGAATGTTTCATCTTTGCAAGAAGCAGGTGAGCATGTTCCTTCCACTGGCCTGATAATCGTGTTACAAAGGGAGTCGTGTCTGCCTTCTAGGAATTCCTTCCTTTCTACTATAAAGGCTTTTCATTCTTCTTGGGCTTGGGTGATCAGAAAGAATGCAGAAGGAATCTGGAAAAGCAAATGAAAGTGCCTCAGCTTTTCTCATTTTAAAATCTAGAAGACTTCAGAAGTTCTTTCCTGACTTGAAAACTTAATGAGCATCTGAAGCAATACCTTGTTTTAATTTAGATCATAAAACTATGTTTTACAAAGAAAACTAAGCACCAAATTCTAGTCCTGACAGGTAACGAAAGCGTGAAACAGTTTTCACACACAACTGCTGCATGCTGCTTTGTACTAGCCTTTTACATAGGTAATAAGCAGGGTGTGTTGGATTTTTTAATACTCCCCACCTACTTTACTGTTCTCTGATTGACTCCAGATTTTTTTGCAAGGCAAGTCTCTGGTTTTGATGCTGCTTTTCCAAAAGTAAGAGGGCAGAGGGACATGAGTCCAAGTTGTTAAAGCGGTTGTTTAAAGTAGAACTTGGGGGAATAGCAACTACTTCTTTTGCAGGGAGACCAGAGAAGAGGAAGACCACTTTTTCCATCTCTTGGGGCAATACTGCTTCCCTACTAGTGCAGGTAAACCTCCATTTCTGCAGAATGACAAACACAGTCCACTAGGATTTCTGATTCTTTGCTGGTGAGCCATCCCTTTGACTTCTGTGCAACTGCTGATATTAAAGATGTCATATATTTTTAGTAACATGCTTAAATAACATTAATAACATGCTTAAATTTGGCAAATTTATCTTGTGTAATGCTGTTTAATTTCTATGGAAATTATTTAATTCCTATTTGCCATCTTTTTATCTGTCCCAAATTTCCCATGGTTAAACTTCCACAGCTAAGATTCAGGTGTTACAGTACCTGGCAGTCTAACTTCCTGGTTCTAATGAGAGATCTCAACCGCAAGCCTTTACTTTTAAAGGACACAGTCATATGTACTTCTAAGTACATGTTAGCTATTAAACTCTCCAGCTTACAGAATAGGTAGTGTATAATGGTCAAATGGCAACTGTTTAGGATTAGTTGTGTAACTGGACTGATGCCTTCCATTTATAATTGCAGTTATATTCCATGCAGTTGTCAGAGAAATCTGTTTTACTTGTGGTTTTGCTACTAGCTCTGCCCCATTCAGGCATGATATATGGTAATACTGTTGCTGACCATTCATCAAGTGGGAAACAGATGGCACTAGTTTCCCTTGTATTGAAAGATGGTGTTGAAAGGCTGCTCCTCTGAGAAAGGCAGCAGTGATGCAAAACAAAACATTTTCAGTATGTATGTGTCTGATGCCAGTCTTTGCCAGAACATAAACTTTAAAATATGCATCTTGTTCTGCTGTGGTACAAAAACCAGCTAGTGACAGATTATCTCATCAGCATCTGGATTTCTGGAAGGAACCAGGTTAGAAAGTAAGTCATGTTGTTATTATTAGTGTGTCTTGCTCTGTAACAATCAAGATGTTCTTGCTTCTTAAGTTTTGCAAGCACTAATGAACCTTGTATCTGCAGTGAGTCTTTGACTTTGTAAAGAAGAGCACCAAACCACAGACTTAATGGTGAGGTAATGAAACAAAATCTAAAATTGTTTGGTAGTTGAAAATTCCTAGGTGAACATGCTGTTGAAACTCCAGAGCCTTGTTAAACAGTGTCCTCAAGAGACTGTCTCTCGAAGAAGCATATTGGATGCTAAGAAACAAAATATGTACTCTAAGTGTTTGCTTAGACACTCTTTTATTTGTCTTGACAGTCCAGGGATACTAACCCGATTGGGCTGTGCATTCATTTGCTACATGGCACTGTAAACATACAGAAGCAGCGGCACAGAATAGTTTTGAGTTTAACCATCATCCTGAAGAAGTCCTTTCAGCAAGTCTCTAGCCAGATGATACCTTCTTTTACTTACTACAGCTGCTCCTGGCCTCCAGGCCAATGGTGTGCTGATAGACGGAGCAGTGGATCTACTCAGAAGCCTGGCAGCACTTGGGGTGACTTTGGATATTTGCACAAGTCATCCTTGGGAGATCCTAGCCCTAGGTTTGCTTCTTGTGTTGCAAATGTGCACAAAGAAGAAAGGATACAATGCTACAAGCCTGTGGCAAACAGCATGAGTTGAGACAGGAGGGAAGGAAAGACCTATCTCTCTCCTAAGTACCTCAGCATTCAGTGTGTGTGAGTCCCTTGCTGTCAGCAGGCTCTGCAAGGGGTTTGGTCAAAACAAGCTTTTTGGGAAGCTTACTTGTGTCTTTGTACATATTGGTGCAGTACTAATTGCAAGGAGACACAACCTCAGTGGGCATCAAGTCATCTTGTATTATAGTATTCTGGACTACAGTGCGAACACGTACACTTCCAGTTGGATATGGGTTACTTAATGGATTTTGTCTAACCAATAGTATTGGATACATTCGTTGTTGTTTTTTTTGGGGGGGGGGGGTTGTTGTTGTTCTCAGGAGCCTGGGAACTTTGTATGGAAGCTTGTACATTTATTTTGCAGTGATGCCATGCTCTGATCTTTCCTTCTGGTGTGGGAGGATGTATTTTTATCTCTGTGTTGAGGACTGTGACTAGGCCCGGGTGGTTCATTAGCTTTTGCTGTGGTCCTTCAAAAATGTATGGAATCTTCTTCCCCCTCACACGTGGTATCAGTCTGTCAGTAAGTTAAGCATGATGCTAGGTATGGTTATTTTGTGGAAGCATATTTTTGACCTCACCTGAACTTGCTTTTCAAATTATTTTATGGCTGTAATGATGTAGAAAGTCTTGGGGCTGTGTACTGAAGATTTCACGTTCATTTTCTCTGTCCCTCTGGACGATATTAGACTTATGTCCCTTACTGTGTCCCTGCAGGTGAAAGATGTGGGGACAGATTGCTATGCCACACACATTTTGCCAGTAGCACAAGTTCAGTTGCTGGGACTTGGCCGTCCATGGGACTGAGAAGCAACTGGGACTTCCCTCTCACCAGAATTACCCACAAGTGATGGAGATTCTGCTCTCCCAAAAGTCCTACCTGAGCTACTGTGTTTTTCAGTAGTGTTTATGAGGAGGAGAGGTAGCTTTCTGTTTAGCTTCTACAAGTGTTAAGGGAGGGGTAATCTTGTGTTACTTGTGTGGCACCATCTAATTTTAATTTTTTAAAAGCAGAAGTTCTCAGCAGTGGGAACCTATTGTCACAGAGCTTCCTGCACCCAGTGACCTGTCCCCTCTCTGAGCAGTTAGTGTGTGATAAGGTGGCTGCTCACTCCCTGCAACAGGTGGTTGAGGCAAACCTTGTACCGTGCTCTGTTTGAAAGAGAGGAATGTCTTGGAACAGTCCCTGCCTGTGTTATGAGACTGATACTTGGTGGCCTGTGAAGACTTGCTGTGTGTCCAGGCCCAGTGCCAGGAAAGCAGCAACTTTGCTCAGTTGTTTGTTTGGTTTTTTTGAAGTGCTGTGGGAGCTTGGTTTAGTCTGACAGCTTCTCGTGCCACGTCACACTGTGCCTAACAGGAGTCTGCACCGGAGAGTAAATGATGCCTGGGGAGAACTGATTTGGGGTGGGGGACGTAGTGTGTTGAAGAGGTCTTTGTTGTTGTGAGTGCCTGTGAAATGCCTCCAGTGTATGTTACCTGTTCTCATAGCAAATCCTACCCCAGGTGTACTGAAGAGGACAGGCAGACCTCTGAGAGCAGCATGGCTTTTGTCTTTCTGAGCCAGTGCTCAGTTTGCAGAGCTGGTGCTGAAGAGGAAGCAACTTCCCTGAAATATGGGGTACCTTTTGCTCCAGTGTAATTGGCTGTGGCTAGGATTTGTGGAAGGTACATGCTAAAATTTGCCCCAGAGTCCTGCTCCCTGGCCCTCTTCTAGCTGGGTTTCCTTCCCATGGAAAGCAGGGCAGGAGGGTAAGAACTCAGCCTGTGCTAACACAGAGCTGGGATGTGGCTGGGATGCTCACCCAGGCCTGAGAATCAAGAAGTGCTCCTGGATCTGACATGGCCATTGAGGGCTGGGTGGGACTCCACCCTGTTGTTTTTAGAGTAGGTTTTCAGGTATGTCTGCCCAACAGCCTGGAGGTATCACTGTAGCTCATTTAAAATGACTCCTCCTCACTTTTGACAATGCTTGACACAGATGATTCCAACAAACACTGGTGTTGATGACAAGGTAGTCTAGTGACCCAAGGTTCAGGGACTTTGCTTATCCAAGGGCTCAGGCAGGTTCACACAGTCTGTCCTGCAGCCTGTTTTGCCTCATACACAGGACTTTCATTAGCTGCATTCACACCTCTAGGTTGTGCTGTAGTAGATGTGCCCTTAGAGTAGAATTCTGCAGTAAGTGAACTTGTTGTGGGCCCTGCTAAGGTATTGCTTGCTATTCCAACTGTTGTTAGTTTTTTAGGATAAAGCTATGGCCTAATCTAGCAGTTTCCCATTCTTGTATTATAATTTACTTTTGGTTTGCCCAGTGAATTGCCCAGGTTTTTCTTTCAGTATCTAACAGTGTTGAGTAACACCAGTTCCTGTTTATTTTCACAGGCTACAGCTGGGAGGAAAAGATGTTTGGCTTTCACAAACCGAAGATGTATCGGAGTATAGAGGGCTGCTGTATTTGCAGAGCTAAGTCTTCTAGTTCTCGATTCACTGACAGCAAACGTTATGAAAAGGATTTCCAGAATTGTTTTGGGTAAGATTCTTTCTTCATTCAGTATCATAGTCTGCCGTGGTGTTGATCTACAAACCACGAACATGATGTACTGTCCCTCTTGCTCTGAAAGATGAGGTCAGTGGAAGAGAGAGGGGGAAGGAAGGCTGGCTTCAGCTTCCTCGCAGCTTTCCTGGCTGTGCTTGTGCCTCTCCCACCTCACAGCACATGCAAGGATGTAGACCTTTCTCACACTGTGGATTTGGTGCTTGATCCTTAGAGGTGTAAATTCCCATACAAGATGGTAAACAACATGGGTCCATGTAGGATTTCTGTGGGTCTGAAGATGCAGAAATGTTAGACAAAACTTGATGAGTAGATATTTAATAATTCCAGCAGGGTTTATGCAAAGTATACTCTTCCAGGTATTGGTGCCTTTGTTCAAATAGGACACATCAAAATGTTATTAAAACTTACCATTGGAAACCCATTCTGATGGAGAGTGAGCAGCAAGTAATTAGCTTTCCAATTAGGTAATGTTGCACGTGTTACTTGAAAGTGTTGGTAATCAAAACTGTAAACACCAGTGATTTCTTGTACCAACTGCTGTGGCCTTTTAACTTTTTTAATACTATCTAACAAATATAAATTTGTGTCCCTGAATTGACAGCAAAGCAGATTCTTTTGTGATAGCTTGTAATTATTTTTTACTTTATTTTTATTTGTTTTTCCTGAGGCAGTAAGAATTTTTCCTGGTTATGCTGTATTTTTCCATGAAATTATTTCCCCTGGAAAAAGTCTGTGTTGTCAATAGGTATTTCCTGCTGTTTCTTTCCAGTCTTGTTGGATTACCTTTCATCAGAAACTTAGGCCCAAGCAGACTATTCATGTGTTGTATTAAAAACTATATGTACATATCAGTATTACTTCGCTTGGCTCAAGTGCTTAACTTTTAGATGTGTAAATCTTTGCAATCTTTACAAATGTCCCTCTCCTTCCTCTTTTTTTAGAAACATTTTTCATGTACACCTTTATATATAATGCTTTGTATTTACCATGGGTTTTTGTAAATAAATCTGATGCTGACAGTTTCCCCTATCATGTTTCTTGCCTACTGACCTTGGCAATGGAAGTAATATGAAGATACTTTGTTTTGTTTTGTTAACTACAGTAAAGAAGCTTGCAGCATACCAGGGCCTTTGGTCTTGTGCTGTTTGAAACGTGTTTGCCAAGGTAAAAATGCAGTCCTAACACTGAGCAAATAATGGCTTATCTGCCCCATTCATCTATAAATGTTTCAAAGTCTTCCCATTTAAATAGCTGAAAAATTCCACATTGTATTCCCTTTGTATTCCTTTTAGCATGGATTAGCAGTTGAGATGATTTCCGAAGAAAGCTCCCTAAAGGGAGCAAGTATTGCTGTCATTCCAGAGACTGCTGTTTCTGAGATCTTATCCTACGCTTACACCAGGAGTGTTAGGTGGTGTTTGTTACTCATCCTTGAAGCTCTGTGAGAAAGTTAAGAGCTGAATAAGCTTTTGTCAGATCTCTGAGGTCTGTTCCCAAATGTACATTCAAGGAATATGATTATTCTTCCTCCCTCCTTCTCCAATCAAACCAACCCACTGCAGAACAGTGTGATTTTTTGTTTTGTTTTGAAGAAAGAACCAACTGACAGTGTGGGGCTCTTGTTTTTAGTGCCCCTCTGGAGACAGATTAAAAAATGTTTTTTTTCTGTGTGGAAGTGCTTTCTGAAAGTGGGACCTGTTTTTCAAATGGCAATGTTTGAGCACCTCAAATGAATTGTAATGCCTGAAAAAAACAACTTGAGAACCCTTCTTTTCTATGAATTTTGATGCTGTTTGTTGTGACCAGATGGGAGAGGGGTGCTTCTATTAACTGTTGTCAAGTGATTTTTGCTTTTTTGTTTTTACCAGGCTCCATGAGGCCCGCTCAGGAGATATATGCAATGCCTGTGTCCTTTTGGTGAAAAGATGGAAAAAATTGCCAGCAGGGTCCAAAAAAAACTGGAATCATGTAAGTCATTTAGTTCTCATCCACCCCAGAACTAACTTGTCTCTACCTTAGTCTATCCTGCTAGAGACAGGAGGTCCTGGCAAGGATTTGGGGTTTGCTATTTCCCCCACATGCTTCTCGGCATCTCTAAATCCTTCCTGGAGTATTTCCTGTTACATGGCTCTTACCTCTCTTTGTTTGGCTTACATGCAGATGGTGATTATGCAAGTGTAGGATGGAGCCACAGAATAACTTACCTTGCAATTCCTTGTATTCTCAAGCTCATAACTTTGTTCAAGAGTCTCTTATGACACTCAAAACATTATTTGGCCTCTATCCGAAATTGATCATGCGTTTTCTAATAGTTTGAACAAGTAAGGTGACTTGTTCAAGCAACACATAAATCAGTGTTGTTTAGTCAAATAATTACAGTGACTAATACCTTGCAACTATTCCCAACCTTATATTCTTATATCTAATTCAGTTTGGGCCCAGGGCTGGGAAGGTGATAAGGATTCTTTGTGTGTGTTACAGTCTTTACTCAGGAAGCCTTGATGGTAATGGGAGCAAGAACTATTGCTGTACTACCCCCAGCTTTACTCAGAAGTTAAATTGATTTAAAAAATCCAAACAATTCCAGGGCAAATTTCAGCAGACACTCTTAGCCTATACTAAACTGAATTTGTCAGAAATAGGAAGAAGGCAGAAGTTGAACTAAATGTGCTTTTAAAACTGGTTTGCATTTTCCTGCCGACTGAGCCTGTTACAAACCAGACTTAAATATAATTGTGGCAGTGCACAGAACTGCCTTGGCATCACTAAATTAGTTTTGAGTACTTTCAGCTATGCCAGTACAGTTACCTTGACTCTGGGCAGTATCTGGGCATGATGCACAAGTATTAAGCATGCTTATTCTGTGTTTTAGGTGGTAGATGCCAGGGCTGGGCCCAGTCTTAAAACAACATTGAAACCAAAGAAAATGAAAACTCTGTCTGGAAGCAGAATAAAGAGCAATCAAATCAGCAAACTGCAAAAGGAATTCAAGCGGCACAGTAAGTGGATCCAAAGAGATTTTTGGCAATAAACTTTAGCCTTCCCCAACATAGCTTGCTGTTAACTGGCCAAGCTGAATCACCATCTAGATTCAATTGTATGTTCACACACTTGGCTGCTGCTTGTTTTCACAACCTTTCATCCTTTGAGGACTTGGAGAGGAGATGGAAATAAGGCGGAAGAGCTTGTGTGCAAGGTGGGCTGCCAAACAGAGGTGGGGAAGTGGTGAGGGGGAGTGGGGAGCCTGGCTTGAAAGTGTAGGCAATTGTAGCTTGTGTTCCATGCTTAAATGATACATCTCTAGAAAGAACTTCTTGGGCAAGGCCCTCATCGAAACAGAAGTTGGAAGAGGTTTCTCCCTGCAATCAGTAATGCAGTCTGGTCATTTTCATCTCTTTTCCCAAGAAGCACTGTTCTGTTGATACCACTGTCAGTCTTTTTTCTTCTGTATGTGTTTTCAGCCCAGGCTTTCTATTTAGCCCAGATTCCCCTTCCCCCCCTTTAAATTCCTACCATGTTTCCTCTCTATAGTTTTGTTACACTTTCCTCTGCCAGTCTCTGTGATTTCTTTCTATGAGCACTTACACTCCTCAAATAGATGTGGATTCATTGCTTTCCAGCAAAGTCATCTGCCAGTTATGGTCGAAATATATATAAGACAGCTTAACTGTTGCTGACTTTGCCTTCTCTCNACAAAGTCATCTGCCAGTTATGGTCTAAATATATATAAGATGGTACTTTGGGTTTTACCTTTAAAGCAAACCTACCAGCTTAACTGTTGCTGACTTTGCCTTCTCTCTCTTTTAGTTATCCTACCTGGTTTGAGGGAAAATTTCTCCAAATCAGTAAAGGCTCTGATTCAAAGAGCTTATATCTCCTCACTCAACATGCTATAGTTAATCTGTGTTACTGTAGGTGCTAGAGATAACTAAAAGGTAGGCTAATAGACCCTCCGTTAAGGTGTGCTTCTGCACGGAGTCCATAGTTCATAGTGTCAATCCAGCAAAAGCTCAATACTACCTGATCCATTGCACTAATAAGAAAAGCTTTGCAAGGCTTTAACGGAATGGATAAGAAGAGAGGTTTACAGTGAGAGCTAGATCTGAAGCACAGATCCCCATCATCTTCAGGGATCTTCCATTGATGACAAAGCAGGACTAGAATCTTGTTCAAACTATGGTCTGCAGAGACTATGTTTGAGAGTAAGGAATTGAAGCCTAATCCTGAACCTCTTTCCAGTCTTTTATGTACAAGGACCCCCTTACAGTTCTGAGGTTTGTCTCCCAAATGCTGACAGTCTATCTTGGTTGAAATTGGCAGGGGCAAGTGAAAAATGGGTTATCATTGTTACATTCTTGTTACTTAAAAGTCTGTGTCTCTGTTCCCAATCCACATTTATTCTTTTCCTCTGCAGATTCTGATGCCCACAGCACCACTTCAAGTGCCTCCCCAGCTCAGTCGCCCTGTTACAGTAACCAGTCTGATGATGGCTCTGACACAGAGATGAGTGCTGGGTCCAGCAGAACACCAGTTTTCTCCTTTTTAGATCTCACATACTGGAAAAGGTAAAAAGCAACAGAACATGCACTCTGTGCAGGTAGCAGTTCGCTTCATGTACACAGTGCTTCATTCTGCTTTTTCAGGAATTTGCTTCTGTTGAACTTAATTTGTTCTAAGGATATAATTGAAGTCACAAAGTATTATACAATGTCTGTCTTTGGAAATAAATGCCATGTATTTAAGACACTTTCCCCTATCTCCCTCCAGTTGTCTAAATACTAATACAGTTGCTGGAAAATACTTTTGGTTTTGGGTGTAACAAATAATATTCCAGACTGTCATTACCTTCTCTTAAAAACTGTGTTCTATAGATGTGATATGTTACCATGTACAAGAGTACTCTCAGCTTGCCCATAAAACATAGCATTTGATCTGGTTGACTGTGATGGTAGTTGCTGAGAAACACACCACCAAAAAAAAAACCCCAAACCAAAGTGTGATGAAAACCACAAGATTTTCTAGGAGCTGATGAGCTTGTTATCTTTTATTGCCTGTTGTTTAACTAATTGCTCTGTTGAAATTGTTGTGACTTCACTGCTTCTTCTCAAATAGTGATTGCAAGTGCATTGTAGTCAAGGTTAGTTCAGCCCAGATAGTTGTTTATCTGAAACTTCTCTGGGAAGAAAAATTGGAGACTTAGTTTTGCATAGGCATAGGCTTGATGGGTTGTTTTCTTTTTCTCCCCCAAAGCAGTGTTGTGGATTTAGACACCTGCTCTCTCTTTCTGAGCAGCCTTTTCCCTCCTGTCCTCTGAAGTGGAGGCTTAGGAAAGTAGTGTCTTGGGTCAAAATGGTTGTTTTTTTCTTTTCTGTAAATTCTGTATACTCTTAAACACGAACTATCTGTCTATCTCTCTGCCATTTCTTCTAGGCAAAAGGTCTGCTGTGGAATTATTTACAAAGGGCGTTTTGGGGAAGTCCTCATAGACACTCATCTCTTCAAACCTTGCTGTAGCAATAAAAAGTCTTCCACTGAAAAGCCAGAACAAGAAGGACCACAATCTCCAGCAATCTCCACCCAAGAGGAGTGGTGACTTCCTTGGATAGCTGTAGAAGGTTATACAGATCCTCTTATTCTCTGGAAAAATACTAGAAAAGGACTGTTCATTTTGGACACCTGCTATGCTGCCAAAAGACTATTCCCTAAAACTGTTTTGGGTTTTACTGCTAGAATTCCACAAACTCTGAAGCCAGTTTGTATCCTTTCAGAAAGACTGTACATAATATTTAAGATACTATGGAACACTTAGCAAAGCTGAATGCTGCTGCAAGGTTGTCTGATCTTCCCCTCTCCCCACTCCTTGCTTCAAGTGAATATGAGGATGAGGGTTTGTATATTGAAGTGTATGTAGTTCATGTTTCTGTATTGAAAGAAGCAGTGGTTGTAAGACTTTTTTTAAGTTGGTAACCTCCCTTAAATCCCCGTGAAAATATTTCATTCTTAGACACATATGAGTCAATAAGATGAACTAATACATAGAAATGTTATTAAGTCACCTCTCTAGTTATATAAATATATATTTTTAAAGGTGTGGAGATCTTACCCTGTACTACTGACCTAACAAAGACAAATATTTCATCCCTGTTATGTGACACAGACTGATAAACTACAGACATCTCTTTTACAAGTGGTAGTTACCTGAGAAGGCCCTCAACATAAAGTGCTCTTCAGAAGGGGTGGGAGAGCTCTCCTCCTTATTTACCTAAGAATTGAACATAGTGAAATGGGAGGCTACTTTGGTTTAACCCAGTAGCAGACACCTGGGTTTCATGTAGGGACTGGCTGGTGATTGGAGATGGACCAAGAAAACATCTTGATGCCCAAGTTAGGTGTGGATGATGGCCAAACCTTAGTAACTGCTATCTTTTGGCCCAGTGCAGCTGAAATGTGACCATAGAGCGGACTTCCTGCTGGTTTTGGACCTGACATAGAACCAGACCCCTCACTAAGCAAATCAGGCAGTGGTCCAGGGACATAATCTGATTGCAGCCTGTGGTCTGGATGCATGATTGCTGTTTTGGAACCCTTCCCCTGCAGTGCTTCTCTGTGGGTTTTAGTTTGTTGTTTTTGTTTAAACAACTACCAGATTAATGCTTTTGTGAATACTGAATATGAGAAGTTCTCTTAAGAATGGTGCTGTGCTGAGTCAAGGCAGCTGTTTGCACACATGATCAGAAGATAGTATTTCTTATGTGGCTTCCCAGACAAACCCATGTGCAAACCATTGTGACACTCCTTCAAACTCCACTTTGCCTGTAGGGTGGAAGCAGCTTCCTGGAATAGTGTGCTGCAGTTATAGCTCCCAGTTGATTCATGTTCCTTTTTGAAGGTTTAACTTGTGTAAGTTGGAAATTCTGCTTTTTTTGATGTTGTTGTTGTTGCTATTGTTTCTGGTTTTGGGGGTAGGGGGAATTTTTCTTACTATTACTCTTTTGGGATATTCTACAATGGATTGCTACAAACTTTCCTTTGTGAGAGTCATCAGCATAATACTGTGGTGGGTAGGATTTAGGACTGGATTTCCATGTAATCTCACTTCCGGAAATGGGAATGCTTAGGAAATGAAAATATAGGTAGAGAAAGATACACAGGTTAAAAGGAGCCTCTACCCTCAAAGCTGGCTTTTTTTTTTTTTTCCCCCCTCTCCTTTCACTGGGTAAGCCAACCTCTGGAGAGAAACAACATAAGGGGAAACAGGGCTTTGACTTACCACAACCTTACATCTTTCATTGGTAGTATTTTGCTTTTCCTCAGCTCTGAGGTTCTGAAGCAAGGACAAAGCTGCCTACCTTGCTTTCATCTGCAACCAAACAGAATCACTGAGTCATAGACGTAAGGTTGAAAAAGACTTAAGATCATTGAGTCCAACTGTAGATGCAGTGTAACTTGCTTGTGTAACAGCTTGACTGGATTGGTCATGTCTAATACGGGCTTGAGCAAAAGTCCTGGTTTATTTTTGCAGGCACGTGCTTTCGTTTGAATTTTTCAGCACTAGTAGTTCTGTAAACCTAAGGCTGCAGTATTGGTGGTAGAATGTGCTCTGATATGGATCATCTCTTCTGTATTTATTTATTTATTGCTAGATTTCAACCACCAGCTGCTTCCCCTACTCCCACCTCTTCCATTCCCAGTAGTAAAGCAAAATGAACTGTATGTAGTCATGCACTTTGTATTAATGTATTAGAAATCTATGAAACCTGTTTTGTACTTTTATACTGTTCAGACACATGTAATCCAAACTTTTTTTTTACTAGGGTAATGAATAAATTTAGACTTATCTAGAAAATAAGCAACTTCTATGTTTATTTCAGCTCTGTTCCATTAATTAGTGTTTGAAACAGCCCAGGCAACTCATGTTCCTATTTGAACAAGAATATTTCTTTTGGGGGTGGTGAAATAATTTTCTTCTTATTTGATTTGGAAAGAAGGGTAGAGCCAAGGGAAGGAGATGGTGTTTGTTATGGTAGACATTTGTCTTAGGGCAGAATCACAGGGCTTTTTCTTGGCACTGCATGTGTGTCAGGTATTCCTTAAATGGGAAAGGGTGGTGCTAATATTTGTTGTTCCTGAGGGCCTTGCTCTCAGTCTGGCTCACTGGCATTCTGTGAAAAGCCAGATGAAGCAAGGGCTTAATGCTTTTGGTTGATGCTGACTGCATTTGGTAACATCCATTTCACAGAATCACAGAATGGTTTGGGTTGGAAGGGACCTCTGGAGGTCATCTAGTCCAATCCCCCTGCAGTGGACAGAGACATCCCCAACTAAACCCTATGGCAACCCGGCATTCCCACCTGGTCTCCCATCCAAGTACTAACTGGGCCCAACCCTACTTGACTTACAAGATCCAGCAGTTGGTGGAAGAGACTAGTGCTGCTCTACTTGAAGCTGGAGGCTGAAGTGTTTCTTATGACAACAGCCATAGTCAGCTGGATAAGCTCCAGCAGACTGGTGGGAACAAAGTCTCTGGCAGGGAGTGAGTGAGTTTAAAAGATGATGAGGCTCTACCCTGCTTAGGGGGGGAACGTTGCAACCTTAGGCATGGATAGCATGTTGCAAGAGACTGTTTTGGACTTAAGTGAAGCCATGTTTTCTTATAAATTGCGCATGATGATGCCCAGAGATTGATGTAGAAATCTTCTGTGAAAGCTCTGCATAGACTACAAGACCACATAATTTTAGTACAGTGGCTTCTGTTTTGGACATATCTACTTTATCTGCTGTAGATGCCTAAATGTACTTTGGGCATGATTTGGTTCACCTAAAATTAAAAGCTCCATGTGAAGTCACTGAAGAGAAGTAGGTGCACCAAAAGGTGGTTTAAAAAGCAGGTAACAAGTGTGTATCTCACTCAGCAACGTCTACTACCCATTTTTCCAATAATTAATTCCCTTCTCTCTTTTACACAGCTGATGCATGCTGGTGACTACAGGTACTGTCTGGGTAACCTCGGAGTGCTGAGAACATCAGTGTTGCTGGTCAGAGGGCTTTTTTCTGTGGGGTAGATAACCTAATGGAGGGCTATAGCTGTGGAGGAGGAAGCTCCTATGTGAATGCTGGGGAGGCAGGACTTGCCATCTTCAGAATAATGTGAAATCGGGAGGCAAAATCGTGGGTAAAGCCCTCCTGTGCTTCACTTGAATCAACTGTTGTAATGGTCTGCTAAAATACCTTACCGTGCAAGCTGGAAATGGGCTGGGAAACATGCTTGGCATAGGTGGAACTTCTCAGAAAGATCTAAGAATCAGGCACTTTGAGAGCTGCAAAGAGGTGTGCTGCGGGTGCCTTCTGTTGCTGACCTCTGGAAGGGGCTACGTCAGAGGTGCCCCCGACCTGGGAAAACCAGCTGGCCTGGCTGCTGGGGTGGTGAAGTGGCGTCCGGTATCCGCCGTTGGGGAGAGGGCTGCGGCGTTCCCCGTCCTCTCGTTGCTTTGCCCGTTGGGAACGGGCGAGGGCGTGGAGCAAAAGGCCTCTCCCGGCCCGGCTCCTCGCGGCCGCGAGGGGGCGCTGGGCCCGGCTGGGGGTGCTCGGCGAGAGGTAGGCTCCGGCAGAGCTGGTGTGGATGTTACACGCAGTGCCCCTGCCCTGGGTGGCAGTCGCGGCGCCATGCGACAGTTCCGTGCTCAGCCCAGGGCATCGAGCTTTCAGTTTCCCTCGCTCATCGGGCGCCGGCAAGAGCTGAGTCACGCAGCAGTATACGGCACCAACACGGCCTGTCAGCTCTACTCTCAAGGCATAAAAATTGAGTGTAAACCTCCTCCTTTCTCACCCTCTTCACTGGTGTGCACAGGCAGGAGCACACAATGCTGGTGCTTTAATTGCTTTCCATCTTGGCAACAAATTAGTGGACAAAGAAATAAGAAAATTTTTTACCTGGGAAAACCTGATCTCTGGGCTTTGTAACTGGCTAGCAAACTGTATGTACCCTTGGAGGCTCTGACCACCTGAGGGTGGACTGAAGCCAGCCAGGCAAATCAGCTGGCAACAGAGGCTGGGAGTTGCATAAAGCTGAGCATGGCTGTTTGTAGCTTTTTGTTGCTGACCAGGTTAGGAAAAGTATGTGAGAGTGCATCCTGGAAAGGCTGTGTGCCAAACCCTGAAGAAGAGAAATGGGGAAAGGGAGACAGGACACCGTGTAGGTACAGGTAGCTTTGATTTTGCTTGAATCTGTGTGCCTCAGCAAAGCACTTAATCTGTCTCAGTAATCTCTTGCCTGTGAAGAATAGTCATTTAGTGCTCTTAAACCGAAGGAAGTTTGAGATGAATGCTGAATGTGGGACCTGTCTCTGAGGAGGGGTGGCTAGACAGTTCTGGGCACACAAGAACAAGGGCAAGAGGCCAAGGAAGGGACAACATCTGAGCCTCTTCAGCAATGGGGAGTTTCAGAGCACTTATGTAACCAGGTGTACCAGCCTGGCTCAGAAAGGCTCTGCTGTGGCCATAGGTAATATTGCCAGAGTTGTACATACACCTGTGGTGGCTATTAAGAAGCTCCAACAGCAGCTTCAAGGCTATGGGAGATGCTTCTTTTTTGCCTCAGAGATTTTACCTGACATAAAATAAAGCATCTGTTTAGATTCTAGTTTAATTATTTCTTTGTATTCTGTTTTAATGATGGTCAGTTGTTCTTTATGTGGGTTTTATTGTGAGCATCATCACAGTTTCAAGGAGAAGAGAGGTGAAGGGAGAGCAGAAAGCATCATGAGCCTAGATAATAGCACAGACCAAGGGTTGATTCCAGTTAGTCAGCATGATTTTGGACACCACAAGATGCTGACTCTTCAGTTGGGCTCGGGGTTGTATGCTCTGCCTGATCAACATGCACCTAGGTGGTGGGAGTAGCAGCAGGCACTTCAGAGAGCCACCATGCCTTCTCCAGTATGCTTCTGCTGGCCTAGTCTTGTCTCCGTCCTTCATCCCTCTCCTGCAGCTTAAGAACTAGACCATAGTGAGGGGGTGCAGGAAAGGAGCACTGCTTCCAGTTTGTTAAAGAGATTGTGAAAAGCTTGTGTGGCAAGGAAAAAAGTGGCTATCTACTTTCTCTGGATAACTTCAGCTGGCCTGTGTAGTGGCTACAGAACAGCTTCTCCTCATCCCCTCTCTTTCTCCCTGACACCTTCCCAGCATTGCCTCCTACTTCTGGAGGGCAGCTTGAGGCAGAATGAGGTAGGCTTAAAAACACTTTAAGAAGACAATTCTAGGAAATACACCAAAATTCTCATCTTGGGAATAGTTTAAGAGTGTCCAGTCCCATCTGAGAACCAGTAAAGAAATGCCCAGGACATAGGGAGTCCAATTTGAAAACTGCAAAGGGATCATTGCCTTGGGAAGTTCTAGCAAGTCCCTCTGAACATCCTGGATATCATTTTTTAAATGACTAAACAGCCCCAGACTGGGATTCCTCTGGATGTGCACAAGGTCCCCAAAGAGAGGCCACCCTAATGTCCCTTTCCAGCTTGCGATTTCTTTCAAAATCATTTCAGTAGTCTGATGGACAGACATTTACTATTCTTAGGGGTAGATTCTTTCTTGCTAGAAAATAATCATTACAGAGAAACTCAAACCAATAATTTATCCTGAAGCAGATCACAGTTTAACAAACTCTTCTCTAATACTTGCAGAGTGCAGAGATGGAAGCACCACAGGGGCTGCACTCTTCCCAAATGGCAAATACACTAGTAAGTATGCTCCCCCAGCAGGCAACTAGCAAACTGTCAAGCCCTGGAATATGATACAGATTCAAAACGCAGAAGTGATGGGCTTGGTTATCAGCCAGAGTAATTTAGTGTCATTGTCTCATCCAAGCCAGGTAGCACCGTTTGAAGATCTTGCCCACAAAAGCAATTGGAGTCTCTGTGTCTATTGGTGCAGAGGAATTACTGCTCATAGGATCATTTAGCAGGAAAAGAGCCTCAGTAGGTGATGTCCATGTCTGTCTTTTCTCATCACTGCTGGAGGACCCTGTTGCGATTCGAGAGCTGTAGCTGTGCTCACAGTAATCCTGGCCCCTGGTGCTCTTGTCAGTATGTGGTGGCTCTACAAGGTTGTGAGGGCAGCGCTCCACTTGGCCATCCTCCATAGCAAAGTAGGCCACGGTCCCAGCACTGCTGCAAGCTGATACACATGGAAGGCAATTTTCTTAGAAGCTGGGCTGGAGATGCCAGACATGCTTCCCTGCTGCCAGGTCTGTTGCTAAGTATTTAAACTGTGAAACAGCATGATGCTCTAGTGATTGGCAATGCTGCATCTCTGACACCTAGGAAGTAATTTGCTACCTGATGACTCTGCCTGATCTGGCAAAGTTTGACCCTTGCTATTTGTCTCCCAAGAGATGATCTTTGGGCTCCCCTTCTGCCTGAAGGGGAGCTGGCCTGGGACCATGACCTCTTCCCCCCTTTCTGTAACCTGTATTCTTTGTTGCCCCTAAGGTACTGGTATACCTTCTTTGATTTTTATCTTCAAGAAGTGTAAGTGTAGGACATGCAGGAGGCATGCATGTCATCTATCACTTGCAGAGTCCATTAAGTTATCAAGGATGCAGCCATTTCAACTGAGGCAAAATACCATGTTCTTTCATCTGAGAACAGATGCAAATTAAATGGCTGTGAATGTTACAGCTGATTCTCAGACATGACATAACTAGGATCAACAACTTTTGTTCCACTCCAATGAGATTTCACAGCCATGTGCTACTGCCACTTGTTAACATTGCCTTATCTAGGCTATGGCATTCCACAGCAGTTTGGTACTGAAGCAGGTTTGATCTAGTATGAGGAGGTCTTCCAGCTGCTTGAGAAACCTCACGAAGTAATCAGAGAAACAGATTGGACTGAATTCAGGTGAGGCATCCCAGGTCAGTCATTAATGTCACCTCACAAGGTTTTCTTTTATAGCAAGGTCACCTTGTGAGGAATTAGTGAGCAAACCACAGCCAGAATCCTTTCCAGAAAGTCTAACACCTTGTAATAGTGGAACAGGGCAAGTTCACAAGAAGCTGATGTGAATAACTAACAGTGAATGCAGCCTCCTTTTTATGTCTGATTTATCAAAATCCCTTCACACCACTAGGGGCCAGGGGCTCTGTACCAAAGAACCATGCCAGGGGATTTGGCCAGGGTTACAATACAGTGCTGGACAAGAGGGTGGCTGTGCAGATGGCAAGTGGTGTCAGTGTGATAGGCTATACCCACAGGGATGTGCTACATGTGTGCAGGCTGCAGTGTGCCTGGAGTGTATGTGCCCAGAGGGCCACACAGCTAGTCCATGGGCTCATACTGAAGCTGCCATAGGGACAGAAATATCAGCAGTAACATCATCTTCTTGGTCTGTTCCACACTATTCTTTCTCTCAACTGTGGGTCTTCTAATGTTTCTGTCATTTTGTCTAGCCAGTCGGACACACATTTGAAGTCTAAGTGATAAACAATCATACTGGTTTAGTTGCTGACTGCGCCTGTGGGAAGAGTCAGGAGTCCTGATATGAGCTGAACATTTAACACAAAGATCAGATGCAAAACAGAGACAATAGCCAAGTGGATTTCAATTCAGGAGGACTGAGCAAACGTGGCTCTTAAGAAAGAAATGAAAATAATAAACTTTCTAAGTGTAAACAGTGACACAAGCTGGTTCCCATCGCAGGTGAGGAACGTGCCTTTTAGGAGAGCTCTGAGAGAATACGGAGATACATGGAATAAAAGGAGAGCTGAGAAATATTGAGACCTGAACAGATGGTGTCATACAGTAGCCATCTGTCGTCTCTTTTGCTTCTGGAAGGCCTCTGTCAGCAGACAGGAAGCAGGAGCTTCACCTCATCTGTATTACCAGCTTTCCATGTGAGACAGGCTGTTTGCTAGGCAGGCACTTTCTCCTCTTTTGAAGGCGAGTGAGCAAAGAGCCCATCCTCTCTGCATCACCTCTCATCGTTTATACAAGCTAACCCTCAGCTATTGTTTGTGCCTATGTGAACAGTGCTCTGTGCATCACAATGTACGGCAATGAGGCTTAGATGGGAAGCTTGTGAGCTGCCGATGGCTGTGCAGTGACAGCGCCAGGCTGTGGAGAAGGCATGCAGCCGAGCAGAGATCCACTGGGGTAACAGTTCAGAGGCATTTCATCTCTTGAGCAAAATCTCCATCTGCATTGACCTGTGTAGATTCCTCAGATTCCTTTTTGCCTCCAGGGGAAACAGAAAAGAAACTAAAACTAAACAGGAATGATTTAATATCTATGCAAGAAAGTGTAATTCAGAGTTTTGTTGGCATTGAGGGGCAAGGGAGGAGTTACAAAGTTTCTGCCGCGGCATTTGGAAGATGATTCTGCAGTCTGATGTGTAGCTAGATCAGATTTGAATTTCTAATACAAAAATCTCAGGAAAGTCAGGTCTCCCTCTTTCACATTAGTCCTTTATTGTTTCCTACATTGCTTAAATTAGGTTAAAAGCAGCAATGTCTGCAAGCTATGAACCAATGAGGTGGGTTTTTATTAGTTTTGTAACTTGCAGATTATGTACCTATGAGTTGGCCAAAATAAAAGGGTAGTGTTTATATGGGGGATTATGCTTTCTGGCTGCCTGTGGCTGCAGGGGAACCCACTACATGACCCAGAACATCTCTCCTAGCTCTCTATTCTGTAATGAATATAATTTACTGTGTAAATTATTTTTTGCATCTTTCTTCAGAGTTACTAAACAAGTTATTGTTTACTGCCAAGTTATTGGCCAAACCTAGTGAGAATAGAGTTCAAAAATTCTGCTCTCATCTCTGCTCTTGTCTGAACAGGAACAAAGTGAAAATTGCTTCTTTCTGTCTAACATTTTTTCTCCTTTTGTAATCTTTGAAGGTGAGTAGCTATCCGCAAAGTTAGGAATGACTAAGAATCTAATTTCTGTTTACACTCAGCTCACAATGCCCTGTACTGACAACCCAAATTGGCTCTAAAGAGGCTGTAAATGTGCATGTAAAATTTACAGAGGAAATAAGTATTTATGTACACAAGACCCACTGTTGCAATGCAGTAATAATGTAAGTTATACACATATGTACACAGGATGTTACCCAGGGACCTTGCTAACTTTAAAGCTGCCCGCTTGACTTTAAACCATCTCTTCTCTTTCCTCATTACTTCTTTTGTCCTTGATTGTGTCTATGCCAGAGAACCTGAGTTATTCAAGGGCTAGGATAATACATCTAAAAATATGATAGAGTTATAACAAAATCACATTTCCCACTGAAAGGGCATTCTTGCTGTGTCATGAATTATTTCAGTTTGTCTTAACCATTTCCATAAACAACATCTACACAAACCAAGCCCACTGTAACACAGAAAGCAGACACTCAGTGGGTTGTACACTCTAACTATGTATTTTTGCTATTACAACTATGTTAGACCTTAGGTGCATGTGCATTGGTGAACAGAGGAATTGTTTGAGATGTTACTGTCCAGGAAGTCATCACCAGCTTGTTACAAGCTATTTGTCATGGTTTATCTGCCAGAGATAAGGCTACTGAGGGAGAAGGTTGTAGGAAAGGAAACCTGGCAATGACAGCACACGCAAAAGGTCCCATCCCAGTTCTGGCTTGGTAATCACAGGACTGACTGATGCTGTTCTGTCATTCCAGCTCTGCCTTTTCCAGTGTTTTAGGACTTGAAGCTGGAAAGACATCATAGCCTCCTTGTATAACCATTTGGGAGATGGATCAGGACATGTGCCCATTTCTAAATATCTGCAGAATTAGAACTACCTAGCCCAGAGCTTTAAAGTATTTATGGAAATGTCTTAAAGTCAACGTAAGTAAAATGGCTTGGTAGTAAGGGCTATTGGCAGCAGTATGAAATGAAATAGTGAAGGATTAGCCAGTACTGGAGAACCCTTGGAACTTCTAACTTCAAAATCTGTTTTTTATTTCAGATTTTCTAAAAGCTTGGGGGTTTTTAGATTAAAAAGACCCCAAACAACAAAACAAACATAAAAATTAGTTGTGGATATAAGCTGACCACTACTGCATACTTTCAGCCATAGCCTTTTTAAATACATTGTTTACTGCGAGCAACCCAGTACAAGGAAAAATCAGATTTCTCTCCTCTTCCTGTCATCTATTGTAAGCTGTAGATTCATCTAAATTTTCAAATTAGTTGAAAACTTATGCCCAAAAGAATAAATAAAACATTTGGCTTTAAAAAAAGCCACACATACATCATCACTTCTACCTGCCTTAGTATTTAGATAGCAATAAAAATAAAACATTATTCAGCCTTCACTACATTAATTTAATAATTATAATCATTCACTAGGCTAAAAGTATTCACAGGAAATTAAACGTGCAAGTAACAAGCCTCATGACTATTCAACAAATCACCGTTTTCTAGCACGTGTGTTATTTTACTGTTCTCTATTATCTATTTAGAAATCACTGTCACAACTCTTCTATTAATGTATGAGGTAGAAAATAAATGTATAATCATTTCAGTCAACCTCATAATTTTTTAAGACATTGCTTTTAAACTCTCCATTATCAAATGCTAAATGGCAAAGTCAGTTCCACTTAATTTATTTCATATGTTATTCCCATAGCATCACAAATAGTTCATTGTTACATATCTCTCCAAATAATGAGTTCAAGACATCCTTTCCCTTGCAACACTTGAGCTGCATGCTACACACTTCATATTGTGTAATTGTCTGATGAAGAAAGGAAGTAGGTGGCCTGAAGCTATTAGAAAGAAGAAGCGTTAGGGAAAGAATGTTGGACACAGGTGTTGCCCTCTAAGGACAATGGAATATTTGGAGGATGAATAGAAAAGGAACCATGATGAAAGTAATCAAAAGATGGTTAAAAAAAATAACTTCCCTGCAATATCAGGATGCTACCTATCACCACTAACATTCTCTCCCAGGGTGGGAAACTTCTGAACAACCATGAAATTTCCATAAAAGGTGCTGGATACAATTAACTGAACTCTAGAGATCATCTAGTCCAAACCTCCTCCTCATAAAGCAGGTTGATCCAGACCAGGTTGCACAGGAAAGCGTCTAGGCAAGTTTTGAGTATCTCCAGAGAAGGAGACTCCACAGCCTCTCTGGGCCGCCTGTTCCAGTGCTCTGTCACCCTTAGACGAAGTCGTTTTTCCTCATGTTCAGGTAGAAAACTTCCTGTGTTACAGTTTGAGTCCATTGCCCCTTGTCCTGTCACTGGGCACCACTGAAAAGGGTCTGGCCCCGTCCTCTTGACACCTGCCCTTTAAATGTTTGTGAGCATTTATAACTTCCCTTCTCAGTCATCTCTTCTCCAGGCTAAATAGGCCGAAACATCCTCAGGTCTCTCATCAGCCTTTGCTTGTAAGAGAGATGTTCCAGTTCCCTAATCATATTTGTAGCCTTTTGCTGGACTGTCTCCAGTAGGTTCCTTTTCTGTCTTGAACTGGGGAGCCTAGAACTGGTCATGGTTACTCCTGATGCGGCCTCGTTACACAAAGTAGAGGGGGAGGACCTTGACCGGCTGGCCACACAATTCTTAATGCACCCCAGCATGTGACTGGCCCTCTTGGCCCCACGGGCTTATTGGTGGCTCATCTCCTTGATATGCTGTTGGCAAAGACAATGTGGCCATAACCTAGGCATGTAAGGGAAGAAAAAAAAAAAAGGAAACTTTGTTTTTTTTCAATTTGTGTTATAAATTCTGTGTATCATGCTGTTGATGCTTGAGTCAATCCAGGTCATTTTAGTCTGTGAAATGAATGCGTATTTATTTATCACTGAAACACAAAGATAACCACATATGTTCATGCTGCCTTTCAGCCTTACTGTAGGTGATTTCAAGGTTGTGCTTCGTTGTGTTTTTTTTTATATTTTTCCTTCCAAACCATAGAACGGTCACTAAATCTCTGTCTCTCTCCCAGGCTCATCCCAGACTCTTTGTTTTCTTATCAGCAGTGGTAGTGGTGCAGGAGTGTAATAATGGTCTGCTTTTCTGAGCACCCGAAAACACTCTGCTGCCACTAAATTGACTGGAGGCTGAAGGCTCTAATTGTTTCAAAGGATTTTGTCTTCAGTTATGCTAGTTTACAGTTGGTTGAAAACCAGAAAAACTGAAATTATTCTCCTATTTTCTGGCAAGCTGCAGAGCTGGTTCTGGTATTTTTTTTACCAGAAAATGTTTCTCATATTCCAGTTGCTCTAGGAGGTATAGCAGTAGTATGCTTTTGACAACATTGTTCATTGTTCTTTCACAACTACATTTCTATGTGTTTGAAGTGCTGCAGAGACACTAGGGTTTTGATTTCCTTTTTTTTTAACAAGATTTCTGAATTAAGCAGTATTCATAACATTGAAAACATAATAATACATACGTATCTGAATTAGATGAATAACAGAGTAAACAATTATTCATAACCACTTTAAGTAAAGTTCTTTCATGTCACTTTTCCATTAGCATACAAATACTGTATTGAAAAGCTGTCAAGATTTTTATCACAAGGATGCATTTACTGGTCCTCTTTAAGGAGATGACTGTCCCATTAAGATACAAGTCTTGTGAGCAGGAAAAACAGCAAAAGCAAAAAAATCCCATGCTATTCAATATGAATGTTTAATAAAAACTTAAATTTGTAGACTATATTGTCTTAATGAAGTCACTGGGATTAGTCAAAGTCTCAAAGCATGGGCTTATGCACATGTTTATTTAGGGTACTGAACAAAAAAATAACCTGAAGGCTCAACTGCAGTTTATACTCCCTGTGGCTCCAGGCTGCCATGTTCTGACACTTGTGTGAATGGTGGCACTCATATCAACACGAGAATGCAAAGTACTCAATCAAACTGTTCCAAGTGAAAGTTTGCTTTTTGTGGCAAAACTTACCAAGGTAAGAGAAAAATAGGTATATTTCTACACAGACATTTTAAGAGGGAGTGTTTGAACCACTGTTTATAACAAATGTTGATAGTAAATGAAGATGGAAAGTACCTAAGTGAGGCAGGTGATTAAAACAATATGCAGTATTTAATTCACTTCAATGGCATGAAAAATATTAAGATCCAAGGTGTCAGGATTCCTGGATAAATGCATCCTGCTAGACAGCACACCTGGTTCATGGCATCATTTATTTAGTTCCTGAGCAGAACAGTGAATATGTGCAGTACAATGGTTCCTATTTGTAATAATCTTTTTCTACCACAGAGCAATCCTTTACATTAAGGAAAAAGAAAACATTTTCCCACAGATTACCAAAACCAAATAATAAAAGTCTATTTTGGAAACAGTGCTGGTTTTGAGTGGGGAAAGGTGGAGACAGGATTGTCCTCCTTTTTCTACAGTCACAGATGCTACTAACTTTGAGTGCATAATTTGAGATATATAATGCCTCGTTCTCCAGAATACTTTGTATGCAAAGGACTATATTATGCTCAAAACATCCCCTCTGTTTATCACAGTATCACAGTATGTTAGGGGTTAAAGGGACCTAGAAAGATCATCTAGTCCAACCCCCCTGCCAGAGCAGGATCACCTAGACGAGGTCACACAGGAATGTGTCCAGGCAGCTCTTGAATGTCACCAGAGAAGGAGACTCCACAGCCCTCCTGGGCAGTCTGTTCCAGGGCTCTGTCACCCTTACCGTAAAAAACTTTTTCCTCATGTTAATACTAAACCTCCTGTGATCCAACTTGCTCCCATTCCCTCTTGTCCTAACATTGGATGACATTGAGAAGAGCCTGGCTCTCTCCTCCTGACATTCACCCTTAACATATTTATAAACATTAATGAGATCCCCTCTCAGTCTCCTCTTCTCCAGGCTGAAGAGACCCAGCTCTCTCAGCCTGTCCTCATAGGGCAGATGCTCCACTCCTTTAATGATCTTGCTGGCCCTGTGCTGGACTCTCTCCAGCAGCTCCCTATCCTTCTTGAGCTGGGGGGCCCAGAACTGGACACAGTATTCCAGGTGAGGCCTCACCAGGGCAGAGTAGAGGGGGAGAATAGCCTCTCTCGATCCGCTGGCCATGCTCCTCTTAATGCATCCTAGGATGCCATTGGCCCTCTTGGCCACAAGGGCACATTGCTGCCTCATGGGCATCCTCCTATCCACCAGGACTCCTAGATCTCTTTCCCCAGGGCTGTTTTCCAACAGATCAGTTCCCAGTCTGTACTGATCCACGGGGTTGTTCTTTCCCAGATGCAGCACCTTACACTTACTCTTGTTAAATTTCATTAAGTTTCTCCCTGCCCATCTCTCTAGCCTGTCCAGGTCACACTGGGTGGCAGCACAGCCTCCTGGTGTGCCAGCCACTGCTCCAAGCTTGGTATCATCTGCAAACTTGCTGAGGGTACACTCTACCCTTTCATCCAGATCATTGATGAATATATTGAATGGTACTGGACCCAGCACTGACCCCTGGGGCACACCACTAGTCACAGGCTTCCAGTTAGACTCTGCACCACCGACCACAACTCTCTGGGCTCTGTCCTTCAGCCAGTTCTCAGTCCATCTCACAGCACAGTCTCCCAATCCATGCTTTTTAAGTTTGGCTATGAGGTTACCATGGGAGACAGTATCGAAAGCTTTGGTAAAGTCAAGAAAAACCACATCCACTGTCTTCCTCTCATCTATCCATCTAGTTATGCCATCATAAAAGGCTATCAGATTAGTCAAGCATAACCTCCCCTTACGGAATCCATGTTGACTACTCGTGAGTGCCCTAGAGTCCATACATATACTACAAATGTATTTGGCATCGGTCTCAAACAGTTCTTTTATTATTCATATAGTTACTAATTTGTTTTAAAACAAAGTTCAAATATCCTTTGATTTTAAATATGGATTTGACTTGTATGAGCCTTCCTTTCAGGTTTTTTCCTTTTATACAATTTTATAATTGTAAAAGTGCACTTTAAAGTAGTTGTGAGCCACGGTTGAAATCTGATCCTGCAATACTTTGTGAATCCTCCTTATTCTTTGGATTACTTATCATTTGCCTAGTTTTACTTTTAAATACTTGAGGAGAAAAGACAGTGTAGAAAGAATAGTGTCTTGCAGAACATACCTCCTAAGGAGTCCTTCTGCTGTGCCTTCTGCAACCGGTCTTGTCTATCTCGTATCAGCCTTTTCAGCCATCATCGAGCTTTTAAGAATTGTGGGTAGAGCCCTCCCCGGATCTTTGTTCGCAAAGCCTAGCCACGATGACTTTTAAATACAATCTTTCTGTTGTATGAGACCTTCCTCTCCATATCTCTCTTCCATCCTGTGTATTACAGAAACACCTTTTCTGTTCTGTAAAACCTCTCTTTGCAGTCCTTCCTTCCTGACTCATTTTTGTCTCTTTCAGAATGTCTCTATTTTCATAACTTGCAAAACTAATTATTGCTTTGTGAGGTAATGGCCACAAAAAGAAAAACACAGTTCCAGCTTGCTTCTCTGGTCTTTGGAATGTGTTTTCTGTAGTCTTACAACCTTTGATACCTTGTGTGGTGCTGATGCCATTATTAGAAGTTAAAGTTTGTGATTACTTTGTTGCGTATGTTCAAGTGCTTTTACTAGCTACCAAATATTTACACAATTCAGTTGCATTTATAGAGGACATAGACATCCTTTTGTTAAATACGATGACCCACAATCCTCTAAGCCTCCTCACGGGGCTCTATACTGCCTCGGAGGAATCCTTCTGCTGGTTTAAACGTTTCTTACTGTCCCGTGGCCACCCACCCCCTGCCATTGTTACGGCACAACTGGGCTCCATGTTGTGAAGATGTGGAGGTATGGACGCCCTTCGCTGGGGTGACCAGACTCTTTTCTCAGGGCTGCCTGGAGAAAGCATGCAGGCTGTCCTTGGCCGACAGTTTTGAGAGGCTGTTGTGATACGTGTTGACTAGACAGTGGATCATGGCTTCACTGAAGACCTGTGCGAACTTCTCCCTTACAGGCAGAGCGACGCGTGGAGTGGTGTCTCACCATATATCCCTTCCCTGCAAAGCTGGTGGCTGGACTCTCCCAGGATGCCCTGCTGCCCACCTCCTACCAGGGCCGCTACTCAGCTCTCACCCGGAAACTTGACGCCTCAGCGCCTCCACCTACTAACCCCACAGGCGGTTTCCGAGTGGGGCACCCTCTCCTTCGCCCCGCTTCGCCCGTTCCACCGCTTCCCACAGGCTGACGGGTAACTCTTCCCCGCCCCGGGTAGCGGTCACGTGAGGCGCGGCGGCGCAGGGCGGGAAGGCAGACAGACAGGTGAGGCGGCGCCGGCGATTGGGAGGTGGGCGGTGACCTCCGCGGCAGGCCCCGCCCCGCCCCGCGGCTGTTGCTATATGAGGCAGGGGGCGGGCGGTAGGGCGGGCCTGAGCGTGTGCGGGCACCGAGGTGAGCGGGGAGGCGGGAGCCGCTGCGGGGTTGGCAAGGCGAGGAAGCGGAGGAGGTGGTGGTGGTGGTGGTGCAGTTCCAGGGACGGCGATAACGGCAGGAAGAATCCCGCCGCTGCTGTCTTCTCTCTCCTCCTCCGCCGTGCTCAGCGAGCGGCGGCGAGGTGTGCGGGGCAAGGGGCTGGCGGCGGCCGTGCCCTCGCCGGGAAAGTGCTTCCTCGCTGTCCCTGGCAAGGGCGTGATGAAGGGCTGGCCCCGGGCTCCCTCCTCTGCAGGTCTCGGAGCCGGCGGGGTGGGGTACGGGGGCACGTCCCTGGCCGCCGGTGGGGACGGCGGCAGGGGCTGAGCGAACGTCCCGGAGAAATGCAGGTTTTCTCTGCCTCAGCTCCTCATCTCCCTCTCCGTGGGCGGTTGGTGCCCGCTGGGGTCATGTGCTGCAGGCCTCTCTGGCGGGCAGGGAGGCAGAAATGTGGTGTCATTGCTTTCCGGGGACAGGTTTCCATGAGTAGTTGAAGATGAGGGTGGTGAAGCATCTGTTAGAGAAATTCTCTGTTCAAGGTTAAAGCCAGCACCTCCCACTCAAAGCTGGTGCCTGACCATAACACAGGCATATCTTTTGCATGGGTGTAGGTAGAGACCAAATCCTCATGAAGAATGATGCTGTTGTAACTGAGTGTGCTACTTGCTTTATGAAGCTTTTTTCTTTTATTTTCACTTTTTCAATTGAAATAATTTTAGTTTAAATTCTTGATTGGCTTGCTGCAAAAGTCATGAAGGGTTAAAGCTGATTTAATGAGGGTGAGAAGAGGGGCTATACCTTCAGGCGTGCCACTTCTTCATTCAGGCTGCATCCCGGATGCGAGCCTGGCAGCGTGATTTGCAATTGCTTGCTTGCAGTTTTTTCCCCCCTGTGGGTGATGTGTGCAGGAAACCTGCCTAGTTTTATATGGACACTATATTGGGTTTCTGGAATCATCCCCCGTGCTGTCTAATTCTGCCTATGCAAAGGATTTCTGGTGTCTGGATGGGTGGGGAGACTTGGAACAATACAAAGTTTGCTTTGCATTGAAATTCCTGCTACAGATATTTTGGAAGGGGAGGGAAAAGAGGAAAAAAAGGTCGTGATAAATTCTTACCGACGCTCAGTTTTGTGGCTGCATGTTCTGGATGTGTGATAAGAAAAAATAACTTTGACAAGGGGAGGGAGGGCGAGAAAGAGCTAAATAAAAGGAGTTTCTTTGCAGCTCCATCCATTTCAATGGTGCAGCTTTCCCAAGCCCCTTTCCGTCGCCCATCACCTTCAGGCCGGTTCGAGGAGGGGGAGGATAAAAGCATGAAGGCGGCCAAGCAGCAGGTGAACCCGTCTGGGGAGAGCCAGCCGCCCTCCAGCCCCCTGCAGTCTGCGCTGAACTCGGCAGCCTCTCCTTCCCAGGCATATGAGACTTACATTGATAATGGGCTTATCTGCCTCAAACACAAGATCAGGAACATTGAGAAAAAGAAGGTAATTTGTTTTTATTTTGATATGGCATGTATTTAATCTGCTAATTGTGAAACTCACAGTTGTGCCTGTTTTAGCTTGAATAAGATTGCACATACATAACCAGTGGAAGAACCTAAATGTGGATTTACTTGTAGGTTTTTGTTCTCGTTTATAACCCCTGTATGGTAAAGAATGGTATGCTTTACTCTTATGAAATGTGAGCATAGCATGTTTTCAGAGCATTGGGAATGCAGCTAACTACAAACCTACTCTCAGCTGCTAGCTTTACGTTGTGTGCCCAGTAGTTAGCAAAACTAATTGAATATTGATCAAAACTTGGGGATACTTCTCCAGTAGGCTGAATCAGTTCAGAACTAACTGGGAACTGATTTGGAGATGGCTTACAGTCTTGTAGAAATCGCCATACCTTCTATTGACTATATGCATCTAATATTAGGATGTAGAAATGTATGTAACATTGGAAATTAAACTAGGGTTTCCTCTAACTCATGGAAATGTCAAATTATATTAAATATGTACTACCCTTCACTTTGCATAAATCTTTGATTTATATATTTTATATATAGTTGAATGTTACTTGCTAGAAAGCTTTTATACAGAAGGCCTCCAAAGCTTCCTCTCCTGCTTTGGACTGTGCTTTTCTGGGGTAGGGGCAGGACAAAGCATTGTTAATAAGAACTGAGGTAATGTTATAACTAAAATACTGTAGCTATAGCTAGTCAGGCATTTGCATTGTAAGACTTTCCAGTTGATTGACCAGTGACTGAGGGCTATGTGCATAATTTTTAATTGAGAAAATGCTATATTCTGTAAGGTAAAAGAAATAATAGTGCATTACTTTCAGTACTGGATCAAGATTACAAGTGAAGCAATTGTATGAATATGTTGTGCTTATCTAAGTGTCTGAAAAGTTTTAAGTTATGTCTTAGAATGAGGAGAGGGAGTAGTAAATCAGACTTCTGGCCATGTGGCTAGGGATCTTGATCCTCCTGCAGGAGATGCAGTATTACTGCTGTATCATGTTGTGCATCATGCTGTAATTTTGAATAATGCCAAATAAGCATGTTTGCTTTGTGTGATTAACCAACTTTGTGTTGTATTCTAATTTTGCCCAAGGAAGCTTATTGTTGGGAATTTCTCAAGCATCTTAGATTTGAACTTGAATGGCATTAAGGCTTCACCAGCACATGAAAGTGTGACCTGTTAAAACGAATAGAAAGTATTCCTAGTCCTAGGCTCCAATAGGTACTGTGTTAGTAAAATCCTATGTGGGTAGATATACAAATTAAATAGTTTTTAACTTCATGCCCCTTTTTTCCTCCGTATGTATATATAAAGAAGCTTGTAATACACAATAGTTCAGTTTTGTGTAGTTTAAACCAGCTTTTAAAGACTGTTTCAGTATATTAGAAATAAATTTCCTAAAGACATTAGTCCACTTTATTAGGAAAAAGTGCTATAAAATCTTGATGACATAACTGAAGCCAGACTTGGAAGATATGCTCTGGAAAATTAAGTAGGATTGTTGAAGGATAACATAACTGAATTCCAGCATTGACTTGGAAAAGCTAAAAAAGTCTAATTTAAACTAAGGACACTGGATTTGTTTGGAGCCCCTTTAAGATCTAGGGTCAAAGCATTTGTATTTCTTAAATGAAACAAAGGTAGCAAGTAAGAACTGAAAGGTTGGAGATAGGAAATGGGAGTAGCAATCCTGAAGACCAAAGTTGCTAAATCAGAGGCATAACAAAACTGTGTTCCTTTCTCCTGAAAATGAGAGGAACTAGTGAAATTCCTATTCTTTTGCAGTATGTGGATGACTTAAAATACAAAAAGAATGTAACTTCACTTGTATCCCATACTTCACATGAGACAGAAATCAATGTAAAAGAATTACTTTGGATTTTTCTGCAGCTCAAACTAGAAGACTACAAAGATCGCCTGAAGAAGGGAGAAGCCCTCAATCAAGACCAGTTGGTAAGTTTGCTCTATGCAGGAATGGATGGCCTCAAAACCTTCAATATGTCAGAAGAGGGTAGGTTGATGGAGGTAGTGGTGTGGTTTTACAGAAGTGGCAGTTAACTTGGTTACTGGCTTTCAGTATTCCCAGCTGAGCTTAACTTTTTAAGTATTAATATTGTTATCCCAGTTTCTGGGGTATCTTGGGCATCTGAAATGGGGATTTAGATTCAGTCTTGCTAGTGAACTGACCAGTGGTAGTCAGACTGCTTAGTTGACTATTGTAGAAGCATGTATTGACTCAGTACTTAATAATCCAGTAAAGAATCCTGTTTCAGTGGTTAAGATACAGAAGTACTGCATTTCAGTACCTTTCAGATGCAAATTCCTAATTTATATACAAATACAAGGACTTGGTGATTGGAGCTAGAACAGAGTTTAATAGTTTGGACACTTGCCTAAAGACTAACTGTCTATATTACAGTGGAACTGGAATGTAACTTGATGTCATCTGTGCTGTTCTTTGTTTCTCACACAAGTTCACATCTGGTGATGAACTTGTTTTGCAAACAATTTGAATTAAACTGTAATTACTCATGGTATGCCATAAGTATACTAGCTTTAATTTAGGAAATAATGGCTTAAAAAAAAACACTAGCTTCCAGCAAGTTAAATGCTCTCACTGGCCTTTTTGCAAGCTGCTCAGACTTTCCTCAGTACTGTCCCTCCAGTGTGCTGTTAATGAATGCTAATAACAGGTGTGACAATGCTTTCCTGCAGACGGAGTTATAGCTTGTCACTGGAGCAGTGGTAGCTGTTCCTGTTTTTTTTCAGGTAGGCAATTTTACTGTGGGATTTGCATTGTTAAAAGCACAACTAGTAAGTTGTTGGTGTTAAATTGAGTCTTCCTCAAATGTGTGAGCATTAGTGTCTTAGAAGTCATTCTCCCAAGTACGAAGTGAACTTGCTAATTCTTAAGTTAGTTGGTGATTTGTATGAGGACAATTTAAGCTACTAGATGAGTGTTTTAAAGTAACTTGTGCACTTCGTTGTGTTGAGTAGCATTTAGGCCTACTAATATCTAGTGTCCTGCAAATAAGTGAATACAGGTAACTGAACAATCAAACTGACTGAGGAACACATGGAATTTTCACATCTCAGATCTTACTGGGACAGTTGATAAAGCCTTTGTCACTGCACTGATGAAACACTTAGCACTAGTTTGAAAGACTATTGGACTGATGGGCCCACTCTAGAAAAACTTCTGATACTATGTCATGAGCATAAACTAAACTGAGTGTATAGCACATGCCAGCAACTGAAGTTAAAACTTATTTCCCAGGCATGCTTACAGTATAAGGATAGGGGGCATCATATCTGAACTACAGCATTTTGCTATCTTCAGAGCTGTCAAGGAGATGAACTGACTCCTTAGTGGGGAGGAACTCAGAAGGAGGGTATATCAAAATGCAATCAATAATCTACTTTTGTCTTTTTTGAAGACTGGTTAGTAAAATATTGGTTAGAGCTATTAGTGAAGACAGGAACACTGCTTTATTTGTGGTAGCTATTTGAAAGACTGTTTTCTGAAAGTAGGATTTGCCTTCAATATTGTGTTCATTCTGGAGTTAGTACTAATTATCTGTAAAGGTATTCAGGTAGGCATGAGGGTAAAAGATCTGTGCTCAACTTGTTTCTCTCCTGGATTCCTTCGAGGCTTTCATATCAGTGCCTGATTTTAAGTAGCTGTTTACATCTGCTGAGACCTATGGGAACACAAGGAAAAATTAACTGGTGTTCAGGCTGTCCTATTTGAATGTTGCTATACCAAGTATTGTACAAGATGTTTCCTGCAAAGTCTGATACAGATAAACTTGTAGGGTATCCATGCAGTGGTGTGAGGTGGCTTTGTATTACATCTCAGACAGTCATGATTGAATGATATTTGACTAAATTTAAAGTATAAGTTAGAGATTTATTTTTTAAAAAATAATACAATTTCAGAGAAGTATACACTAAATGACAAGATCTCAACAAGAATTTAAGTACAAGGGGATTGAGATACAACCAGTAGTATTAAGCATGAAAAATACATTTTAGTCTGTTTCTTTGTAGGAGGCAGTAGAGAAATATGACGAAGTAGTACACAACTTGGAATTTGCCAAGGAGCTTCAGAAGACTTTTTCAGGACTTAGCCAAGATGTAAGTATAGAATTCTCTTCCCTATATTGTCAGGAGGTAACTGCAAAGTTTGTGCTACTCTTCTAATGACTACACTTATATGCCAATATGCAGGATACTAGAAAGTTTCAATCTGGGAACTTGGAAAATGTTGTTTAAATTGTCTAGAGCAGTGAGTAGAACAGAGTAAATGTTGACGGTTTTCTATATGACTGACCTCCACAATAGTTATTCACTATAAGAACTTGTGCTTAAGTAAATTGAGTCATTGAAACTCAGCGGTGTTTGAGATGACTACAGTTTACTTAGGTTTGAAACTGCTATTCAGCTTGCTGGTAGCTTGTGCCTGAGGTGGACTCATCCCCTGTGTAAGTGCAGTCTGGTGAGGGAGCTACTCTGCTGGAAGGGACATGCAGGTCCTGATGAGCAGCAGGCAAAGTCAGGTGTACTCTAGAGCAGTGAAGGCTAGACTTATGAGGGCCAGTAGATTAAGGAGAGCTGCTTATTTGTTACTTGTTAACCAGTTATGTCTATTTCTGGTCACTTGGTACACAAAGGCTATAGATGAACTTCAGTGAGTCCAGTGGTGGGCCTCTGAATGCCTGGAACCTGGAAAATGAGACCTGTGAAAGGCTGGAAGATTTGGGCTTCTTGTTGTACCTAGTGAAGTTAAGACTTGGCAGGAGATGCAGTATTAGCCTTCAAATACCGAAGAGATTGTTGAAAGTATAGTCAGGCTTTTTGCTGAGAGATGTGGGAGAAGGAGTGATCATAAGTTGAAATAGAAGGTTCCAGCTAGATAGGAGGAATATGGTCCCTCTGAGGATAATTGAGCAGGCTGTCTAGAGAAGTAGTAAAATCTGCCCTTGGATTTTTTCAACACCTGACTGCACAAAGCTCTAAGCAATCTGGTCTTGATTCAGGGTAACCGTTGATCTGGAGGCTGGGCTAGATGACATCCCAAGATCCTGTCCAAACTGGCTGTTTTGATTGTTTTTAGTGAGGGAAAGCACTGGAGTTAAGTAACTTTGATTTCAGGGAGTGCAGCTCTCAGTAAAATTTCACTGAAGATTGTGGAATTTGCCCCTTACTCTACTATAGTTTTGTCTAATTATGGCAAGTCACAAACGTAGTGCTTTATTTTGGTCTTTACTTAGGGTTTGAAGGACTACATACATTATTTTTATGCAAGCAAGTGTTTTATCTTTGGAGAAACTGATCTCTCACCTCAAGCAAATATTATCCTTATGGAGAGATGTGATCCAAGGTAGTGCTGGGGATGTTAAACATGATTAGTCACTGCTGGCATTCTCTGCCTCTTATAGAATGCTGAAGGACTGGTAAAATGGCTTGCCTTCGTGTTAACTGGAACCCAAACAATTTTGCTATAGAGGTTTTTCTTGTATGTGTAGTAATTCCAGGTAGTGCAGTAAATCTCACAGCACAGTATAAGCAGATATTTAAGATCCTGTTCAGCAGTGCTGCTGCTTTGAGTTCCACTCTTACTGTATGTTGCACAAACTACTGTGCTGAATGTCAAAACTTGGATTGCTTCCTGTTGCTTTCCTCTGTGTAGCTGCTCATAAAATAACAGAAATTAAGGACTGTAATCCAGTGTATTTTACTGTAGGTGTTTTTAGTAATCCAACATTAACTTCTCCCAGTTTTTCTTGAGCTTATTCTGTTTAAAGGCTAACCCACTTTGTTTATTTCCTTGGCTCTACTTCCACCAGTATGGATTCTACAGCTAATATTCATTACTGGAACACTAGGGGCTACTCTGGCAACAACAACCTTATGTCCTTTACAGTGCATTCTAGTAAGCTGATTTTCTGTAGATCTTGCAAAGAAACTTAAGATACTGGATACTGAGGCATTTTTAGACTCTGCAGTTACTTAGATAACATTTGCTGCATAATTCTTAGTGCATGATAAGAATTTTCTCAAATGCATGTGGGTTGTGTATGTTCTGTGACTTGTGTTGTTGCTTAATTAATGAATGCTTTAGTGTTCTGCCAACAGAAATAAGAGTAACTATAGGATTCTGCTGTATCATTTAAATTGGAGTATTCAAAAGTGAAGAGGCAGTTGACTCACTAGGAGAAATTTGAGGCAACTTCTGCATCACTGTTACCATGATAAATGTTAAAGATAGCTAGGCTTGGATTTCTGCATTGGTATCAGTTCTGTCAGTTCCTTGTATTCAATTGTGAATGCTGTTACAATAATGCAACAAGCAGGTACAATCAGGATCTAAATATCATAAAGGCGTATCACAAGTTAAGCTACCAGTATCCAGTTTGACTAAACACTGGATGTTTGGAGAATTACAATGTCGATGGGGAGCTTTTCCAGAGGAGGAGCTTCAAAGATCTTGGGTACCTGAAGAGAGTTAGGAGCTTCTGTTAACCAACCAAAATTAATAGTAGTTATGATGATCAATACTAGAAGTCAGTGTTTTATCCTAGAATCCTGTTAGTAAACTGTTGTGTTTAACTGTTGAATTCATGTATTGGAATAGCTGCTGAAAGCACAGAGGAAGGCTCAGCGAAGAGAGAGTCTGCTAAAGCTTGAAGCAGAGAAGAAAAAACTGCGTACAATACTTAAAGTCCAGTATGTGCTGCAGAACTTCACTCAAGAGCATGTTCAGAAAGATTTCAAAGGTGGTGTCAATGGTGCAATATACTTGCCTTCTAAAGAACTAGACTACCTCATAAGATTTGCAAAACTGACATGTCCAGAAAGAAATGAGAACTTGAGGTAAGTTCAAGATTTTTTGTCTAATTACTATGCTTCATTCATTACAGTAGATGTCCTCTGACACTGCCATGTCTCAAAATGTTCTGGGACATTAATTAAAATTCTATTTGCTACACTTGCTTTAGTCTGAAACTAGAAATGTAGCAGATTTACCTCAAACTGAGCATAAAGGAAAGCTGCAGTAATTACAGCCTCAGTTGTGCAAGTTAATACAAACCCTGCTAGTTACTTCCAATCCTGTGGGTATGGAGGAGATAGTCCAAAACCATCATAAGCAGGGAGGCTGGTGGTGTGCTGCTTCCCCTGAGGTCTCACTCTTCAGGAAGTGAAAGAAGTGTGGTAAACACAGGAGCTGTTCTGTATTCCATTCATATGAAGATCCAGATGTGGTTCTTTATTCCAAAGGAATGTAAGGTAGTAATCCTGAGGCTCTTGTTAACAGCTTCACTTTGCACTAGATGTCATGCATTTAAGGTACTAGGTTGTCAGCGTATGTATGTCAGTATGAACTTGGCACCATGATTGTGCTATGATGGCTTTAAGATAGTGTAGTAAGAGTTGTACTTAAATATGGAAAATAGTTATTAGGTGGTAAGTTGAAACACTTTATAGATAAGAGTAATTATTTCCATAGTCAAACATGACTTAAGCTCTTAAAACTTCTGATCACTTGTCATGCTAAACTTGCTTAATCTTCGCTCTTAAATTAACTTTTAAAGCATAGCTGCTTATTGAAAGCTACACAATAGGAGTTTCTCATCCTTGTGAGAATAAGCTAGAAATAGTTACTTCATTATCCTACACTGACAACAAGCATGATCCTTTCCTTTGAGATACTAAATTTCATCATGATGGACTTAAAAATCCATTGTCTGGGGAATGGGCTAGATCATGGACTGTATCAAAGTTTCTCAATAACTAGCTGAGTAGTAGGAGCTGTTGATGGTTGCCTCTGCACATGTGCATCAAGTAAACAAGGCCATCAGCTGATTAAACAGCAATTGTTTCCCTGTCTGAGAATCCTGGCTTGGAATGAAGTCCAGCCATATGGTCTTGTGGGATAGTGCTAGACTTTCTAATGTGTCTTAATTACCAACAAAGCTTACATTTGCTACATTAAATCCTGTACAAACAGATAAGGGTGAATAACTTTCAGCAGTGGAAAAGGGGCTTAGGATTTACTCTGTGTATACAGCCTTCATTTGCAAGGCTATGCCTTACTCTTCAAATGAGTGATATCAGGGTACTGCAGCACTTCATCTTGGCTGTGATTCTATCTGGTAAAACTTTGGTTTGTTTTAGTGTTGAAGACCAAATGGAACAATCATCTCTGTACTTCTGGGACCTTCTAGAAGGAAGTGAGAAACCTGTGGTTGGAACAACATGTGAGTGTCTCACCTAGAGGAATAACTTAAAGATTTGAAATTTGTGTGCTGTTTAAACATGTTAAAACCTGTGAATAGGCATGGAAGGCTACTAAATCAAGCACTTCCAAGCGCTGTATGTTACTCAGCTCCCCAAGGATAAACTGCTGTTTGTTTTAAGTTGTTAAAAGTACAGATCAGTAACAATATAGCATGTTTTCTTTTTCCAAGTAAAGACATACTCTTTCACCTTTTTGAGCATTAATGATGGTAGTAATTCAAAAGCTGATGCATAATACCTTACAGAACCAGCAGTGAGAAGCTTTTTGGATACTTAGTGCAAATGGGTTAAGATTTGAATGCTGTTCCTAGCCATGAAATGCTTAGCTGAGTATACTGATATGTATTACAAAGCTTCTTTCACCCCAGGCTCAAGGTCCCACAGCATAGAAAAGTATATCTTGCACAATTTCCAGCCTCATACCAGTCTCAGTTGTCTGACTACAGTACAACGTACCACACTAAGGAAGAATAGTCATTAATGGAACTTGCTGTGATCTCTAATTATGCACTGTGCAGTCTTATTTGACCTGCTGCAAGTGTCCTCACTTTCCAAGCACACCAAATTCTATGGAAATTTATATATATTCTTCCTTTGGTTTTGTTTCAAAACCCTGGCTGTAAGCCACCATACAAGCAAGTTCTAAATAGGAACATGGAATGTGTGAGGTAGCTGTCCCTATTTGAGTTATTGTGTCTTTCCTACTGCAAACAGACCTTGCTTGTCCCAGATACTCCAGTTTTGTAATGACAGTGAGAAAGGCAAGGTTACTGCCACACAGACAATGTTGTTCAAACTTAGACCAGAGTACTAGTGTACCCTTTAATTTCCACATACAGATAGTTGAATTGACAACTAAGTGTTAACTCTTTATATAGTTCTGGACAGAGTGCCAGCTGTCCTTGTGTTGCTATACGCTGGTAACTTTAGCCTTGTATTTGTTGACATGAACTGATAGTTGACTATTGTCTTGGACTCCAAACTTGTACCATTTTGGCTGTCATCTAAACAACTTCTGTGACTTTTGTCATTATGCCTTTATCAGTTTTGTATTCTTGTGTGCCAGCTAAACTTCAGATGAAGCTGTTGTGAGTTCTTATTAGCATTTATTGCCTTGGAAGACAATTTTGTAATATCTATATTAAATTCTAGCTACTATTCTTGTTCATATTCTTGTCACTGCTAGGAATCATCTTTCACTGAATATTCTTCCTGTTCTCATGACTGCTGTGTCTCTTGCTCCTCTGAAACAATTTCTAGTATCACTGCTTGTGAGGTCTTGCTCTCTACTCTAAGCTGTCCCTTTTGCATAAAGGAGAAAACTGAACAGTGCTTCTTAGTTATACAGCTAAGGGGTTTTTTCTTCAACTGTCTCTACTTTGACTCTTCTCCAAAACTTCAGAGGATTAAATTCAGCCTGGAATAGTCTTTTGATTGCTCCCTCTGTTTTTGTAATTCTTAACTTTTTCTTTGAGACTTGCCATGGTGTCGCTGGGGAGATGGCCTTTTAGGGCAGTTCCATAGTGACTTTGTTTAGCTTTACCTGTACTTCAATCTGCACAACATGCTTTGCTCCAAGCATGTGGGAGACTTGGTGGCTCAGTGTTTACCTTCTGTAAATTTAAACACAAGCTGTAGTCTTACCTCTGGATTGCAAAAATGCTTTCAGCTGTAATATATAAAGCAGTTTAATAAATACTTTCCTTTATTAAAATATTTTATTGCTATAACTCAGAAGTGTGAACGTGGAGAAGTTGCAGTTCATATAAAGAAGCAAGTAAGAGTCCTGATCTGTAATCTGACAACCCTTTCATTTAAAATTTTTATATCTTAACTTCATGGCTTTTTACTCTTCAGATAAACACATGAAGGACCTGTTATCCAAACTTCTAGACTCTGGCTACTTTGAAAGTATTCCAACTCCTCGCCCCACTGTGCCAGTAAAAGAATTGGAAGAAGCAAATAGAAAATCTGAGAGAACAAGACAGCTGTCAAAAGGAGAGCCTGTGAAAGAACCAGGTGGAATATTTAGGGTTCAATTTCTGTATCATAATGTTGAACTGAGCATTGACTTTGCACAGCTTGGTGCTAAATTGTAAGGCTATGCTGTAGCTTACTTGCACAGTAGTAACTAAAATGGAACCTGGAAGGCTTGCAGCTTTGTTCTGGCTAATACTGTGTGAAAAACATCTAATTCGTAGTTACAGTATGATTTTTGCCTTCTGAGCAGGTTTCCATATTGAAGATTTGAGAATTGTCTGGTGTAGGGAATGTTACATATTACAATAACTAAA
Source organism: Bucco capensis (assembly GCA_013396975.1). NCBI lineage: Eukaryota > Metazoa > Chordata > Aves > Piciformes > Bucconidae > Bucco > Bucco capensis. Next base: position 592,476 of record VWZO01017218.1, read on the forward strand.
TTATGAATTACTACAAAATGTTTCTTGCTTAACTCTATAAATGTAGAACTGAATCAAAGTAAAAGCTTGTATACAAATAGCATGTTGAATGACAAGCCGAGCTTTCAGAATATCTGGTTTAGCAATTTGCAGTATTTAAATAGAATTAAAGACTTGCTACTGTTTGGTCTGCCTTTTTGCATTTGATCAGTTGAAACAAATTACCATCCTTTCTCTAGAATCCCTTATGGAGCTTATGAAGTCTGAAATACAGCCACAGGAGGTAAGATACTCCACTGCTTATTGCTTTCCTTTAGTATTGTGATTTATCAGAAACATAACTGCACTTCTGCAGCCTGTTTTTAAACTTTAAAAGGAAACCTGAACAGCAACTTAAGTGTTGCTTTATGTAGGAAGCATTAAAGACTTGTTTGTGTTTATATTTCTAACCACAAACATGGCTTCTGGGGTGTTCTGGGATAAACAGGACAGGATTATGTGAAGCAGTATAGTACTTTAATGTTCTGGCACTTTCCTGAATAAACCAAAGCATCAGAGTGGAAACATGCTGATCTTTTGTGTGCTATGGGATAGAGAAAATACACATCTACTAAAGCAGTCTCTACAAACTAAGCTTATTGCTGTAGACTTGATATCGGTGGGTCTGAGAATTATTGATCTTGCTCTGATTGGTCAGAAAAGTATGGATTCCAAGATATTTGTGTGCACAGGAGTGTGTAGATCTGTTTCAGCAGCCCTTCAGACTCCTAAGTACTCAAGCTTCAGCTGGCAATACCATAAAACCCATTTGACTTTGTTCAAAAGGTGGGGAGTGGTGGCCTTTAAGTTGAAATACTGATTCTTAAAATGCTGAATCCCTATTTCCCAGGTATCCCACTAGAGGGTGTACTCTAGAGGTTTGTGTAACCTGCTACTGGTAACTGTCAGGAAAAGTCTCAGCCAGTGAGCTTTGTACATTCTTCACTGCATGTCTTTACTTCCTTTTGACAGTGGTAACTCAGGAAAACTTCAGGACATCTTCACTGAACTCAGTCTTACTGACAGTAAACACTGCCTGGAGTTGTAGAAGTCCAGTAGTACTTAATCTAAGGATTTGGTGACTTTTTAGTATTTAATCCCCATTAAGAAAGGGGGGTTTATTTGGTTACTGGGTCAAAGAACCTGGGAGAGGTAGTGTTGCTATGCTTAACAGATTGTCTGCTAATATAGTATCACAGCATTTTTTGATGCTTGAGGAGAGCTACTCTTATAAAAAAAAGTCACATTTGAACTTGATACTGTCACTGACTAGGAACATCAGTTAGTATTGAGAATAAGGGTAATAGATTTGCACAAGTATATTTCACTTGCACTGTTCAGGACTGTTTCATGCTTCTGTGGCATGCCAAGCAAAGCTAGTCTGCAGTGCTGTAGGATAAAGCTATGGCTGTTCAGTTTCTATGGCTAGTGTTTAAACAGTCTAGGCTCTATGAGTCAGAATTTTTCAGTAGCTGGGTGACCTAACTTAAGTGACCTGAACTGTAGTTGCAGAATGTTTTTTTTGGGAACCATTAAGTTTCTCTGGTCTATATAGTTTCTCAACAGGCGTTATTTGCCTGAGGCAGAATGCTCTATCAAGAAGAAGCCAGAAGAGCCCAAATCTTGGGAAGCTGAGAGTGCTAGAAAGCAAGAAGCTCCAAAGTCCTGGGAAATGCTTGTTGATATTGAAGAGCAGGACAAGAAGCAGAAACAAGAGACCATAAAGCCATGGGAAGCTCGTGTTAGGCAGCAAGAACCAAAAAGACCAGATTCTCCAAAGCCTTGGGAAGCTCATGGTAAAGAGGAGGAACAGAAACGTGAATCTGCAAAGCCCTGGGAAACTCGTGTTCAGGAAGAAGAACAGAAGAAGCAAGAAGCTCCAAAGGCCTGGGTAGCACGTGTCCGAGAGGAGCAGGAATCCCTAAAACCTTGGGTAGCAAAGGTTAGGGAAGAGCAGGACCAGAAGAAACAGGAATCATCTAAGCCGTGGGTAGCTAAAGTTAGGGAAGAGCAGGACCAGAAAAAGCAGGAGTCCCTAAAACCTTGGGTAACCAAAGTTAAGGAAGAACCAGAAAAAAAGCAGGAATCTCCAAAACCTTGGGTAACCCAAACTAGGGAGCAACCAGAACAAAAGAAGCCAGAGCCTATGAAATCATGGGAAATGCCTGTTAGGGAAGAGCCAGAGCAAAAGAAGCAGGAGCCTGTGAAGGCTTGGGCTGCACATGCTAGGGAGGAGCCAGAACAAAAGAAGCAGGAGACTCGAGAGGCTTGGGAAAAAGCTGAGAGGCAGCAGCAAGTCTCATCACAGCAGTTACAGAACCCTCCAAAATCCTGGGGAGCTGCAAGTGTTGGGCCAAAGGAGCAGATGGGGCCAAAGAAGTTTGATATGGAACCCAAAGAAGTGAGTTGGCATATGTAGTATATAAACTCTCGTAAGCTTTTGACACTAGTGTATTGGACTAAAACTACCTACTAGCAGAAGCTTTATAAGGTGCATTTTTTAGGCCTGTATTTAGACTCCTTGTTTTTCCTTGGGAAGTAATTCTGGCAGTTAAAGTTTATATTTGAATAGCAAGATGGTCTGCTTTGCTTTTTACATCAACACAGTATTGCTGTGTTTGAGCCTTGAATAACTGCTTTATGCATAAGACAAGAATTAACTTAGTTCATCCCTAGCTATTGGCTCTGTCCACTGTTATCAGTACAAAGCAGGTATGACTCATCCAGGGATCAAATACTTTGTCTGTGGCTGCATGCAAATAGCACTTCAGTAATTTTTTAGGCTTTTGATCAAAATAGCTGCTGATTCAAGAGAGATCTAACATCTAGATCAAGCAATACCAACTGTACAGGGGCTTAAATATGTATTTCCAGATGAATGCATAAACCATACTGCTGTACTGGAGAGTAACAATGATACTGTTTCAGAAATGTAAAATGAAAGCTATTGGAGTGCTTACAGCTGAGCAGGCTGTTAGCCTCTAGTTACATTACCTTTTTTCACCTGTGCTTTGGTAGCAGCAATTCTGATAACTGTAAAATTAGGTAACTGAACCCTGCTTGCTTTGTCCTCTTATGTCATTAAGAGCAGTGTTTTAATCTGTAGCTAGACTTCAGGAAGAAAATACGGGGAACTGAGCAATCCTCTTGTACACAATGTTTTCTGCGTTATCTTGTTTCTGCAAGAAGCAGGAATCAATTGATTCCATATCACTCATAGCAAATGATTAAGCTTAAATCTTGTGAGTAAACTTGGCATAGCTGAGAAATGGATGTTCTTGTGCCTAGAGACGGGAGCGCAAACAGAAGGCTGAACATGAAATTAAAAGAGTATGTAACATGCAGCACTGGGTAATCAAATGGGATTAAGGTGTTTCAGCTTGATTCATCTACACTCAAGCTGAGTAGAACCTTGTATCCACTGGTGGTGGTGGTACAGGTACAAAACCTGATTGCCTCACTAAGTAAATGAGCACAAGTAGGTGTTGGGCACCCAACTATGCAGAATCTTACTGTAACTGAAACTCTCTAAAGTACTGGAATAGTCTCAAGCACTTTAAGATGTCTTGGTATTTCTCATGTACTGAATGAGTAGAAAATACTGTACTGTCAACATAGCTAGCTTCCATAACTAATTCTAAAAAAAAATGAAAATACCTTTGACTTGTGAGGTGCATATAAAGAACGCTGAGTATCCAGAAAGTTTGATTCTGAAACTTTCCTTCCTTGCCTCTGCTTATGTGAAGAAAGAGGCAATACAGTGCTACAGCTGCATCCATCCAACTCCTGGAGAGAATCTGTAAATGACCTTATGAAGGGATCTAGGCATGGAGAAAAGGCTTAGATCACTGCTGCTGATTTTTGAAGCTGAAATTAACATTTCTTTACTTGCTGAAATAACTGCTCGAGCTCTGAGGTCTTTAATAAACTGCTAGGGTTTGAGATTTTAAAATAATGCACCTTACGGTACGTGAAGTTAAATAAGCAGTACCTAAGAAGTTGAGCATTAAGACAGTAGAGTGAGCTGATGGGTGGGCCTGTTAAACTGTTAAACACTTGTGCAACCTGTGGACCAGCTGCTCTTCTCCAAAGCATCTTCCTTTATAAAGACATGAAACCTCAAAAGCTTAACTTTTTTGTGTATGCACTGTATTGCATTTAAATATTCTAGTTTTGAACACCTAAGTACCAGCAGAAGAGCAAATCGGTATGAGATCATTTCACAATGGCTACTTCTGGCTGGTGTATTTTCATATATGCAGGAACTAGAAAATAACTGCTACAGAACAGAGAGTTTCAATGTTTCAATACTGGCTTAAAGCCCTGATACCATATATGTAACTCTGTATGTTTTTTTTCTAGTTGAAGTAAACACCACCACCAGTATAATGCACAATATGAGGTGGGGAGGGAGATGGCTAACTGTAAAAGCATACAGAAGATTGTACTGTCTTAGCAGCCACAAGTGAAACATTGCAGTCTCTTCTGCTGCCATGCTCTTGATCCTGTTTTTACTTGTCAGCTTAATGTACAAGTCTAGCTTAGTGGACAATCAATAGCTGCAGTCACTGCCAAAATTGACCTGGTTAGGTGACTTGAAAGTAAAGTTTGTTACCCATTTGCAAACATACAGAAACAGTTTAGTAGTCTACTTGTCTTAAGGTGTATTGAGGAGGATAAGGAGTGTAACAGAAGTATCAATGAGTTTGACCCATAATAGATTTACCATGACAAGTGTTTTAAGGTTAAGTCTCCTGTGAGGGCTAAAAAAAATGGACAATAAGAGTCAGATTACTAGTAACTTAATCTATAATAACTTGGTGAGATTTAACTTTATTCAACTGTGTTTTTTGTCATGCACTTAGATCTTTACTAGTTTTAGTTCCTGTTCACTACATTAGAAAGAAGTTCCTCACCATGAGGGTGGTGGAATACTGGAACAGGTTGCCCAGGGAGGTGGTTGGGGCCCCATCTCTGAAGGCATTCAAGGCGAGGTTTGACAGGGCTCTGGGCAACCTGATCTAGACAGGGATGTCCCTGCCCACTGCAGGGGGGTTGGATTAGATGACCTTCAGAGGTCCTTTCCACCCCAAACCATTCTATGATTTGAAATTATACAGCAATATAAACTTGTGTAGTCAGCAGTTAAAGGTAGCACTTGTGCATCAGAAATTCTAATGAAAATATAGTACATTGATGCACTCTTCTAGCTCTGGAGCAAAAACTTCTCAGAGTTCAATAAGTAGCTATTGTGTGGGCCACAGATACTGGAAACTGAGTCCTTCAGAGTTAATGATGTGCTGTACATACATGGGTTATGCTTTGTGAAGCTCATCAAACCCTGCAGGCTTCTTCCCTGTGCATGCTGTTGGAATTTTTGCTAGTTATTAGTTTCAGATAACTGTTGAAGAAATGCAAGACTGGTTTTGGGCTTGTTGTCCTGGAGAAAGAGCAATTTCAGCAGGTTTTATGATTCTATATTTGTTTTGAATTTAGTGTGGCAATTTAGATTCAATTTAGTGTGACTATTATACAATGCCATGACATATGCTCTTCTGCCATATAGTCTTCTAATGATTTCATAGAAATACTCAACTATGCTGTGGTACAGTATGTTGTAGTAACCTCTTATCAGAAAGACAACTGGTTTTTTTTTCTCTAGGAAAGTAAAGGCTTTGTCATGTTCCTGTCTCAATATTTAAGCCAGTTGAAGTAATGCAACTGTTAAATGTCTAGCTGCATAAGCAAACATAAGAGCAGGGAAACTTAGCAAATTAACAAAAATTGACTTCTTACAGGTATTTTGAAACAAGCTTTTCCCTGAGGTGTTTTAAAATGACATGTTACTGTTTGCTGTCACAAGTTTACTATCATTTTTTTCTGATACATTAGACTTGCCTATTCCCTGAGAAAACATTTCCCTCTTTTAAAGTGAGTTGAGAACCAGCTGGGATGAACTGTTAAGGGGCCAGCTGAAACAATCAAGGAGCAATAAAGCCATGCAGAGTCCTTATTTAGCTACAAAGGTAGACTTCCATGTGGGATCACAGTTGTATTTTTTCATGCCAAACTTTGAAAAGTTTGTAATACTTTCTGTAGGAGCTGGTGTATTGAGAGTATCTGGCTCATTAGTGGAAGTACTTAAGTCTAATCCTGAGTAACCTACTTAAAACGTATGTCTCAGATGCAGTTTCTTCACAGTGTCTGGAAATGCCATCCTAATAAAAGATCTGCAGTAATGGGTGTGGGCTTTACTGGGAGGAGGTGCATATTCAATCTCAAGCAATGCAGCTTTAAGTTTGTTCTGACCTTCAGCTTCAACATGTGGATGTCCTTGGATGGAGGTGTCATATTTTGCACTAAATGCAGACAACTTACTGTCTTTTGTATGTTTGACTAAAACTGAATGAAGTCTTTCTTTGACTTAGCTAGTTGTGGCAACAGTAAGCTGATGGTTTTTTCAATGAAGTGAAAGCATGAGGAAATAACAACAGTACAGAATTCCTTGGCTCACATTAACACCTCTAGGTTGCTCTGCAAGTATAATGGATAAGACAGCCTGTCTTGCTTCCAGTATTAGTGTTAATATCTTCTCCTTATTAGGTGCCTAAACCTGTACATCAGCCAGCTGCAGAATTTTGCTCTACTTCTACTCTTCCAAAAGATCCAGTATTGAGAAGGGAAAAACTTCAGGACCTGATGACTCAGATACAAGGAACTTACAACTTCATGCAAGTATGTTTCTTCTCTCTTGTAGCACAAAGCTCTGGCTTCCTACTGGGGTAGGGAAAACAGTGCTGACAATGTTTGCACTGAATGAATGAATCTAGCTCTAGCTAGCTAATAGCAACTTGTCAAATCTGAATGTTTCACTTGTATCTGCAGTTTAATTTTTTTCTCCCAACCAATTTTTGTTTTCCAAAAGGAATCCATCCTGGATTTTGATAAAGCTTCACCAAGTGCCATTGGTTCATCCCAACCACCTTCAGTTACTCCAGCAAGTAGTCCTGTAGGTAGGTAATACTGTAAGTGTAAATTGTATGTAAGACTTTGCAAACACTAACAGGGTTTTCTTGGGCTGTAGATCATTAGACCTAGTGAAGATAGCTTGTCTAATTATAAAGAATACCAATGTCAGCTTTAAAAACAAACCAACCAACCAAAAACCAAGGCAGCTTGAGCCACTGTGGCTTAAGTTGGTCTAGCTATGTGGAAACAGAATGCTTTTATAATCACTGACTGACATGTGCATCTGAACCCAGTTGCAGAATTGGTATGCTGCATTTGTCATAATCTAGATGTGATCTATATACACAAGCTATGAGTGGGCTCAGGATAAAGAGCAGTGTTTTAGTCAAACTTTGGAAACTGGAACTTTACACAATGGGCCATGTTAAACTGTTTGGGTGGCTCTTGGGCTATAAAACACAACTAACCAGTTGATTAAACAGTTGCTTTTTTATCTGAAAAGTGAGTTTCTCTTGTGGCAACTTATTACTGAATACCTGTCATCTTTTAAAAAAGTGTTTGCAGCTTGCTGATACTAACTCTTAAGTATTTGCAGTGCATACATTGTATGAAGGTGCATACTATTTGGTTTTTGAAAAGTAATACTGCATACAAACTGTATGTAGTGTTTGAATTAAATGTTGCTTAATGCATTCTTTTTTTTTTACAGCTTCAAAAGAACAGAAACTGCCAAGTCAGAGTGATTTTCTTCAAAAACCTCTTCAAGTAAGTTGAAGTTAGCACTGCCCTGAAGAGGCGGAGCTGTAGCCAAGGAATGAGTTATTTACTAGAAGAGACTTAAATGCTGACAAAGCTGGCTGCATTTCTGCTTGAAAAGCAGCAACAAATGTTTGAAATTTCTTGAAGTAAAAAATGTTGAAGACATGCTGAAATAGTTTGAATATTTAACCCATAGATTCCAGTCATAGCTAATAATTGTGTGTGAAAGAACATGCTGCTTTTGTAGATAGTGCTTGTCTTCATCTTTGAGATCTTCACTTAGGCCAAAGACAGTGTTTCAAGTATTGGTAGCCATGTTAAGTGAACCTTGAATTCACGTACTGTGCTTGAAGGACTCACTACTGTGGCTTTTAAAATAGGTTTTGCTGCCACTAAAGAGAATGTCAAAGAAACTTTGACAGACTGGTCATAGCACTTGAGCTCCTGCTTCATTCTGAGGTTTACTTTGAAATGCCCAGAGTGAGTTTCAGTGAAACTTTCAAAACCTTATCTCAGTTTTTTCTTCTTGTAAGGCTGCTGCTGCTGCTTCATCCATGACACTGCGTGGTTCAAATACTTCCTTAGCATCTGCTGATCAGACTCTTTCTGGCTCTGAAACTGAAGAGTTGGTGACACCACAGACACCACAGGTAATAGACCCTTGGGTTCACTGGTGTTCAAGGATCTGTGATACAAGACCTCTAGCAAAAGTCACCTTAGTACTGCATGAATGCAAAGTGAACAGCCCACCCCTTGAAAGGGGGAGAGTGGGATGAAAAATGCAGGCTAAAAACTCTGGTGTATGTTCTTGTGGGAACTTGAGAAGCATAAATACTTGCTTTGGTTAGTGCTGAATACTCCCTCTAATGACAACATAAAGGATGTATAAATTGGGATGAATGTTGTCATGAAATAGCAGATGTCTGTGTAAGACTGATAAGTGTTCTCTCAAGGACTAACTGAAGAAATACCAGGAATCTGACTTTCTTAAGTTTAGCCAGGACCTCAAACTTTGCTTTCTTAACTGTTCATGTGCAGTTAAATCTTCAGCTGGCATTCAACTTCTGCAGTTTATCAATGCAGTTTCAATTTATGCACATTACTGTCTTTAAGGTCTCTTGTTAAATATATTGTGTTCAGAAACGTAACTGACTCTTTTTTGTTGGACTCTGATACAGTGTTTTTAAATTATAAGGGGAAATGTTCATGGTCTTAATGTTTTATTTTGCTGATGTACATGTTGTCAGTATAGTGTGCATGTAGCGTTTAATTTAGTCCTTAATTATAGTATATAGTTGAATATGTCTTGACAAGGATATTAGTCTTGTTACATCTTGAATCAGCAGTTTTTGCCTGATGATTCAGACCTTCTCTCACTTCTGGTGTCATAAGTTCTTCTTGTGCTGCCAGGGATTAAATAATTCTGTTGTCTTAATATGTACCCAGAAGGCTTGTGTTGTGCTATAATGTAGAACACCTGATTTAGTAGAATGTTCTGAGTTTTCTAAACAATTTTGCAAGGTAGAGTTGCATATGCCCAGCACATGTCTAGTTGCTTAAGCTTGAAGTGAGGTGTCTTTTTCCAATTCTGCTTCTCATGGAAAGCAGTAGATAAACTCTCTTTGGTCCTAGCACAGACAGGGAGTATATTCCAAGGTGACTGCATTTTTTTGGTAATGCAAGTGCATACTTGTTCTGTCTGATCCACCTGTGATGGTATAGATGGTGAGAACAGGACTGGTAGTCTTTAGCCCTAGGCAGTGTATCTAAATATAAGCAACTTTTAAATGTAGCATTCCAAGTGTGAACCAACTATAGAACATGCAAGTTTTGCAAAAGAAACCAAAGTCTGGCACAGAAGCATTGTTTGACAGCTTACCAGAAGCTTAACATCAGACATCTTTCAATTCAATGAGACAGGTGTGTCACAGACTTCATTGTAAATAACTGCTTGAAGCAGTCTACAGCCTTTAAAATTATGTAACTTTGCAGGCTTAGTTGTACAACCTGTTGTGTAAGAAGGGTAACCTAAGTCTGAGTCTCTAAAGCTAATTGCCTGAAACTGAGTTAAGATGACTGTATGTTTTACTTGGGATTTAATATTTGTCATGGTCTTTCAAAATCCACAGTTCAACTTCTGCGCTGGTGTTTCATAGCTTTACCAGAGCTTTGTACTTTCTGCAATACTTGTAATAGGTGCATATATGGCTTTTTCTAGGCATCGGCATCACTTTCTCAAGAGACCGAGAAATACACTTCCCAGCCACTGTATCAGACAGGTTCACGTATTTCTGAGCCACTGATACCTAAAAAGATTGAAATTGCCCAGGTGAGCCATCACAAATACAGGTAAGGTAAATCTATTGGTTGCTGAAGTGTCTAGAGCCTTACATTCCTTTTGACTTCTGATTCCTATAAGTATTGGTATTCTAAATCAACACTTCATTTTGCCATCTGCACAATGAGATTTAATGCTGGGTAATACTTGGGACAACTCAGCATTGTTTCTAATCTGAAACATAATTAAATTGGAAGGGGAAAAAAATCAAACTTAAACTTCCTGAGTTCCTTGGGAAAAAATAAGTCACTCAGTATCAGGCAGAGAATCATCTTCCAATAAATGTAACAGAAGGCATTCTGCATTTCTTTAGGGGTGGGAAAAAATACCTAATGTCTTTTTATTGTGAAATTATTACAGTGAGTGGTATGTATAGTAGCACATTTCACTTAATCAGCAGAGACTGCAATAGAAGTACTGTTTGCTGAGGATGCACAGCAAGATTTTAATTGTAAGCAAAAGCTATTTTGTAGATCTACTATGTCCAAATGTCATCCTGTAGAAACTGCTGACTTCTGTCAGTCTAGGCTTTAGAACAAATTAACTGCTTCTATTACTGCCTGATAACTATCAAGTGACCTTTCATTACATCTGTTCTTCCCTCAGGCAACTATTCCCCTCCCAAGTGAGCCACAGCCACCATTGCCTACTTCAAGCACTTCCATGTCACCAGTACCACCAGTGCAAAGCTTTCAGTCTCCTCCAGCAAGTAGCAGTTCGGTCACAATAACAGCAGCTCCCTTTCAGGCCATGCAGACTGTAAGTATGCAGCTTGAGGCTACAGAAGAATAATTGACAATAAAGCTAATAACTTAGTCCTAATACTGGAGAACTGGCTTCTGATATAGTACAGAACTTGATTGGTCATTTTAATGTTTAAATGTTAAACCTAGATTAGAACTCTTCTTGAATCCCTTCAGAACTTAAAAAATCATCTGAGAACAGATGTTGTGGTTTTGCACTGCATAGTCCCAAAAATCTAACAGTAGGCTATCTTAGTAGCCTCAAAGAACTGAGGGAGAAGTCAGACCTGGAATCAACTGACTTATAGGTATGCCCTGAGGTGAAGTTGACTGTATTTAAACTGCTTTTATGCATAGATTTCAAATATTAAAGACTGCAGAGGAGAGAGGGCATCTTGAAATTTATAGCTCACTGTAGAAAAAAGTAGACCGCTTCCTACAGATACTTCTGGATGTGGGTGTTGACAGCCTGATTGCACAACATCCTCAAATTTCTCTCAGAAGGATTGCTTTGAATCACTTTGATCACTTCATCTGGTAAAGTAAAAGATACCCACATAATTTTATCGCTGTTGAAAATTTATAGCCAACACTTCAGTGTCATGAGAGGTTTCTGTGCTAGCTCTCTCTTAGAGGCAGTACTTGGGTTTTTTGGTCCTGGAAAACATTTCCCATTTTAATTAGAGGCTTCTGCAAGTGACAGTTGTCAATCTGTTCCTTGCATCTAGCTGCAGTTTTGATGTGGTCTCTCTTCAGACAATGTGTAGTCTCGGACGGTGTTCAGAGATACTTCTAGACTGACAGCTCTTTATGTGAAATTTAGATCATTTTACTCAAAATAGACTTCTTTCCTATTTGGTAGTAGTTACTTTTGACAACATCAACTCTGGTAATTTTGGGTTATTACCTATAAAGCAGTACTGTCACTGGAGTGACTGAACTCTGATTAGATTTAGCCAATAGTAATATTTTTGCACCACCCTACTGCCCAGGCTATAACATGAAAATTTGAATTACAAGTCTGTTACTTAAGTTATATGTTTACACTGAGGGAACTTAAAATGAGTAGGAAAGTTGAGGCTCAATTTACCAAAGGAGTGAAGGCTGTCTTTGCTATTTGCACGAAGACTGAAATTCTTCCCAAATATGAGTATCTTTTCTCACTGCAGGTTATCCCAACTTCAAGTCAAAAGCTGTAGGACAAGTAGTCAGTGAATTTAATGTTGAATTTCTCATAGAAGGAACATAGGTTGTTGTATGCTAGCTGTTCTGTTGATCAAATATGGTAGCAATGGTCAATCAAGCTGTGTTTCTTGGGCAGTAGCTACATAAACAGGAGTGACTTCTAGAAGTTTACTGATAAGGAAAAGGATGGGTTGAAGTAAAATGTTCTTGATTATTTCAAAGAAACAGTTGATGTTCTAGAGAGGAAACTTGGCGTAGGTATATAAACCACGGTATAGTGGTAGCATTAGGCAGAGAATTTAGCTGGTGGTGTTATGCACTTCTCTTGAAATATGTTGCAGGTATTTAAAGTGAATGCACCACTGCCTCCACGTAAAGAGCAGGAAGCTAAAGAGGAGTCTTCATATTCAGCAGGATATAACCAGAGTTTCTCTACAGCAAGTACACAGACTCCTCCTCAATGCCAGCTGCAGACCTCTCATGTTGCAGAACAAACCTCTATTTCACAAGAATCTCTGTCTTCAGGTGAGAATTGTTTCTATCTGTATTTCAAGTAGTTTTTGAAGATCTTCAGGCTATAGTAGTATTTTAATTCATTAATATGTGCTGTGAGTTCTAGCTCGGTGAAATTCTTAAACTTATGTAGCATCTGTTAACATTAGGGTTATGCATTAGAGGCTTACACTGACAGCCTGGACTGTCCACAGTGAACAAGCATTACACACTACAGAACAGAGGAGAATCCCCACTTGCTTGAAGTAATGAAGGGGCAGAACAGGATATTCAGAGCAGCAGAACTTCCTAGTGCTGCCCTTGCTTCTAGGTGTGGTAACTTTTTACAGTTAAAAGCTTTGAATTCATCTCTGCCTTCTGTTTTAAGCAGTGAATTATCAACCTGATGGAGCTGTTCCTGTTAGCAATGGTAGCCTTGCCTTTTATCCAGCACAGACTAATGTTATTCCCAGACCCCCTCAGCCTTACCTTAACAGTCGTGGGTCTGTCAGAGGATCTGCTAGAGGTGGAAGGTCGCTGGCTAATTCGTATCGTTCCCCTGGTGGGTACAAAGGTATGTCTTGCTTTACTGTCACCTTAAAATCTAATGTAGTGACATTAGAACAAGATTTAACACAATATGGTATTAAATTTTGGTTCTACATGTGAAACTGCTCTTAAAGACTTGTTTTAGGAAATGTGCAGAGAATGGGATCTTCTGTCCATTCTGACTTTGATTTGTTATCCCTGTACTTTGGGTGTCAGGTGAACTGGCAGAGCAATTTCATAGCTTTTTGAATTATGAAAGTAGAAACTTTCACTAATAGGTTATTAAATTACTTAATTGTATAGATGGTTTATTTCATTTACCATTCTGAACTTTTTACCTCCTTTATTCTTTCTGTTGGTATCTGTCTTGTTAACATTCTGGGCTGGTATTTCTCACTTGCAGTATTTGCCCAAACCAAGATACTCTTTGCTTAGGACTGCTGGCTTTAACACCACCAGCAGAAACCAAAGTGGGGGGCATGTACCCAGCAGTGGAGAGCCCTTCTGGATTAATAACAAACTGAAGTTGCAAGAGGTGGATTGTTTGGTCTCTGCAAAAACAGTTGCTATTCTGCTGCTAGCTGAAGTACTACTGAAAGTTTCAACTGACTTTATGCAGATACTGACTTAAGGTTGTTGGTTGCTGTGGCCTATTTCACCTCGAAAGTGGATGGGCACTTAGTGTGTAATTTCAGTTATTGGGCTGAGACTGCTCAATACATTGTAAGAACACATACAAACAATGAGTTGTCTAGTTCTAACTCAACAGCAGTTAAGGTTTTGGTCATGCCTGGTACTTTAAGTTAAGTCTAATAGCTAAAGAGGGTAAATATTATAGTAGGACCTAAATGTATTAAAGTAACAGCTAAGCATCTGTATTAGCAAAAAGTATTTCTTAATTCTGTTAAGTCCTGTGTAGATCTACCAAGTTTTTCAGCTATTCTGAGAGTCCCATTAGTATCAAATAGTTGTTAAGATCTGATAATACTTTTAAACTTCTAATTTTGATACAGTGTAGTTCTGAGTAGTTAATTAAATGCATTCTTTATAGGAGTAGTGAGTCTACTACAAATTGTGATTTAAGGAGTGTGTAATTGCATAACTTAATACACAATTGTCAAAAGGGAGTTGTAGTTGTATTTTGGACTTGTACTGTAAACCAAACAATTCTATTGAATACTTCACTTTATTGGAATAGGTTTTGATGCTTACAGAGGTGCACCTTCAATAACTAATGGTAACTATAGCCAGATGCAGTTCCCTGGTAGAGATTATGCTGGAATGCCATATTCTCAGAGGGTAAGTATTGACTTTGTCAGCCTTTTGAGCACTGCACATGAGCTAAACCTTAAAATACCACAGCTTTTTGTTACCTTAACAAATGAAGTATTTCTTACAAGCCAGAGGTTAGCTTTATTTCCTAGACAAGACCTTTTTTGAATAGTAGACAGCAGGTGAAATATGAAGTTGGTTCTGATAGGTAACATCTCTGACAGGTTGATTTTAGTCTGAAGGGAATTTCTGAAATGGAAACAGATGGTGAATAAGATGTGGTATAATGAGTCTATTTTACTACAGATTTTCAAGTTGGTATTCGGTGCCTCTGTAGTATAAAATATTGAACTAAATGGACTGAGAATGTGTTCAGGAAAAAAGACCTAAATAAATTAAAAACCAACCAACCAAAAAAAAAAACAACAAAAAAAAGAAAGCAAAGGTTCCTGGTGAGAGGAGGGTCTGCAGATTTGAAATAAAATAAGACTAGGGGACATGAGACTTAAGGTATTGCTTAACAAACTGTGTATAGTTCAGAAGCTAACTTGCTAGCACCAGCATTGAAATAGCTCTAATTTCATACCAGCTATTGTAAAAGTAAGTTTTCTGTAAATAAGGCTGTTTATCTGCATCTTAATTCTGAACTCTATTGTCTATTCTAGAGCTTGAATTAATTGTGCAAATAAAAAACCCTGTATTTGTTAGCCCCACTGGTTTTCTGATTTGCTTATAGCCATCTTCCTGTACTTATGTTCTCTTTTAGGATGTTAATTACCAGCAGTGCTATAAAAGAGGTGGGATAACTAGTGGTCCTCGAGCAAATTCAAGAGGTAAGGTTAACATTAGGTTCCCAGTTGTGTATATATATATGTGCTTGGGTGTAGCAGATGAAATGCAATGTTATTGTGAATAGTGAGAAAGTTGTACTATTAATGATCAAACAGATCAAGCTTGGTATGTATTAACTAAGCTAGATGGAAGCTTAAGTATGAGTCTTAGCACTGCATAGCAGCAGATGTAATTTCATTGTTCTCAATTTAGTGTCTTCACATGTCAAAATTCTAATACAATGATACCTTGCTGAACTTTCTTCGCAAATAAACTGTCTAGCTAAACAGAGGGTGGTTCCAGTGTTACATTTGGCTTCTTCCCTTAAGTGCATGGCCTTAACCTGATTTATAAGCTGTCAGACCCCAGGACATTTTAAGATAACTTCTTATGCAAAATAGATTTTTTTGAATATGGCTTTACTCCTCTGTACTTCCATGTTGGAGCACAAAACCTAGAGAAATATGTAAGACAAGCTCTTTGAATCCAAGCATGAACATGTATTTTGAAAAGTTGTAAATGAGATGACTTAATTCTATTCTGCACTGGAGAAAGCTGGACTTAGTGCTATGAGTGAAAAGTGAGATGAATAGTAACTATAGATTGCTGTAGCTGAGAGACAGGTCTGTTGCAAAGCTCATACACTTGCTGCTTTATGCCTTCTGGTGATACAATTATTTATCACTGCTAATGATCTTTAACAGCAGGGTGGAGTGATTCCTCTCAGGTGAGCAGTCCAGAACGAGACAATGAAACCTTCAACAGTGGCGACTCTGGGCAGGGAGATTCACGCAGCATCACCCCTGTTGATATGCCAGTGACAAGCCAAGCTGCCACCATACTACCAGTGCATGTCTACCCTCTCCCACAGCAGATGAGAGTTGCTTTCTCTGCTGCTAGAACATCTAACTTGGCCCCTGGAACTCTAGACCAGCCAATTGTGTTTGATCTGTTGCTGAACAACCTTGGAGAAACTTTTGATCTCCAGCTTGGAAGGTTCAACTGTCCAGTGAATGGTACATATGTCTTCATCTTCCACATGCTGAAACTGGCTGTAAATGTTCCCCTGTATGTGAATCTCATGAAGAATGAAGAGGTCCTAGTGTCAGCATATGCAAATGATGGAGCTCCTGATCATGAGACAGCTAGTAATCATGCAGTCCTGCAGCTCTTCCAGGGAGACCAGATCTGGCTGCGTCTGCATCGGGGAGCCATCTATGGAAGTAGCTGGAAATACTCCACCTTTTCGGGATACCTTCTTTATCAGGACTAAAATCCAGTGTGAAGTTTACAAAAGAGCTACTCCAAACACCTTGGTGGAGGGGGGTGGGACTTAGCTTTGCACTTACTACTGACTTCCTTTGGGGGAAATGATGGCCCTGTTGTGCAAGGTGAAACTGTGGAGTTGGGGTACTGATTCAGCACTAATTTGGCACTTTATCAGTTGTGATGTAGCCTTGCTAGTAAAGCTGTGAATGTATATTGTTTGCACTTACCCTAAACTGTATTAATGTCCAGCTTACTACACTATTGATTGCCTCAAGTATGGGCTATTCACAATGCCTTGTTGTGCCTCAATAAAACAAGTTAATATGCATTTTAGTATTAATCTTTCCAGTGGTCTTTATTTTTAAAATATATCAAACTGAGCTTATTCCTTACATGGGGTGTACATGCATATTATTACATAAAACTAGTCTTCTAAGTTTCATGAATTCAGGGTAAACTATGTAGTGTAAATGGGCTTACTTGTTTGGTTAGTTCTTGCTTGATGCTATTCTCAAGAGTCTTCCCTTCATCAAAATGAATTCCAAGATTTAGTTATATACCTAAACTGAGATGTCAAGAAATAAGAAGTAAAATGCTACATACTTTACTAGGACTACTTATTTTAAATGTATACCTTGTCAAAATCTAGCTGCTTTGCATCACCTGTCCTTCAGTAGTGATGTAGTTGAAATTCTTGAACCTCAAAACAGTCACTGAAGGGCTGGTTAACATTCAGCTACAATGTAGTTTAAAGTTAAAATTGACATTTGTGGAGCACAAATGTGTATGGCTTTCTTCCCCTAAGATTTGAATTGGACTGTAATGCAAGTTATCTATCTCTTCCTTTCAGAACTGCTGATAAACTTGCTATTTGTGGTTGAAGCCTGCTACTTGTATTTTAAATCAAACCCAAATGCTAGGAAGTGTTTATGAAGTTTCTTACTTACAGATGAGGGGCTGTGTGTCTGCAGCAATCTCTTGTGGCCCAAGGACAGAAAAGCCATGATGTATGTCCTTGTATTAGCTGCACCAAGTCATACTATAAAGTTGCAATGTTTAAAATGGAAGTATGAACTAGTAAGAGACTGTAGGTCACTGACTCTCTGCCTTGAAAAGCTTCATTAGTTTTTTTGACAGTTGGAAGGTAGCTAGTGCAAAAGCCTGACTAGCATATCTAAGAATGTACTAGAATTATGTGAAATAAAAGCAGTTTAGCTATCTGCTTATTTAAATAAGTAAAAAACTAAATGTAATAAACTTCAGACCCTATATAAAGCTGCTGTTTCTTGGGAACTGGTTTCACAACTTCCAACTTTAAACAGTTCTCTGCTACTGTGCAGATGCCAAAACAAGATGTCTGGCTTGACTTCCTAAAGTTGCTGGCATAAAGATCTTGGGTTTATTCCAAGCTTAGATTTCTTCATATAGATTTTTAGAGGGTGATCGTATTTCAAGTCTTAGTTTAATTCCTTTGACAAGTTCTGAGAAGTTTAGGTAGCATAAACCTTTAAGGAACCTGTTTTTTACCAATACACACAAGTAGTCTGTACCGCCCAAGTCAAACCCTGGCTATTGAATACTAAGCCTGTATTTTGTATTCTTAAACGTGCTAATTCTGACTTTAGCCAATAAAGAGGCTTATTTCTACAACATTCAGTAGAGGATAAGGAACAGGAATTTCTTTTACTGAGACTGTTAACTTCCTCTATGTATTAATATGGGAGTATGGTAGAGAAGCTACCATGCTAGGATAA
Source organism: Bucco capensis (assembly GCA_013396975.1). Taxonomy (NCBI): domain Eukaryota; kingdom Metazoa; phylum Chordata; class Aves; order Piciformes; family Bucconidae; genus Bucco; species Bucco capensis. The sequence continues at coordinate 610,655 of VWZO01017218.1, forward strand.
TTTTCAGCTTTGCAGCTGAGGGTGAACAGACTTCATTGCTTTTCTAACAGGCCTGCAACTCTAGATTATTTTTTTAGACCCAGTCACCTCTCTTCCAAACTGTTTATATGGGGATCAGTAAATAAATGGGCCCTCTTGTGTTTATAGCAAGGTATCCCTTGCACTTCAGGCTATCTTAGCACAGACTATTTCATTTAGCATGCAGTTTATCCCACCTGGTTTTATTTGAAGTACCTGTATGATTGATTCTGTATGTTTTAAGAACAAGTTACCAGTACTTCTAAGGATTGTTAATAAGCTCTGCCTTTGGCAATCTCGGATGTGAATAGATGGACATGTTGCTTTCTAATGCTAGTGTAATCGAGCCTGGACAACTGCTTGGTGGATCTGTTACCATTTGAGACGAATCTTGTTTCTTACTGGCAGATCCAGCAAAGCTTTTATATATCTCCAGCTTGCATGTTTTTAAGATATGAGGTAAGTATCTCAATTTCAGAGCTGGCTGTCTATGTATGTAAGATGGATTTTTAAATTGCTAACTGGAGTGCACAGTCACAACCAGAAGTGTGCAGATATGATCAAACATGAAATCATTATACCGTTCCTCAGTAGTAAATGACTGTAAATCATATAATGGATGGCTTAAAAGAAGCTTCCTATTTTCATAGACTTTATTAGCATCAATTAGAATTCTCTACAGTACTAGCTATTTTAAAATAAAATGTCTGGTTTTCCCTGGTATTAAAAAAAGCTTAGATAATTATTTCCCAATAGAAAAACTGGAAATAATTTTTCTTATACATCTCTCACATGGTACCTTCTTAGAACTGTTATCTTTCATCCTGTTTCTAGTTGGAGCTGTGAACACTGCTCTAGCTAGCCTCTGTTACAAAAAGTAATATAATTGAGCAGGTATGGTCATAAAGTTTCGAGTCTAGATGTAACTCAAAAGGCCAGTACTGAACCTTAAATGCTAAGGCTGTGTTTAAAACAAAGAAGTACTGCAAAACGCCAAGCAAAGCACCTTTTCTTCCACACCACTAGCTGGCTAAAATCTACTCATAGAATATTATTTTGATCTTCAAAGTCTGTAAAAATATGGCTTCATCTGATTTCCCGTAATGATAAACACTAGGATATTGTTATTTCATACCTTGTGCTTTGTGATGCTAGCTTAATACTTGTTTTTGAAACATTCTCAAAGTACTTGAGTATTTCAGTGCATTGTTTACTGACACAGTTTTAATCTACCTTGGTATGTCCACACTAAAGACCTAGGTTCATATTCTACTCCTGGGCAAAGCATTTAACAGCTGAGTTTCACAACCTGAAAATATTGGAGGTAACATGGGTATAGTCTGTCTAAATACTATCTGCCAATACCTTTTTCCTCAGTAGCTGTGAAATTAAGTTGCTTGAATTCTTGCACTAGGTAAGATGCCTTAGTTGCTTGAATTCTTGCACTAGGTAAGATGCCTTAACTCTGTAAGGTTGATAATCAAGTCTACTTAAAATATAGAAAGGGACTTTCTATCTTTCTCTTATGTCCCAACCTCCATTTTATTCTCCTCCTTTTTTTCATGTATTTGCATGTTGGCACAACTTGGATTTAATTTACTTGTTTTTAGTTTATTTGTACATCACTTGTCCCTTTCACACTGAGTCTTCTTGCACCAGCAGTATTAGAGAGCTGACAAGAAAATCTCACACTTTTAATTCCGACTCTATCTTGCAAAGTAGCAAATCAGGTTTATTTTTTAAACTTTAATTCAGTTCCTGATTCATTATTTGGAAGTAGATGAAACCCAAAATATTAGCAGAATCTTTGTTCTAACTGAAATGCATATGAGTTCTTTCTAATAATAGCTAGTTTAATCTGGAAGTTTAAGTTACATAAAAATATTTCAATTATGTAAACACTTTCAGAATAACATGGCCACTGATATCTATGAAGGTTCATGTTTTAGAAAGAAGTATCAGGCATACATCAAACCGAGCACATAGGTAGAACTAAGAGGCAGCAATACTTCCATAACTACATCACTGCTGGGAAACAAGCATTGTTGAACTGGATGTTACATGATTTGGACCTTGCTGCCATTGTCTCATTGATGGCTGTGTGCACAAAGGGTCTTAAAAACAAAACTAGGTGTACAATCTTCTTTACCTTTTTTGGTAGTGAATATGGTGTGTAAGAAGTGCTGTGTTAAATACAAGTGGTAGGTGCAATAGAATTTATGAAAAACATTTTATGAAGATGTTAAAATAGCCTTTAAGCATATTTTTTTCTTTATTGATACGTTTTACATCACCAGCACTACGAGACTAAAGTCCTTCAGCAAATACCTTTCATAACATTTAGTTCATGTACCACGGATGAAAACACGGACATGGAATCAAAAAGAACTGCTTTTAAACTGTTGATAACATGCTAATTTGGGAAAAGGAAGTAGAGCTATAACACTACAAATCCTTCAAAGTAATTTGATTTTAGTATGATACATGATCCAAAATCTTGAAAACGGGCAGTTTTCACTGGAGTAGCCTTATCACAGAATCATAGAAGGGCCAGGTTGGAAGGGACCCTAAAGATCATCTAGTTCCAACCCCCCTGCCATGGGCAGGGATGCCACACACTAGACCAGGTTGCTCAGGGCCACATCCAGTCTGGCCTTGAACACTGCCAGGGATGGTAGCCTTACCTACTACCTGGAAAATTACAAAGAATTACCATAGCTAACAATATGTAATTTTTACACTTAGATTGTTTATATTTTAAGACTACTTAATATTCTCTCCTGTTTCTAAGAAGAAATGAAAAGGAGAATAAAAGTACCTATGACTTCTTACTAGATGCTGTAGAGCTGCATTACTGGAGAACAGAAAGACAATTCTTGAGTGATACTGATCAGGTGTTCTGACCACTTCAAAAAGTGATGAAAACAACAAGAGAGTTCACAATCACCAAATACTAGGTAAGTGTAATTCATTTTTTTACAGCTAGATTATTTTTTAATTATAGACAAACTTACTGAGGAACAGGTTTGTTGTTTTGTTTGGGTTTTTTGGTATGAAAACATTCCAGTATTAGCAGCTTTTAACACTTCCCTTGTAAACAATTCAGGAACTTAAGTTTAGTGGCACTAAAGATGTTGTGGAAAGCATTACTAAATAGTCCACTTGGTTTAAAAGAAGGTATCCCTTCCACAAATGGCACTCCTGTGCATTCAGCATTAAGAAGAGTGTTCTTCTAGGTCAGGGTAATATATGCTGAGGGAGGTACTGCTGTTTTTTTGATTGAGGAGCAGTAATGAGAAATGATGTTTTATACTGTAATTACAATAAACAAATGACATATTGTCCAATTCTATTCTTAGACATCTATATAATGGGATGATCTTGTAATTGGCCTTAATTGACTCTTCCAAAACGCAGCAAATAGTCTTTTTGTTCTTTCTACCAGTTGATGACACATTTATGGTTTGTAAATGTTACGTTAAACATCACCTGCAGAAGTAAGTGAAAGATTTTGCTCACAGAGATCATATTAGTCACGAGGTTTTTCTGGCATGCTAGTCTGTGAACTGCCCCTTTGATAGTCATCTTAGACCTGCATGGGTGTTTACATCTTCCTTTGGGTCACCTGCGTATTGTAGGATTTAAGGGGAAAAATAAGAGGACAGAGGCGGAGAATCACAGCTGGGGCAAATACTTGCAATTAGAAGTTGTTTGTATATTCCTGACAATGTGATTGATAAGAACCTTCCACCAGCTTTCACACACTAACACCACTAAGATAAGCAAACCATTTTCAGGGTTTACTAATCTACATAATGATTAGGACCAGTGTCACAAAGAAACATGTTCAGAAGCACAGTTAAGAATTATCATGTGTGC
>VWZO01017218.1:617925-688999 GCA_013396975.1 Bucco capensis
TTCTCAAATATTATTGAGAGTGGCTTGGTGACTACATCAGCTAATTCTTTTAGGACTCTGGGGTGCATCTCATCAGGTCCCATAGACTTATGTATGTTCAGGTTCCTCAGGAGGTCATGAACCTGACTTTCACATACAGTAGGGAGAAACTTAAACCACCTCTCTGTAGGCACCTCATTGCTTGTAGCAGTAGAGAGTCCTTTACAAGAATATCACAATATTGCTTACAGTATAGAGCATAGGGAATGGAGTTAAAACAAATGAAAGCTTGCCTACCTGTAAAAAGTCCCAGCATGTTTGGCAATGCCTTTTCTCTTCTGTGTATTCCTGCACCTGTGTAAAGACAGAGTTAATGAAATTGGTGTCTACCTTCTGGATTATCATCTAACTGTATTAAAAAATGGAATTGAAATTCCTTTCTTTTTTTTTGCCCTCATTACATTTATTGGAAGGCTGTTTGTGAATTTTTTCTCATGGTGCTAGAAACAAATGTTTTCCAGAAAAAAATAATTTATGGTTAATTTCTATCCATTTGTACCTATCTTACTACTTAAATAGGTTTCTTGGTACTCTGCCATTTTTGTCAAAGGCTGATCCCTACTGGCCTGTTTTCCTTACCTCAACAGGCTGTATTTCCTTTACTTTATTGTAAAACTGAATTTATGAAATCTAATAATAGGATAGCATAGCTCTTTGCTGCCCTTGTTTCCCTTTGAATTAATCTTTCTTGTGCAATCTGGTAGTTTGTGTTTGCAGCATTCCAGAAAGTCTCATGCTCAATGCCATTAATACCTGATTTGATACATGTTCAACATGTACATGTCTTATTTCCAACACCACATATTTTTTATCACTTAATATACTGAGCTCCTTTTATACTATGGTTGTTCCTCACTAAGAAACCTCAAGCTTTTAGGATAAATGCCTATTATCCTTGAGTCTGTGACCTTGTGCTTTGTCCTCTTACCCCGCTCCATTTTTGTTGGTGCAGATCTAAAATCATTCAGTTCTTTGTAGGATTTTTCTGGCTTTTCTCCTTGGATGATGCATGCTACTTCAGAGTCATCCACAAGCTTCACTTCTGTCAGTGACCTGAACTCAAATGCAAGTGTGGAATTTGTCTGAAATGTGAGTCTTGGTAAACTAGAGCAGTAATTTCCTGCCAGGTCAGTAATCTCTATCATGTAGCTGCTGTCATTTCCATTTTAGCCTGTTAATTTTCCAAGTATAAACATCTTTCCATCTCTTTTTTTTTTTTTCCTTCCATGTCCCATCATCCCCCCCCCCAGTTTTTTCTTAAGCTCTGTCACATCATAATCAATGTGCACTTTATGGTCATATTTATCAATCACACTGTAGTTACTAGAACAGTCAGTTATCATACCATGATAGATACTCAGTTTGTGTGCCCCTTTTTTTGATGTCTATTCTAGGCTGTTACTCTTGTTATGTCTGTCTTAGGGACTTCAGGGACTTTTGCTGGCTTTCATGTACCAATGCTTGCAGTGTTTGGAATGTATTGTCTGACTATGTGAACATACAAAAGTAATTCTGATTCCAATTCAGATTTAACTGAGTAGTATGTAATGCGTGATAACCTGGGAGCCAAATCTGAATGTTAGATGTGAAAAGTATTTGCATCACTAGCATCCATTTGGGAAAAAATTGTTTTTCCTACTTAACATCTCCTTGCATTGTAGTCCTTTACATGTGATGGTCTTTATCTTGCTGGTTTTCAGTGGCCCATGTAAGGCTTGAATGAAAGAGAAAATACTCAAAAAGTGATGTGTTCTCTGATCTTTTGAAGACTGGAACTGTGATGCTGAGATGGGGAAGAATATGTTAGGCCAAAGGTGAAAGGACAGAGTACAGAAAGCTGTACAGCTGCACTGCACAGATCCTGAAGCAGTGGACATAGGTGGGACATACAGATCTCTTCTCCATTGCTGTAAATTTACTCAGTTGTGTCTTAGCAGTGCTGTATGCTTTTCCAGGTTTAGCTGCTAGGCTTTCATGTTGCTGTATCTCATCCTTCTGATCCCAGTGGAAACAAACTGAGGGTTTTTTTTAAGCATAAATGCTCTGATTCATGCAAGAGCAGTCAGTATTTATTTTACACAGCTCTAAATAGTCATTGTTTATAAGTACTCAGGGAAAGTTTATTTTTCAAAAACTTTTACTTTCTCATTCAAAATAATGATCCAGCCTTGTTGATCAGCACCTTCAGAGAAAGTTTTACCAGATCAGAGCAATGTGAATTCAAGACCGTGTAATTGTCCACAAACTGCACAAAGCAGTGTGCTGTGTTACAGGAGTTGTGCTCAAGGTCTTTTTCAGCCATATGGTGCCTCCCTGTGGCTTCTGGGCACAGCTCTTCAAAACTGGCAGGTAGCTTTCCATTCCTTTTGTGGGGCTGATGATATTCCTACTCTCCCTTTGTAAAAGTTCAAGTGCAGCAGTAATGATATAAATAAATGTCTTGCTGAACTCATCTAGCTCCAAGGTCTCTTCCTTGTCTATTTCCATTTACACAGTGCACACCTGACAGTTGCTCCGCACCTGCTGGCATGATGCGTACAGATTATGTGCTGGTGGCCAGGAGCCTGTTGTACGGTTTCCCAAGCAAGGCAGGGGGGAGATACATCCCAAGATCACAATTGGCATCACAGCTAAATCAACGAGAATGTGCTGGTATAGGAAAAATGTTGCTGAATGCAGCTTTTTAAAAAGTCCTCTGTTCTAAAAATTGCAAGCAGCATGTAGTTTTCCTGGCTGGGTTTGTTGCTGTACAAGTGAGCAGGATGGTATTTGAGCTTCACAAATACAACAGATATGGGTGTCTTGTTTCTAAAATGGGCACACAATTTCAGTTTATCTCTACAGCGTTCATGTTTCTGATAATGAGAAGAAAACAAAGCTATGTGTGTTATGGTAATGACAACAGTATGGAGTAGAGGAATTTACTGGGAGCTTGATACAGGGTTCTTGTGATGTCTTTGTAGGTGTCAATATGTAAAGCGTAAAGAAACACTTACAGCAGTGTGCTGGTGGGGATGAGGTCCCCTCTGAGACACTGTGCATACCTTCTGTGTAACATGTCTTTTGTCACTCCAGGCACTTGCTGAGAGGATTTACTGTGCAGGCCAAATGACCCTATTTGTATATATCTTGGCAAAACTTCAGGGGTAGCAGTTGTATGCTAGCACAAGTGGTACCAATAAAGCTTCCTGGAGTAGTGGTGGCTTTAATGTAGATTCAGTAAAAGCTTGTTTGCACAGAGAAAGGGAAATAATTTATACTGTTATCACTGTGTCCACCCTAAATGTGATACTGGTAGGTTTACTGCAGGAGAACAACAACAATATAACCCCCCAAGTAAGGCTGCTTTCATAAATCAATGTGTTTATAGTAGTAAAAACTGTGATAGATTGAGTCTGAAAATAGCATATTGGCACTGCTTAGAAGAAAAAGGACAATTAGACTTCACGCACATATTTGGGTTTCTGTGCTGCTGGGATTTCTTATGTTTTCCTTCTCTCCTTGGGAGTTGGGTGTTGAGTGCTGAAGGATGCTGTAGCCCCCAGCAGAACCCACTAACTTTGTAGAGATTCTGTCCAGTAGCAACTGAAGGGCAAGCTTTGGACTCCAGGATACTCAATGAAAAGGTTAGCTTTGGAATCCACTATGCTTCAACCAGTTGGTGTTGAAAGCTGGTATTTCAGCATGTCCATAGATAAATGGAGTTCCTGTGCTGTCTGTTACAGCTTTTACTTTTTTTGATCATTTCTTATGGATAATTAAAGTTTATAGGGAAGGAAATTGCAGGAGAGTATGCTTTCGATTTGCCATTACTGCTTTTATCTGAGATCTCAGATTACTCTATAAACATCAAATGAGTCTCTGCACGCAGAGTAGGTTAGAATTACACTATGATTATAATGAGTAAAATGAGGGCCAGAAAGTTAAGTGATTTGCTAAGATTATTGAATGATAGTGTTGTGATGCAGCTGTTACACTTAGATGTCATGAAAACAATGTGATTTTAACTCACAATGGAAATTTTAGATCAAGGAGCTGGATACATGAAAAGCAGAATGTACCTTTTATTTTACAGCTTTCAAATGAGGCAAAGTTTATGGGAGGATATAGTATACTTAAAGCACAGCTCTGAAAACAACCACAGAACTTCCAGGCATAAACTACTTGGAAAGAAATACTATTAAAGGTGAAATAAAGAAAGCTTCTGCCCTCTCTCTTTGAACATAAAGCACATGGATCTAAGTGATGAAAGATCAGACCTACTAGTAATTACTGATATTGCCATGCTTAGCAGTAACAGCACCATGCTGAGTCAACAGTTCTTCACGTTCGAGGACCCATGTTGAACGACAGCAGTATAATGCTATCAGATTTTCACATCTTTTAAATCTGGCCTGCTTTGCTCAGAAGTTCAGTGAGCATTGTTTTCTCTTTGAAATTCTTCAGCTGCATGGCTGATGTAGTGTTTGAAAAGTTCCCAGGAAGGCTATGGGTTTTGAAATATCTATGCTTGATTTTAATTAAAAATGGTTCTTTCACTGTGTTTCCCCAGTTTTTATTTTTCTGTTAAGATTCACTATACATCTAGTTCATTAAAAGATAGCTGTGTAATATATGGCTTATGCAGATGCTGTTTACACTTGAAAATAATGTTAAGTGGTTTTCTTAATCTCTTCAAAATTCAGTATTGCTATTCTAGCACAGTCTATTTTGCAAATAAACAGTATGTATTGATGAAGTATGTCAATACCCATTTGATTCATGAGGCTAAGTTAAATAATTCAAAGACAGATCTGTAGTACTTATCATTATGCATTCTCAGAAATCTTTAAATATTCATTATCACTAATCTCTATTAGAGAGCCTTGACACATTACATATTCCACCCATGTGCCATTATATGCTCAGCTTTTAGAAGTAATTTGGATTGCTGCAGATGTGGGTAAATCGGAGTGCTAAAACCTTCATACTTCATGAGGAGAGTCAAACACTGCAAAATCCTTATTTTGTATTTCTTTTTCAACTTTTGATAATACAGTCTTTAAGCATAGTGATTTGCTGACTGTGTTTTATATGTATTTCAGTCCTATAAGATCATCAATTTTGCTCCAAGTCTACTGCAAATCATAGTATCAGATCAAGTTGAATTTCCAGTACGTCAAGCAGGTGAGATAACTTACTTCCTTGTTTCATTTTCTTTCAGTAGAAAGCCAGTCTGCTGGTTATTCAATAGAGTATCAAGCTGTTGCAGTGTGAGTAAACTCACGTGTGTTCTCAAATATGGAATTGAAAAGGATTTATCTTTGCTGTTTCTTTCCTACATAAGGGTCAGAGAAAACCATGGGTATAGGTTAGTGTCCTGCTTTGGTTTCCCTGTGTTTGTAGTGATCCCTACAGGATTGCTGTGATATTGATACGAAAAGAATGATTTCTACTCAAAACTGAGTATGCAGGGAGCATTAGGTATTCTTTCTCCTGGTGGTAAAAAAATAGTGATGCCAAGACAGGTGAGAGTTTTTATAAGAAGTGGATCCCATTTGAGTACATTTCCCTATTTGAATCCCTATTCCTGGAAAAGCAGAAGCTTCTGAAAAATGAAAAAAAACCCTCAGTAGCTCCCTAAGTCACAAGTAGCCACATATACTTAGTCAGTAGCTATGGCACCTGCTCACAAAAGTAGATAGGAAGAAAGGTCATATTGCTGGTAAGTTGTACGTGTATAGTCTGAGCATATCTAGAAAGATTGCCCAACTCTGTGTGTTTGAGTTCAGGCATGATGATACAGTTAACTTTAGGGTATACATGTGTGTAAGATCAGATTCTAAATTCTCATAATCTATTTTAACTACTCCTGTACAATATTTTTGACAGATACAGAAAATGACCTTTTTCAAGAAATTGGTGAATACTGCTTTGTTCACAGCTCTGTTTTTACCTATGGAACAGCATTTCCCATAGAAGCACTGTTGGGTTTTTTTTGCAGATCCCATTAATCCCCTGAGTGCGTTGGGGCATGCTGACATATGCTGTTTGGCATGCTGGCATGTATTTTTTCAAAGATAATCCAACATTGAATAGCATTGTTAAACCATTCTGTAGTCAAGTTTGATGCTTCATCTAGGCTCCCTAAGGTCATTTCATAAATCAATCTCTCGTTTCAGTATCATTCAGGAAAACCCAAAATATTTAGAACGTTTTTTTTAATTGGGTATTTACTTTTAAAAATGTTTTACAGACTTAAGAATATAAAATAGAAAAGTACATTTAAATTGCGCTTGTAAGTCAACTGATTTCCCGGAGAGTTTTTTAAAAGCGAAGAATTTGTATAAAAACAAGGTCTATGGAGAAGGTAAATTAGTCTTTGGCTGGTCTTTCTGGACCTGTTTCTTGTCTGAATAGTCTGGCAAGTCACAGACAAAGAACTGTTTTTCCTCTTGCTCCTATAAAATATTTTACAAACTACATGTTTTCATACTTCGTAATTTGTAGTCACCAAGAAAAATGGTTGTACCCAAGGATATCTTATATATACTTTAAACCCCTAGCTAGTAATCAACTAAAGTAGTACAGGGATAAGAGTTGTTAAGAACATTCCTTTAATGTCTTACACCATATTTCCTATCTTTTCTAAAGAATGCCTACAAGCATTTTAGTACTGAGGCATAAATGCTGCTTTATTTTCAGTTGAAGATTAACTTTATTTTTCATGGTTTTTCATGTGACACAGAAGGGAACAATTCTGAGGGATTATGGGAAATCCTAATAGTGAGATAAAGCTTAGGGAATTCACAACAAACATTTCTGTCTGAATAGAAGGTAGGCCACGTGCCAGTTTCGTACTGGGCATTCCCCCAAGCAGAGTATCCCATCTGCATGTGCAATGATTTGTTTACATGAGCCTTCCAAACTTCACTTGCTAAGCTTGAGTAGTTGTTTTAGGGATAAGTAAAAATGCAGATAAGTAGATTTTTGGTTCCTTTTTTTTGGAACGATGGAATATTATGCCTACATGGAAAAATGCTGCAATAAAGAATGTACCCTGATAGAAGCTGAGTGAAATACCATCCTGTTTGTTTAAGACCAGGCACTTGAGCCTGATCTTGTGTGGAATCATAAAAAAATGGTTTTCTCACTCAGCTGTGCTTAGTGCCTATGATTGTTGAGAACTTATGCAGTGGTTTTCAGTCATCCTTTCCACTCTGTTCTACTTTCAGCTGTATTGCATGTTGAGCACAGATGAATGTTGAGATGCCCAAGAATGATTATTTCCCCCTATTTTTTCTATGTAGCTGCCATTTACCTGAAGAACATGGTGACTCAGTACTGGCCAGATCGTGAACCACCTCCTGGAGAAGCAGTATTTCCATTCAACATTCATGAAAATGATCGTCAGCAGATTCGTGATAACATTGTCGAAGGAATAATTCGTTCTCCTGACTTAGTGAGGTACCTTACACTGTCTAGAGAGATTTCCATTGCTTGAGTTTTCAGACCTGCCAGTCTGGATGTAGTTAATATGAGAATCTCAGTTTCTGGGGAGAGGAAGCAAATGTAGTAATAATCTGTTTTAACCTATTTATGTGCACTTGTTTATCAGAAATGTAGTAACCTGGCTAAGAGCCCTGTGATGGAGTTTATGCTCTTATGGTGGTGTTTGAAGTGTCTTAAAACACTTGCCATAGTGACAGCCTATCTATTTGGCTGATTCAGAGCAGATAGTATAGAGGGGTATCTGCAATACAGAATTAATAGTTCAGAGGAATAATACCCAAGATCTGTTTTATTTCTTCTGGTAGTCCTTTTCTCAATTACCTCTGTGATTTTTATATGTAATCTCAGTATTTAAATGTGAATTAGCATTCTTGGTTCTAAGACATTAAAAGATTCAAGAAATGCTCTTCTTTTGCTGGAAGAATTGTTAAGATTCACAGACATGCTACAAGCTATGATTGTTCACCACTTTAACTAAAGTGAGGCTGATAGGATGGGATTAGGCTGTAATGTATAGATACTCATCTTTGAAAAACAGAAGAAAATATTCCTCTTCTCCTTCTCCTCTCTACCAGCTAGGTGCCCAGAGATATCTTTCTTTTTTATCCAGAAGAGTGATTGACTGCAGATTGACATTGAGATTAGAGAAACACTTAAAAAATAATGAAACACCAGAATACATTAGACTGCTATAGAATTGCTGTCACTGGAGGTCTTTATGAATAGACAAGCACCTGCCAGGAATGCTTAAGGTATAATTAGTCCTGTCCCGAGACAGGAAAATGAACTAAATCATAGTTGCCAGTTCATCTTTTCTAACACACTCAGACACAGGTGGTTAGTATCTCCACTGAAATAGGTGCTTGTTGCCAAGGTTGTGCTACAAGGTAAGGAAGTTAGTGTTGTGTCTGTTGTACTGTAAGGAAAGCATGTAGTTTCCTCTGCCATCATGTCATAAATACCAAGGTTAAGTTTATACAAATCAACTGGCTTTGCCACATGCTTTGGAGGTTGAGAAAGTGCTGTTCTAGAAGATTCTAGGATAAAACCTATAATTTCATGAGGTATGGCTGGCTAGAATCATAACACAGGACAACATTGTTTAATAAAAATGTGCAATTTTGTGGGTCTTTTTTGGTTTCTTTCAGCCTCATAAGGGTGTAGAAGTGTAGACATTCATTTGCAAAGTACAAAGCTAGCTGGTTTTACAAGTAGTTAATTGTTTTCAAAACTTGCCTGATTGGTGTGGAGGGGGAAGAGGAAGGAAGAAAAGTAGCTAAAATGTTCTGAAACTAGTTTCTTCCTTAAAGTTAAATCCCCTCTTTGTTTATTGTTTCTTTCTTGCTTTTCTTCTGCTAGAGTCCCAGAACTCTTCCACTGCTGTCAAAATATGTATGATACTTATGATTTACTCTGTATATTGTGGCCAATAAACCAAGATTTGGATCCTGTAATATTAAGCACTATGCCATGATCTTGTTTACTTACAGTGTGTTTCTTTTTCCCTCCTGCTATAGAGCCCAGCTGACAATGTGCCTCCGTGCCATCATTAAGCATGACTTTCCCGGCCACTGGACAGCAGTGGTAGACAAGATAGGCTACTACTTGCAGTCTCAGAACAGTGGGAGTTGGCTTGGGAGCCTCCTGTGCCTGTATCAACTGGTGAAGACGTATGAGTAAGTTGATGTCCATCAGAAATTAAACAGAAATTAAACTTGCTGGTGAACAGGCATTAGAACCTCAAGTCTGTAGATCCTGTATCAACATTTTTGTTTCCTTTGCAGATACAAAAAAGCAGAAGAGCGAGATCCTCTCATAGCAGCAATGCAAATATTTTTGCCTCGGATTCAGCAGCAGATGATCCAGCTTCTGCCTGATAACTCCCATTACTCTGTACTACTTCAGAAACAAATCTTAAAAATCTTCTATGCTCTTGTTCAGGTTGGCATCTGTGTAGAGAAAAGCCAAAACTTCCACTCTGCTGGGGACAACAGCCCCCTTCAGCACATTCATGGGTGTGATTGAATAAAAACACAAATTTGGATGGGAAAAGTCATGTACAAGAAATAGCTTTCATAAAAATGCTGTATTTATAGATGTATTCTACTTAAAAACTGATCACGTGATCCCCCAGATTAAATTTTTCATGAACCTAGGTATCTTTAAGCTTACTGGAGAAATGTTCCTATTTTTATAAAGTCATGCATAACCTGATATAAACTTTATGGGTCTCTAGACTGTGCTAGTTGGCCTCTCAAAGTATGAGAAGTTAATGTTGTACTATAATTGTTAAATAGTGCACTTCAGGAGATGGTATTTCTCATTCTCTTCTGAAGATCTGTCAGAAGTTATTTATTGAGCCACGTGCATTTTCCAGAGATGAATTTGACTTTTACAGGGATGAGTTTGGTGAGGAAGTGCTTTTAGAGAATGAGAAACAAAACAAAATCCTACATAAGGGGCAGCCTGAAAATTCTTGCTGGGGGCTAAAAAAGCTAAAATAGTTTGTTATTGGAGGGGGAGAGGATTAAAAAGATCCCAAGATCCTATTTTACTTTCCAGCAGCTTGCATGAATATTGTAGCTTTCCTTTGGGTTTTGTAGAGAAGTACAATTTACTAGATAGTCATTAGGAGAACATTTCACTTACTAAAATGCTATTGGTTTACCCCGAATCTGTAATATAGACACTATTGTGGTCCTTAAAAGTTAGCAGGGCTGTTGTGAAGATGAAGCAAAGACAGTTAGCAAGTTCTCAGACCATGGAACTTTCCTCAAATAGTGTTTGCTTAGAAGATCCTCTGTAAATGGTGCCAAAAAGGATGCAATTAGTGTACTATTGATATCTAACCTAATTAGTTTAAATTTTACTTCAAATCACATCTTCCTCAGAATGTAACTACTGTAGAAACATATTCTGCCTTTTTCAGAGAAGATCGCTATTTCATGAAGGTTTTATTTCATATTTCAGTATGCATTACCCCTCCAGTTGGTGAATAACCAGACTATGACTCAGTGGATGGAGATCTTCCGTACTATCATTGATAGAAATGTACCTCCGGTGAGTTTTAGTTTTGTAAAGACCTCTGATGTTTGTCTGATGGCATTGGAGGAACAGTCAGTGTGAAGATTTTCTAGCTTGACTAATTAAGATACTTGAAAGTTCCTGAATGTTTTGTACCTGTTAACAGAACCAAAGCTTTAGTCAACGCCATGCATTTTTATTAGTTTACTCAGCAAGGAGTGTTTAAAACCTCATTTCTCTCAACAATGCACTCAACTAATTTAAAATAAATGTATTTATTTATAGGAGACTTTGCAAATTGATGAAGATGATAGACCAGAGCTGGTGTGGTGGAAATGCAAGAAGTGGGCATTGCATATCGTAGCTCGTCTCTTTGAACGGTAACAAACTGATTACAAACTCCATTTGGGTTACAAAGCTGTGACATTACTTGAGGTGCCATTAGACAAGACAGTTAGTTGATTTTACAGCTCATAGTCACAAGAGGTATTCCTGCTGGTATCCTCTGCCTTACACTGGCACAGCCACTGCTCTCAGCCCTTAGTGAAGTAAATTTACTCTCTAAGATTGCAAGAAACTAGCCACTCAGGAAAAGTAAATTTCTTCTTTTAATTTTATATTTTTCAACTACATCCAGCTACAAGTGCTTAACATTCTCAAATATAAAGGCAGGAGAAGATTTGAGAAGAAATCCATAGGAAGTTACAGAGCTTGTGACAAAAAGGCAGCTATATTTGATTGACTGTAGTATTCTGCCTTATAATTGAAAAAAGGGCATTATATGGGAAATAATGATTCAGAAGGAACATGTAGGAAAGGATTCCTTTGGGAATGGAAGACTACTCAGGGTCTTTTGTGTTATAGAAACTACTGTGTTTTCCTGACCCAATAGACTTCTCACAGTGTAAATATCCGTGTCCTTTTCTCTTTAAAGGTATGGAAGTCCTGGAAATGTAACTAAAGAATACTTTGAATTTTCAGACTTTTTTTTAAAAACCTATGCTGTGGGCATACAGCAGGTAAGTACAGTTCATTTCTTTCTGAATTAGATCATTTTGACTGAACAAATATATTGCTTTTCAACAGAGTGCTCATATCAAAGTTCATTCATTGACCAAAAATGAGCAGAGTCAGACAGGTTTTTCTTTTGCTGATTGAGAAGTTTTTCAGAACTCGGTGTCATGGAGCTGAGGTATAATAACACAAATTGTCAGCAATTCAAAACACCCTGCAGGAAAATTCTCAGAAAATGTGAGTGCAGATAAAATGGTAAAAAAACATTGATGGAGAGGTCTCATGTCATAGAGGGCTGGGTTTTCAGGCCAGTCTTTAGTAAGTGCTCTTGCTGCACACAACTTAGTCACAGTAATCCAATGATACTGTTTTAGTTCAGGAAGATACAAACTGGTGTCTGGAGAACAGCAATAAAAATTAGTTTATACCCGGAAAGCATATTTTATGAAAATACAGCATAAATTCACAGTTTGCAAGGAAATTTTTGTTGGGGAATGCTAATTATTTGTGATTATGATGATGTGCAGACAGTTCAATTCTGACAAAGTTGCACAGAAGAGAGGGAATTCCTGTGAAAGTTTCCTGTAGTTTTCTGCCAGCAAAAATGTGGGGCCCTGGGAACATGGACTTCCAGGCTTCCAGCATCTCCCTGGTTTGCTGGAATGGCTATAGCAACTGCGTGCCTGAAAGCCCTGAGAGTGCTGGGTCCCAAGCTCAGATGTTTTTGGCACAGCTCCTCCTGTTTCTCATTCAGCCTGCCATATATTAGATGACTAGAAGCCATATTCCCCAGGCTTCTGGCTCAGTTCAAGTTCTGGGGTATCCAGGCTTTTGGATAACATATTCCTAACACGCTCCTAAGAAGCCAGGAGAACACAGTACACTCTCCTGTTCATGAATCTGAACTCTTGGTTCCCTTTGTCCTGTAAACCTTAAAAAAACCCCAAACTGGAAGTACTCTTTTTCAAGTGATAAGTGTTTGGATAATGTGTATTTCCAGAATATGTGGCTCTCAGCATGCTGCCAGGTGAAATAATCCTCACATGGCATCTGCAGGTTTCTTACTGTTTCAATTTCCATTGTCTTTGATGCAAGGTGCCAGGCTATTATTATCACATCCAATCAAATTTAAACTAGACTTCAAAATACCAGGATTATATGCAAAGCAGAATTTCTTTTCTCCATCCAGTTTGACAACAGAATCGTTTATCCATCAGCATATCACTTCTGTGTAAATATGTGAACATTAAGAATTAAGGAGAGGAATGGTTGTGGTGAAGCTGTATGGATTAAATGGGGAGGGAATAGTCTAGTATCTCTTCTAAACTCCTTGCAATGTTTAACTCCTGGGTGGAAAAATAGACTCCCATGGGCAGTTGTCATTTGGAAGACTTTTAAGTTTGTCTGCTAAGCAATTAGGCTTGGAGCAGAGGGAGTGGTTTAGCTTTCAAGATAAATGGACTGGATATTCTGCACATTTCCTCCATTTCTAGCTCTTAAGTGCTGATTTGTCACGTTTCCTTGCAGAGTTAGTGAGAATTCTATTGTGAATATTTTGTTACTAAGCCTTCATTACTTATTCATGAGTTGCTAAGTGCTGACATCATGCTAGAGTCTATATGAGATACAGACAGATCTTGCCCAAGGAACATATTGTATAAAAGACTTAAGATCAGACTTGGTACTCCTATTTAAGGAGCTCTATTTAAAGTAAGATTTATTACAGTGTTGTGAAGGATTGTGAAGCAGAATTGTCCTTCTGAAAATAGATGGCTTGATAGTTTGTTATGCATTGCCCTTGATTTTTATTGTCAATTTACATACCAATTCTTTACACTTAACACTGAATAGTTCATCTGCCATTACTGCAGATTGGTGGCTCTGTTATGCAGGTTTTCCTTAGTAGAGCAAGCCTTTATATTAAGGCAGCTTTGTGTGATAGTTTGTGATAGGATGCCAAGTGATACTGTATGATGGTTACAACAGGTGATTGAAGTGGAGGGTTTTGCATCTCTTCTGATTCATAGATATAGGTGCTAACCTATTTTCTTTTCTAATTTGGTATTTCTATTCTTATCCTTGTTCTTCCAAAGTAATTTGTCTTCTTTACGGCCCTGTCCTTAAAAAGTGAACACAGACATCACTTTGTACAGCTATAGAAGCCAACCAGTTTGAAAACCTCACTATACATTTTCCTTACGTATTCCAAGTTTTGCTGAGGCCTGTGTAAACTGTGAGCTTGTGAATATTGAAGTATGTCTTTGGTTTATAATCACAAATGATCACATGGTGGGGCTAGTAGTAAAGGCAGACAAGCACATAAATGCTTGCAGGATTAGATCCTTAATATTTAAATTACTTCTAGTTTGTTTGATCAAGGGCATTACAGTGATTACTAACACTGGAATCTCTGCTGTAAAACTAAATAATCTGCCCATGTACATTTACTGAAGAGTGGCACTGCGTGTCTACACATGAGAATTTTCAGTCTTCATTTAAGAGTATCAATTTGTTCTTTCTTTAGGTTCTCTTAAGAATCTTAGACCAATACAGGCAAAAAGATTATGTTGCACCACGTGTTCTTCAGCAAACATTAAATTATCTGAACCAAGGGGTTATTCACTCTGTAACATGGAAGCAAATGAAGCCACACATACAGGTCAGTGCATAAAACCCAGTCATAAACACTGCAGGTAAAAAAAAGTTATATTCATGCTTTTTTTTTTTCATATTGGAGGCTCCTCTATTGTGGATAATTAATCCCCTGGCTGTTAAGAGGAAGGACTCTGAAATATGTTTTCATGTGAAGTGTCACATTGGTGAGATCCTTCTGCAGAATGCAATGTTCTGCTGAATATAGACTATGTCCTAAAGTATATTTTGTGTGTGGTACTGTATTATTGTAAAGGTAGATTCTTTAATTACTGCTGCCTGGTACTGTTGCAAAATGAAAGTATGTTTAAGTTAAGTTTATTTCTGCTAGCCAAAATAAAAGAGCGCAGGTTAAAAGGATTTTGCTCTTCAGAAAAGTAGGACTAGTAAATGAGTGCATAATGGAGGGAAGCTCTACTGGAATTTGATTTTATGTGTACTTATGAGTATTTGACCTCTCTAATATTAGAGTATAACAGAAGAAGTGATATTCTCTTTAATGTGCTACAAAGATGAGGATGAAGAGCTCTGGCAAGAGGATCCATATGAATATATCCGGATGAAATTTGGTAAATGTTTCTGTTCAGCATTTATTTTTTGCTTTCATCAAAGCTGTGCACTGTAATCCCAATTAACAGCTTGGCCACTGTAATGTCTTCACCAGTGTCCTGAACAATAGGAAGAAGAAAATTTGTTTCTTAAATCTTACCAATGTGTAGTAAAAAGAAGGCAGATCAAGTGAGTTTTGGCCATTTGGCTGGTAGCTTTAAATTATACTCTCTTAATGTTTTTTTTTCTACTTCATGTGTGATCAGTGCTGCCCAAATAGACTGGCTTGCTTCCTTTTGAATGCCACTTTCAGAATCTAGTCTTGCAGATATGCCAGCTGTCTACAAGTTCTTGCAGCTCTCCCTTTGACCAGGAGAGGCCTGACTTGCTCTTTCCCTATTGAAATCTGTTAATGTCCTCAGCATATTTTTGCCAATTATTACTATCTTCAAGTTCTCAGGAGAAGCTAGTTTGTAATTTCAACCACATTTTAAGATTACCTTTTAAAATCTTTTCATTTAATTCAGTTTGTGTTAAATTTAGTTTGTTTGGATTAGAACATGTTTGGCAGTACAGTTTGTTGTGTTTTTTTCCCCAAGGTATAAATGATATTTTCGATACAATTGAAAGGTTTACTTGTAATGAATAAAGACAAAAAGCTTCAGCTTTCAGCAGAGTTTAGACTGCCCCAGATCCAAGTAGTTTTTGCATATAAGAAGTTTCCCATGAGGTTTTAATAAAATCAAGCCAAAATATGTACATATGGTATACAGATGGTAGTGGAATGTATTGTTGTTCTTCCTATAGTGGTTTTAATTAAAAAAAATCAGGATTTTTCATCCCTTAAATACATGGTCTCTGAAGAATTGATGAATAAATAATGCATTCCTAATAGAGGGAATGCTGAGTGGTCAGTAGATCTGGAAGGCAGGAAGTAACTGCTTCCATAAGCTGTGTGACATAAACATGGGTCTGACTTTAACCATGAAGTGAAGACAACTATGTCAGTAGTTCTGAAGTGACATATTTACCCTGATTTTGTGATATCCCACAGACAAGATGGTTTATAAAAATTTTACGATGGTGTCATTCAGAAAAGGAAATTATTTCTTTTAATTTGTTAGATGTGTTTGAGGATTATGCATCCACTACAACAGCAGCACA
Organism: Bucco capensis; assembly: GCA_013396975.1. NCBI lineage: Eukaryota > Metazoa > Chordata > Aves > Piciformes > Bucconidae > Bucco > Bucco capensis. The sequence continues at coordinate 633,859 of VWZO01017218.1, forward strand.
GAATCTTCTTTATACTGCTGCGAAGAAGAGAAAAGAGGTATGGAACTAGTGCTTTTTAAGTATTTGAAGTTTCCTTAAATGTGAAGATGCTACAGGAAGCTAGTCTTGAAAACTTCTTGCTAATACATAGTCAAATGCTTTCCTGGCTGAGTGGTAACAATTTTGGGAGAATGAAGTTGTGTGTAAATAAAGAAACAAATGAAGAAATCAGTAAAGTCGCTTCCTCATGCAGCCTTAAATTTAACCTGCCTGAGTTGAAATAGATGTACTGGACAGTTTCTGTCACAGCTGTTCTGAGCTTCCTAAGCTATAGTGGGGGAAAAGTGAATCTAATCCTTATCAATTTTCACCGGTGCTATTTAAAATCCTGTTGACAGCAGTGAAATTAGCAAGAATGAAACCAATTTTCATACAGCTGCTCTTTAAATGAGGACATAACTTTTCTGTAGATCTTTCCATACTTACAGTGATCTGTGCAAAGGTACCCAGTCAAGTTCTGGAAAGCATGTCAATTTGCTTAACTATAAACTTTGCTTAACTATAAACTTTGCTTAACTATAAACTTTTTTCTGAGTACCATTTTATCATCCAGAAATCATGGAGCTCTATTATCAGATGGATTTTCAGAGAAGAGCATAGTCTCTATTATAAGTGGAATAACCTGTGACCTTTCTTCTTTATTGTCAAAACAGTCCTTGGCCAAAGACTTTCTCATTTTTCATAGTGAAACCATTGAACTGTCAGAGTATCTAAAAAAGCACTGAGTAGATGTGGAAATGCCATTAAACAGTTGGTTTTGCCAAGAAACCTTTCTAAGTATAGTAAACTTTAGAAATTACTGCTAAAATCAATAGATTAAAATAAATTTATGAGGTTTTGGTCCAAGCTGTTCTTGAATACATATATGTTCATGTATGTATTTATCTCTATGTATGAGATATGCCAAAAGAGAAGTTAAAGGAAAGAAAAATGTGTGAGGTACTGTTTGAGCCTGTTTTCTTTTCATCACCTTTTTTGATGTGCCTCAAGACAACAAGAAAAATACCTTATTTATTATTACTAATGTGAAATTTCAAGGAGATTAACTTCTGACAAGTTTGGTTGAAAAATTGAGAAAGGAACCTTCTAGATTTTAAGTATAGAGAGGTGCTTCACATAGCACCTCACAGTTGCTTTGGCCAGGATAAAATTTCTACTTAAAAATATCACATGATTTTTTTAACTTAACCAATGCTATTAAAATAATTTGACAAAAGGAGGCTGTGTGTTTTCTGTCTTGGATAGGTATTACCAAAAATGATGGCATATTGTTACCAGATTCTGACAGAACCAAACATTGATCCAAGGAAAAAAGATGGAGCTTTGCATGTTATAGGATCCCTAGCAGATATTTTACTGAAGGTAAGTGGGTAAAGAAGTGGAAAAGTCTGTAATTCTTATTTTCAACTGCCATTTTCAATAAAAAAGCCTTAGCTTATAAAGTATGGCTAGCCCTTAGCCATATTTATGAAGTCTGTAAAAAGAGTGCACTGTGCAATAAGAATCTGAGGGTTTGTTTCTCTAAAAATTTAAACGTTCTTTCCTGGTTTTTATATGCCCATTTTGTATGCAGATTTTTCTTCTCAAGTTTCTTCAAAGCTCTGTTTGTGTTGCTACAGAACAGTTCCTTTATCCTCTCCTGCTTTAGTAAAATAGAAGGGTGTTAAAAAAGCAAACATGTATTCCATTGGTAACATCACCTATGATTTTTTAGGGAAGTCCCCAACAGGGTTTCTTCTGGTTCAAGAAAAATGTTTACTTAACATGTTACAGGAATGTTTTGTCTAGCTTCCCAGCTTTCTTACCCTGCAAGCTGTGAATTTAAGTCTTGTTTCATCAGCCAGTTGAGTGTTTTGAAAATAACTGGAAAGAGCACAGGGTTCTAGCTTTCCTCCATTTTTTATAAATAGTATTTTCACAATAAGGAATATTTTTCTGCAATTTGAGTACACATTTAATCCACATTATTACTCTCTAATGTAATACTGATTACAGTTCTGTATTCCTGTGAATGTCTTGGAATTTGCCAAGGTTGTAATGAAGGATAATTTTCATTGAATGTTCCTTTTCCAGTCAAGGAGATTTCTATCACAAAGGAATTACCTTGGTCCATAATAATTATGCAAAAAGATGGGAGTTCTTGTTGCAATGTGTAAAATAAGTAGTGTTGATTATTATAGTAACAGTAGGTCATTTGAAACTCAAATCTGTTTCATACTTACATTTATCTTCAGGTATGTATGTACTCCATTGTAGGAAGAGTGGAGGTACTAGGTTGTTGATTCTAATTAATTTTTAAGAAAAATCTGCTGGAATCAATTTGTAATGAGTAATGTAGAGTTGAGTATTATATGTACTTACCTGTCTTAGAACTTGCTATGCTTATGAGGTTTGTTCAGTTCAATGTATGAGATCCAGATCTCTTTGTGAGAGAATACCTTTATTACATAGACAAATCATTGTATTTCCCATGTTTAATAGCTGAAATGGATTACTGGCTATAATGAAATATGTAAAATGAATGGTGTAAAAAATTAATTTTTATTTACACCAACAGAAGAGTGTCTTCAAGGATCAAATGGAGCTGATGTTACAGAATCATGTGTTTCCATTGTTCATGTCTAACCTGGGGTACCTCAGAGCGAGAGTAAGTTAAGTAGTTACAGCCATTGCAGTATTTGCCATGATTCTTTCCTTTGGAGTTTGACTTCATTTGAATGTTAATGAAAGAAATGAAGCAAATACACAGTAAAATTTCAAATAACAACCTTGCACAGTATTTTTTCAGCATTTTTATTTTTAAAATGAGTTGTCAGTTAAATGAACTGATGGAAAGCATGTGTTGCATTATTGGTTACCACTTGATCAGACTGGAGATTCTGGGCAGTGGTTGTAGCCTTTCTGTGACCATTTTTCATTAGCAGGTCTCAGTAACTAGAGTGGTTGGATGGCTGAGAAGAATAGGTAGTAGGTAATGTCAATTTGAGTGTAACTTGAAGAAAATCCCCGAGTGCTCTCGTATCAGTAACAGACAGTTAATTTTCTTTAATTTCTGTTCTGATTTTTTTCCCCCCTAGAAAGACCAGAACTATGAATGCCAATTATATGCATACTGAATTTAGTGGAAATTGGGAAAATAAAGAACAGATTGAATGCCAAAACTGTTACATTTACTGTATGAATACACCACAATTAAGATCCCAGAAACCACCCTCAAGTCCATGCAAACAGAGAGATAGTTAGCATTGGGTTTGAATTGATTAAAAAAATGTTAAAAATTGCAAGAGTCCCTAAGCTGCTTTTCTTTTTGTCATGCAGTCCTGTTGGGTACTTCATTCATTCAGTGCTTTGAAATTCCACAATGAGCTAAACTTGAGGAGTGCAGTAGAGTTGACAAAGAAGAGCCTTATTGATGACAAGGAAATGCCTGTCAAAGTAGAAGCAGCCATAGCTCTTCAGACATTAATAAGCAACCAAGAGCAAGGTATGCTGCACTGATTCATCACCTGTATGCACTGACTTCAAACATTTTTTTTGGTAGAGCTGAGGGGGTTGGTGTGGATTTATCTAAATATTTCTTTTAAAGACGTAGATTTCAGAACATTTCATCATGTGTTAACAGCTTCACTTGCTCATTAAGTACTGTATACATTCCAGAATTCTGACTTCAAGTTTTTATGACAGGTCTCCACAAAAAAGAAGTTAGCATCAACATATTTCTTATAATAAAGTAAATAGCACCTGTTTGTTTTTCTTCAGTGACGTTAAATAGCATGCATGTTAAAGAACAAATGCTGCCTATAAATGAGAGCATGTATTCTTCCAAAACAGTAGATTCTTTTTGCAGAGGGCCTTTCAGAACTGCATATGAGAAATGTAGGTACTGCATATGAGAAATGTAGGTTCTTCACTTTGTTAGTCCCCTAGTTATGGGCTGTAAAAGTACCTTTAGGAGGTTTTATGGCTTTTTTTTTTTTTAGTGAATTAAAATTATTTTGTGCAAGAGTAGTCACTTACCTAATAGTTTTGAAATGCTGTCTTTGTGTTCATGGATAGTTGTCTTCACCTAGTTTCAATTGTTTTTGTTAGCCAAGGAGTATGTGAAGCCTTACGTAAGGCCAGTTATGCAAGAGCTCTTGCACATTGTTCGAGAGACAGAGAATGATGATCTTACCAATGTCATCCAGAAGATGATCTGTGAGTACAGTCAGGAGGTAGCTACTATCGCCGTCGACATGACTCAACACCTGGTAAGAGGCGACAGGAAAATAACAGTCCAGTCAGAAGCATGTTTGGTAAACATTTAATGAACTTTGAAGTGCACACTGTTCATAGTAATCTTTATAAAGGTTCACCTAGAATATTCACAGTATTTTTTTTTCTTTATGAAACATCTTTAAAATCTATAGGTTTTAGAAAAGATGCTGAATTTTGTCACCAGTTTTAATGAGCCAAGCTCTAACTATTTAACATTTCAAATGACTTAACACAGCCAGAGTTCTTAAAAAAAAAAAAAAGAGATGATATTTAAATTTTCTATATTCCCCTTTCAAAAATAAAGAGCATATTTTTCAACCCTTACAGTTCTTAGAGATAAGGCATTGCTGTTGTTGCATTAGCTGTCTTGGGTTTGCATGACAAATGTGAGTTTGCTCTTGATTTTTTTTTATTTTTTTTTTCCCCAAAGGCTGAAATATTTGGTAAAGTAAATCAGAGTGAAGAATATGAGGAAGTAGAGGACAAAACAGTTATGGCCATGGGTGTCTTGCACACAATTGATACCATCCTGACAGTTGTGGAAGATCACAGGGAGGTGAGATTTTCTTTTATTTTTATAACAATAAAATAAGATTTATTTTTTTAAATAGAGAAATGCTATAAGTGCCAAGTTCTAAAGCAATACTTTTTATTGACAGTTTCAGTACTTAAATCAGATAGACCTAATTTCTTAATATTGTAATTTTTAATACAGCTTTTAAACAGTGATAAAACCCTTTTTGCTTTGAAGAAGTTCTCAAACTGAATTACTCAAATACATTGGTTAAGTTACTGTATTTCTAAGTTTTATCAAACTGCTTTATGTTTTTATTTCAGATAACTCAACAGCTTGAGAGCATTTGTTTACAGATCATTGGCCTTGTTTTGCAGAAACATGTTATAGGTATGCTTTAGAAATACTGCTTAGAAAAACATTACATATTTTTACATAAAAATCTCTTGAATTATTGCAAACAATGCTGTTTTCCTGAACAGAACTTCAACTTTTTCCTTGTATGCTTCTATAAAGAAAAAAAGATACTAATTTTCAGTTAAAATGCGTTTGTCCTTGTCTCCTCTTGTACCTTAGTCAGGCTGATTATTGTATTTTGGAAGTCAGACTCAAGAGCAGAATTCACACTTCTGATTATAGTTCTAGCTAGCTGTGTTAAAGGACAACATCTACAATTGCATTAGTATTTTGTGGACATGACCTACAATTAAATTGCTACTTTGTCAGTATCCTGCACTAAAGCACTACACATTTTTCTGATAAGGCCTTTAAGAAAAAAACTCAAGTTGACAAAATAAAAATACTTTCCAGTAAATTGTTTAGAAGCAATATCTTTTGCTGTACTGGTAATATATTTTTCTGCTGTCTTATTTAGAATGAAAACCTATGTGTTTTGTTGTAACTATAGCAAATATAAGGCACATCTAAAAAAGTCATTCCAATTTGTATTAATTTTCTGTGTATTGATTGAGTTACTAATTGCTATCTTCTAATTGTTAAATGACTTGGGGCCTGGTTTCAGATTCCAAGGTTTTTGCCAGCTACATTTCTTTTTTTAAGGCACTCTGCTTCAAATTGTTTCTCCTTTCCAGAGTTTTATGAAGAGATTCTTTCCTTGGCCTACAGCTTGACATGCCAGATGATTTCACCTCAAATGTGGCAGCTTTTAGGTGTTCTATATGAGGTTTTCCAGCAGGATTGCTTTGAGTATTTTGCAGGTATGATCAGTTCTGTTCTATTGATGTTTCCAGTGTTTGGGTATTCATCTCCAAAACCCATTTTAATCAGAGTCGCTTCTGTTTAGTGTCTTGGTTTGAAATGATCGTGTATTTGAGTCATGCTCTGTCTGTGTAGTGTGGGGAGCATATTTAACAGGAGTACATTTAGGCAGGAGAAGCAAGTTCAGATCTGTCAGTGTGATCAATTATTGTAGGAGGTCCTGAACTCAAAGAAAGCTGAAATATGCGAAGTTATTTTAAAAATACAAAATAATTAATTATAGTCATATTCTCTTTCCTCTTCTGAGAAGTGTACCATGCACATGCACTTTATGAAGAATTCTGCTAGAATAGACTTTTGCTCAGTTTGAATTTCAGCTATATCCAAGAATCTGAGCTGATGAATTCCATTATAGGACTAGACTACAGCACCTGCATGAATTAGTTTGTAATTGTTTCCTCTTTTGCTCTCTCTGTTCTGCAGATATGATGCCTCTCTTGCATAATTATGTGACCATTGACACCAATACTTTACTGTCTAACCCAAAGCATTTAGAAATAATCTATGCTATGTGTAAAAAGGTAAGGTTTCTGATTCTTAACTGTTGCACTTGTCACTGGTACTTAACAATCAGATGAGCAGTGTCACCTGAACGTGCCAAGTGGTGACCTCTCATTACAGAAACAAATGAAATCTGGTCTTGGCTCAGTTCTGAGCTCACTTCCCATCTTCACACTTAAGTGTCATGCTTTTTAAAAAATAACATGCACAAATTGTGTGGGAGAAAGTTGCTGTTTGTCTTGACTCTCTTCTATGAACAGCTGTTTTGGTAAGTAGAGGAATTAATGAAGCCTGATTTCCTTGGGTTATGTAACTTTCAATTGGATTCTGTAGTTGTCAGCTAAGCTGTGAACTCATTTGAAGTTCTTTGTACATTTGTGTTTCTCTTGTATGCTGACTCAAGTGTAGTAAAGTATGAGATCACACTGCATCCTTTCTCTGATTTTGGGCATTATAGAGTGTTAGACATCTAGCTATGTGCATAGAGTGATTGTATACATCTTGTTTTTAATCAGAAACTGGTCTAGAAATAGGACTTCACTTTGCCAGGCTGTGTATTAGAACTGAAGTGGATAGAAAATGGTAACAGAATGTGGAAAACATCAGTGATCCTTATAAGTAACTTTTTTCTTTGAAGAAAGAAAGTGATGACTTATAAAGAATACTAAAATTCCTAAAGAACTATAGCAATTCCTTCTAAATTTTTAAATTTATCTTTAGCCACTTATTCTTGTTTATGTCCTGCAGAGGTGATTTTATATGTGTCTTATTTGCTCACAAAATATAGCGTCAATAGATATTTTTATGCCATATAGAGGTCTTTTGATGTATGCAGGTACAGGAGTACTTGCTTTTAAAGGTGTCAGTGACTAATGCTGACAAACTAAATTGTCATTCTGGTTGTTAGGTATTAACAGGAGATGCAGGAGAAGATGCAGAGTGCCATGCAGCCAAACTCCTAGAAGTAATTGTTCTCCAGTGCAAAGGACGGGGTATTGACCAGGTGACGTACATTGAACAGCTTTTCTCTTTTATTGGTTTCCAGTGACACTTGTAAGATTGGTGTAGGAATGGGGAGAAATACAGAAAGTAGTAAATGAGCTGAGGAGAGGGTTTTTTGTTGTGTTGAGGGTTTTTTTAGGTAAGAGATTAGTGGGCATGACTGGAAAATGAATATAGACTGAATGATAAGAATATGGTATGATGTGCAGGATTGTCTTTTATTGCTTTCTCCTAGTAGGATTTCCTTTTTGATACAAAACACACATTGTTAAAAGTATTGTGGCTAAGAGGTTAACTGTACATATCCAACTGCTGAAGTTTTCTCCAAGCAATATGAACTTGATCTTTTTTAATATTTTTAACTACTCAGCGCATTTGGAAATGAAGAATTTTTACCATGGCTGGATTGTGATTGCTGGGAAAAACATAATCACAATTTTCCAGAGTTTCTTAGAATACACTTCTACATAGTAGTCTTCTTCCTATTAAGGGCTAACTAAATTCTGGTTTCATATTTTGCATAAGACTCCAGCCTAAATTACTTTAATGTCATATTTGATGTTGCAACAGAGCAATCCATGGACTTCAGTGACAAATTTTCAGTTAATTTCACTGAAACCAATATAACTTTATTAGTGTAAATCTGAAGTCACTGAAGATAAAAAAAAATGTTCCCTGAAAGATTTTATTTTTGAAAAAAATGTGGAAGGGATTGAAGTGAATTGTATGCATTTGCATTGAAATAAGTATGTAGTGGAAGGCTTAACTGAGCTCCACATCTCTGAATTAAAATGGTTGCACACTGAACTGAAATTCATAAACTAAAACATTCATAATGCTTCCCAAATTATTATAAAGCATAAACTTGCCCGTTGAAATACAGGTAGATGTTTATTTCATTGTGTAGGAATTTGTGCATACTTGCTTTTATCTGAATAAACTCACTTATTCCAAACTTGTATAAGAAATTTAACATCATTTTGTATTTACTAGGAAAAGCTTCTTTTCTTTTTCTAGCAGATTTAGGTAATTTCATTTTTAGTGCCTGTTAAGTTTTGAAATTGTTGGATAAAGATAAGAATGTCATTGAATTCTTTTCTAAACCTTTTATACATGCTACAAGAAATTCCATTAAATGGCCCTAAATATTCTTCTCTGAGCTGAGAATAACACTGCAATTTTTATCTCAGAGAATAGCTGTTTTGGGGAAGATTTATAAGCATGGAATCAAAGCCTTAAAGTGCTTTTATACTAGGAAGGGAATAGAATGCATGCCTAGGTTATACTCAACACACAGGAGATCAATTATGATAAAATGTTTATTTTTTTGTCTTCTTTGTGTTTGTGTGCCCAGTGTATTCCACTCTTTGTGGAGGCTGTTCTGGAGCGCTTAACGAGAGGAGTTAAAACCAGCGAGCTTCGTACCATGTGTCTTCAGGTTGCCATAGCTGCACTCTACTACAATCCTGACCTACTTCTGCACACCTTAGAGAACATCAGATTTCCACACAATCCTGAGCCCATCACTGCACAGTTCATAAACCAGTGGATGAATGACACAGACTGTTTTCTTGGGTAAGTGTGGTGCTTTTTTCTTTTAAAACGTCACGGTTTTGATTTTTTTTGTTCATTTCTGTTTGTATACCTAGTCACATTGAGGAAAGAGTTCTCATTCCTTGGTTACTCTAAATAACAGTAATCCACAGCAGGTCTAGTTGCTGTGATGCCAGTTAAGGTGACTTGTGGCCAAGTAACTTTTCTGGATCTGTTGAGCTAGGTGCTGTATTTTCTGTATTGTGAGGATATAAGGGTACAATACATATCATATTTCAAAATTCTTTTTTGTTTTTTAATCACAAATATCTCCTTCTCCAAGAGAGGGTCCAACATGCATTGAGAGCAAGCTGACCAGCAGGGTTTCAGTAAGAGTTGGAGGCATTCAAGGTGAGGCTTGCCAGGGCTCTGGGCAACCTGATCTAGTTGGGGATGTCCCTGCCCACTGCAGGGGGGTTGGACTAGATGACCTCCAGAGGTCCCTTCCAACCCAAACCATTCTATGATTCTAAGATGTTAACTTTTTTGTGTAACACTGTATACATATTTTCTGTTCTATAGTTTTTTTTATTTATTTTTAACTGCTCCACCTAATTTTAAAACCCTGTTCTTCCGTCCAATGAATCCCACACTGTTTTTAATCCTTGTGAATTATTCATAATGAACTTGTATATTTGTCATTATACCATTGATAATACTGACTGTTTAGCATACTACTGTACTTAAACTTCATTTCAGCCTCCCTTGAAATGTGTGTACACTGCACTAGTGTGAACTTAAGCAGGAGGTGAACATTTGTAAAGTAAATGAAGGTGGACAAAGACTGTCATCACATAGCTAACCATGCACTTGACACTGGGCAGACATGAAGTCTAGTACTTGACAGTTAGTGCTTGCTTCTCTGCTGAGATGTGGTGTCTGACTGCAAAATTCAAATGCACTTAAGGGCAAAGCAGTCAGTCAGGTGTAGTTAACAGCTACCTCTCACCTTCCTGCTGTGTGAGATGTTTTGTCACCGAAGGCTGACATCTGGCTGCAGGTGAACAGATAGGCTTAGAACATGTCTTCTCTATGCACAGTCTGTGCCAGCAGACCGAGTGAATGTCAGCCTGTTAGGAGTCATGCCATGCATTACTTTTTCCATAACTATAATAAAATAGTGACTCCCAATCAATCAGTGACCAACTGGTATATGCAGGTTTTGCTCTCAGCATGTCTTGTGGTATTTTTAAAGCACATACCAAATATAGATGGTAAAAAATTGTTTTGCTTCCTCCTCTGTCCTAAGTACACAGTTCAGTAAGATGAAGGTGAAAACACAGTAATATATAGAATTGCAGCATAATCTACCTTCTAGCATACCATTCTCTCTTTTGCTGGACTAAAAACCACTTGGAGATACAAGAGAAATTGCCTGGTTTTGTGCAGCTTCCCCATACATGTCTGTATTTGAAGGTATTACTCTAGCAGTCTCTTCTTGAAGAATAAAACAAAAATTAAAACTACTAAATTGAATGGGTAAAAAGTGGGGAAAAAAATTCTTCTATTCAGTCCATATTATCCTGAGTATTCTGACTTCTATCTGCTGTGTACATAAAATCTCTACAACACATCCTGCCCTGTTCCTTCTGAAATGACAGTATTGCAGTTAGCAGTGGTGGAAGGATGCTCTTCACCTACTTGCATTTTGGTACATTTTTCAACATATGTTATGGAGCAGCCAAACCCAACATGACAAAGTGTGTCATTTGATATGCTAGTTGACTTTGCTTTTCCTGGAAGGTCTTCTGTGATGGTAATGTTATGGCATGGTCATATATAATTTATTGTTGTTGTCAAGTACTCTGAGAATGCAATCACTTCACTAAGCCCTAACAGGGCTAACAACGTGGGAGGTGGAATGAAATCCCTCCAGATCCTCAGCCTTGTTTAAGCACATAGAGAGTTCAGAAATCTGTAATGCATGATCACTTGTATTACTTAAAGAGTATTCTAGTTCAGTAGCATGCTTGGTAATGAAATTTTAAGCACTTCTGAAATGATATTTCTATAGCAATTTTTGAAGTGGTGAATTGAGCTGCTTTATTGCAGTTTGTGGTGCACATCTTACTAGTTTCTTCTTTCTCAACATGTGTCCTCTTCATTCCAAAGTAAAACTGATTCAGTAGTGGAAGTATTTACAGAGAGTCTGGAAGGTGGCCATTTTCTGCAGAGGCACTTAGAGATTTTTTTCCCCTGTCTTGTTTGCAAGCAACTTCTGTTACTGGAAGTGAAAATCAAGTCTCGTTTTTATAAGAGCATAGGCATTTACTAGCTATGGTCACATAAAAATCTTTCTGTTACTTATTTCATTTTCTTTCCCTTCATTTGCCTATAGTTTGTTTTACTGGAGGTCTACTCATTTGTAAGTTCCCTGTTTGAGTATACTGCCAGTTATTCTTGATGCAGTGGAATTACTTCCCTCCTTTCACTGGAATTAGCAATGTGTCTCAAGTTAGAGTTGGAAATTGATAATACAAGCCATGCTGATGGAATCTTAATAAACATATTTAAATACAGCTAGCCTTGTGGCAATCCATAAATGCACCCTGCAATTCAGTACATTTCTACTTATCATTACTCTTCACTAATAGTCTTTCTGCTAATTTCAGTCCCTGCAACAGTACTGCTATCAGAGCCAAAGCAAATTAATTTTCCATCCTATTTAATGATGATAATCTGTATCAAATGCTTTATTGAAGACAAGATATTCTACATAATTATTAAATAGTATTTATTTAGCATTACAGATTTTGCATTTTTTAATCAAAAACACTTGTTCCAGGAATTTGACCAGTGCTTGAAATGTATTTGTTATTGGACAAGTACTTTCCAGTGGGGAACTTAAAAAGGAAATAATGTACTTAGGAGCATGGAACATAGACTTTGAACATAGTCTCTGTGACGTTGTCTTCTGCCATGTCAAACACAAGGACCTGAATGCTCTCTGCATATCCTTGCAATGAAAATCTGGGTTTTGCCTAACAAGTGTATGTTGTTTCAGACTCCATGACAGAAAGATGTGTATAATAGGACTGAGCATCCTGATGGAATTACAGAACCGACCACCTGCAGTGGATGCTGTGGCTGCCCAGATAGTCCCTTCCATCCTCCTCCTCTTCCTGGGCTTAAAACAAGTTTGTGCCTCACGAGAACTCACAGAACATGAGGATCATGCTAAAGATGACAAACACCTTGCAGAAGATAATGGTAAAATCTCCCCTTTTCACATTGTGGATTTTGTCTGGATTTTATTTAAGGGGAGTAAGAAATTGCAGTTCATTTTTAAGACTCCTTAGTCTGCTGAGAATAGCTCAGCTTACTGGGTGCTTGAAAGATCATCTTAGGAATGGATTTTTCCTCTGAGAATGTAATCTAAGTGTTTTAGTGTATAACAGCTAACACTAGGTGGAATGGAAGCATTGGTTTAAGAGTAGCAATAAAACTTGCTAGTCCACTCTTCTGGGTTGTGAATGTGCTCGCTCTTTTTACGTAGGCAGCAGGAGTTTGCCAGGACTGCACTAGTTATACACTTGATTCCTGGAAAGAAGCTGTTCCTGGTACCCAGCTATTTGAAAGATTAGTTTGGTTGCACTTTGAAGGAAGTCCTAACAGTCATCTTTGTGCAAATGGCAAGTGATTTGCAAAGTGGGGTTTGAGACAGCTGAGCTTCCTGGAGTAGCCAAACCTGTATCTGCCAGAAGAGAGAAAACCATCACAGAGTACCTTGTAATACCTTGTGGAGGGAATTACAGGGAGTGAGTTTTACACAGCATTACAACCAGATATGTGTGGCTCTATTTGACTTGGAACAGCAGATATGTGGTGTGAGATCTGAAAATTAGATTAGATGTAAACAGATTGTGTAATTCCCTCAGATTTCACACATGATAGTTCTGTAATGGCATTACAGAATTCTTCTCAGTGTGGAAACAGGAGAGTAATTTTCAAACCTCTGTCCTGCGATTCAGCTCCTGCGTGTTGCAAATACAATCATCTTTATTCTTTCTTGATCAACTGTTAACACAGAAAGTGCTGAAGGTATTGGAATTGTTTTTTAATCTTGATTATATCGTCAGAAGTATTTTTCCCTGAGTAAGAAAAATAGCAGTGTTTGGAATTGCATGTTGGAGTTGCATTTTATTTGGGATGTAGTAGTTGTTTCATAAGTGGAACGGAAGGTAAGGCTAAGCGCAAGATGCTATTTTAACTTTGTTCAAATAAGGAGCCCTCTGAAGAGCATCAGGCAGACATTTGGTTACATCTGCTTTTCTCTTTATTTTGTGTCGATTTCTGAGGTCTATGCAAGTCTCTATTTGTTCATAATTTAAAAGCACAGTGACAGAACACTTTGTCAGAGACCCATTTCTTCACAGTTGTGAGGAAATTATGGGATCAGGTTTTGATCCTGTAATTGTACAATGACTGCCTAGATGAAAGACAAAAAAGGTTTCACATTCCTCAGGTGTGCTTAGAAATGAAAGTTTAACTGATCTTCAATATAGGACATGTTTTAATAGTTTCATTTTTCCAATTCTAAGATCTTGGGGGAAGGATGTTAACAGAGGGTCCCCTTTCCAGCCAAAAACTAGATTTATTAATTGTTCTTCATTCATAAGTTATTGTTTCCTTCTATTTTTTTAAACTTTATTTTACGAAACACATCAATGCTTTTGCAGAAGAGATACCAAGTGATGAGGAGGAGACAAATGAAGTGAGCCAGGCAATGCAAGAGAACCATGGTGGAGGAGGAGGAGGAGGTGGTGGTGGTGGAGAGGAAGAGGATGAAGATGATGATGATGATGACTGGGATGAAGATGCATTGGAAGAGACTGCTCTTGAAGGGTTCAGCACACCTCTTGACCTTGAAAATGGTGTTGATGAGTACCAGTTTTTTACACAAGCACTTTTAGGTATGTCTTTGATAGTTGGCAGAATGATACAATGTGATGAAATAGTCTGGAGTGGTTTGTGATCTCTTTTCTTTGTTACAAGTAGTAATTTAGATTATTGGAACTGGAAAATGTGCTTTTGCTTTCTAGTGTTAGAGCTAAGATTTTTTTGGCTTTACAAATACTGCAAAAAACAAATGGTATCAAATCTCTCCAAGCCAGAGATTAATTCTCTTCATCTTCTCTATCAGGACTTTTAAAAATCACAGCCCAAATGAGTGACACTCAGTGACTAGAAGGACTCCTATATAGCAAAATATTTATCACTTTCTAGATGTTAAAATCATAATGGAGAAACAGTTTTCTCCTTTTCCTGTTGGACCAATCCTCTTGCTTTTAGTTCTGGTATGAGTTTTAGAAGATTCACTTCATTCTTGTTCATGAATAATGGCCACATGGTTAACTTTGTTTCAGAAAATAGGATGTAATTAAGTTCCCCCAAATGGATTGCCACTATTACAGTGCAGATTCTGTGCTAAGAAAACTGACAGGAACACTGGATCTCTTTTGCAGTGCAAACTCTGTTCTAAAACCAACCAGGGATTCAGTGTGTTTCATATTGTTCTTCTCAAATTAACTTGCAATGTAACCTGATAGTGACTTTTCCTCCTTGCCTGTTGTGCCAGCGGTGCAGAGCCGAGACGCAGCCTGGTACCATTCACTGACAGCGCCGCTGAGCGAGGATCAGAAGAAACAGCTGCAGGAAATTTATACATTAGCAGAGCACCGGCGAAATGCTGCAGGTGAGGCACTTCTCTGGGGCCATTTTAGCTGCTGCAAGGAGGTTGGAACTGCATCTCGTGTAACAACAGAGAGAATAAATCTCTGTGCTAATTAACATTTCCTGAGAAGTATGTTGGTGCTTCTCAGGCACAGTCTGAAAATCACTTGGGGTCTCCTGTGGCCCCTGGTGTGATAACTGTGCTGACAGCAGAGGGAGCATTAAACTCATTGCCCACGGGAAAGTGTGGGGAGTGATACCCATGTTCCTATAATCCTTGTATGGGTAGGATGAGCTCATTAGCCTTCTGGCAGTCATCCTAGGAGAAGGACAACTCTGATTCCAAACCCGGGCAGATGGAGCTCGTTTAGCCCTGTAAGGCCTTCCATCTAAGAGAAGGACACTCTAATAAAACCTCTGTCCTAAGGACTTCACTGCCAGTGTCCAAGCTTGCTAGGCCCTGGCAGATGAACCTTAGGACTAAAGGGTGGGTCCAGCTCTGCGCATGCTGTGTCTCACCTAAAAAAAATCCATAGTGCAGGCTCGAGGGTGCTATCTGCTATCCTCTTTTTATCAGCATGCTTGGAAAAGGCGCTGGTGAGGAGCGTGGGTGGAGCTCTCCCTGGATCTTTGTTCGTGAAGCCTAGCCATACATACAGTGTTGGTGCTTCTATTTTCCCTTGCCTATAAGTGTGTGTTATTCAGAGAGAGTACTGTTGCTTCTAATTAATTGCCTTCTCATTGACACGTGCTGCTGTTTAAACAGGGTACAGACTAGTATTGCACAGTCTGACATTTGAAGCAAAGAGAAATTAAGGTAATAACTAGCTGTAAGCCAGGCATTTGATGAAGATTACTATAGATTCTTGTGTTTAACAGTTTTGTAACTTTTTAACCTTTGTAGTCAGTATAAGATTTTGGATGTTTTGAAACCTTACATCGTGGAAAAAATTCAGATATAATCTAAAAGCATACAGAGTAAAGTAGCATAGGTGATTCTGTAGAGGATTAATTTCTCAGCTCTGTTGTAGCAGTGTGTGCTTTTATGTATTTAGAGAGAATGTAATGCAATTTATTACTGTAACTGCATATAGGGAATGAAATTTTGTCTCAACCAAGAGTTTTTTCTACAACTTTGCTTTCTTAGCTGAGCTGTGTTCTCTCTGGCAAAAGCATTCTCTATAGAGTATTTTTCATATCTTTTCCTTTCTTTGAATTCTAGATACTAAGACAATAGAACAACAGAGTGGCTACACTTTTGACAACAAAGGACTGATCACGGCATTTAACTTTGCTGGAAGTACTCCTGGTGGCAACTGAAGGATCAACTACAAAGGTCAATGGGAAGGGTCTCATCATTACATTTTCTTGAAATCACCATGACTTCTGAGTGACAGGGGAGGGTAATTTCATGCTGCTGAAGGTTTTCTGGAAAATAGCAGTGTGCTTCCCCCACCAGAATGTTCTTTCTAACCAGCTACTGTAATGTACAAATTCTTGTGGTGTTTTTATAATTTGATGAACTGAAAGGAAACATTTGTCCTCAAGGAACCTGACTGACTGGGAGGGGCCAGGCTGCATCTAATTGAGTTGCACTTCTCAGGTTTTTGCTGTGCAGAATTGATAGATTCATATGGATAACAGTGCCTTCTGTTGTACATGGATTGCCTGAACAAATGGATTTTGGAGTGCATTATAATTTTTTAAGAGTAAGGACATTTCTTGATACACTGTAAGCCTTGGTTCCTTGTTTTCCAGTCACCTTTTTACTACTTGGTTTAGTTGTTCATTGTTTGCATACACATTGCTGGATTCAGAATGTTATCTTCCTGATTTGGTGCAGACCAAATGTGTAGAGGGAGGTGTCTGTTGGAGTTGCAGAGCATACACTGATTGCATCAAAGGGTCTTAACAAAATTGAAGATTTTCCATTGATACAGTAGTCTTAAATTATTTCTCTTAGCCATGAAATTGACTCACTTGAGTTATGATGGCATACATGGTGGGTGGCTACCCAAAATACACACTGGTATTACCACCTGCCTGGACAAGTGGTGTGGCCCACACATCTAGATGATCTACATGAGAACCTTTTATTTCCACTGATTTTGGCGAATATTGGATTTTACTTGTGAGTCTATAAACCTCTTTTCTGTTTTTTATTCATTCATTGCCATTCCAGTGGTAGTTCTGAATAATATGGTACAGAATATTTACAATATATTGTTTCTCTTGATAGAAGAAAACCAGCTTCCAACATTTCTTCTTTCTCATACACTTCTGTGATTGAATTTCTGGTCTGCATTCCATTTGGCTGTTCATGTCCCATGCTGAAATTTCATGATCTGCCAGATTTTTTTTCCTAAACTTTGAAGACTGCTTTCTCATAAATTGAAAGACATATGACAAGGTGTTTGTGAATATGTTCATTTAGTGAGAAACTGATAGCAGTACTAATTTGAATAATAACTTGCCCCTCCTTTAGATCTATTGGGAGCGCAGTCGTGTAGCCAAAAGAAGTGGGAGTGCTTTAGAATGTGAAATTTGGATTGGAGATAAAATACTTAGACCACATTTTGTCTCTGTGTTAATTTCTTTGTCACTTAAGCGTATTTACCAAACAATTTTAAGCACATACTTACAATGTATTTCTTGAGAGAAGTGAGCACATAATTACAATGTATTTCTTGAGAGAAGTGCCCCACATGAAAAGGCCAAGCACTTCCCATACCCCATCAAATTTTCAGTGACTGTGGTGAGTTCCAGACTGGCAGCCCTGCGCTGTGCTGAAGCTTATCAAGGTAGTTATAAATCAGTCTGATCAATCTGAAGTGCTCTATGCCTTGGCTTCTGGAAAAGGCCAAGATGTCTCTGCCTGTTCCTTGCCTCATCCCCCTGGAATTTTCTCAGCCTAGCAGTTATGGGGCAGAAGGTTCCCTGCTGCTTTGCTTTTTCCTGCACCTTTTTGTCAGACTTGCTCTGGTGCTGTTCTATGCTGCTGCTACTTGCTTCCCTCCCTCTCCCACCTCCAGCAGCTGCACAATGAAACTGGCCTGGTTCATGTAGGCTTTTTGTTGCTGCTACTCACTGAATAGCAACAGTGAACATTTCCTCACTTTCGGGTCTGTTGTACACACAGAAAACTGAGAATTCCAGGGTCTGTATTTCCAAAAGGGCACAATACATTGAGCTGCATTGGACAAACTCTTTAAGCTCAAGCAGCAGAAGGCTGGAACATCTCTTTATTTTGAATGTCAGGCCATGAAAATTTTAGGTCACTCTTCCTAATTTAGACCTGGGTGTATATTGACTGGGATGACAGGAAGGCACTGCATCCAGTTAGGGAGAAACCATAGAAGTTTCAAAATCCTTCATGAATTTAAGAAATGTTTTTTGGAAGTTAAGGACGTGGATGACTTCTCTCTTACCTGACCACTTAAGTATTTGGCCAGGCAGGTAAAGTGTTTAAGCCCTATATTATTTTATTAAAAATAAAGATGATTGTTGAATTGGGTTTCTTTCAAAGCTCATTTGCCTTCTCTGTACTGGCATGCAGAGTAGAAGAGAGATTGGTTTTTCTTCTGCTAATGAGGTTGCTTTCACAGTCACAAGCTCACATTTAGGAGTTAATGTGTTCAAGGAAAAATCTGTTTTTGCATGGTATCATCTTTGTGTCACTCAGCTAAACTATGGCTGCTCCCTAGTTCTGCTTCTTGTATACTTTCCAAATCAACTGCCAAGAAAATTTCATCCAGATGTTTCTTACAAGAAGTTTAATCAGCAGCCTGGAGTCGAGAATCTTTGTTGTCTGTTTTGTAGTGGGATAAGAGATGTCTGAGGGGATGGCATGTAAAAAAGGTTAAATGCCCTTCCCTTCCCAGGAGATTCATGAGCAAATTTTTCTACTGGCAAAAGCAAATGTTAATTATTTTATTCCTTTTTTTGAAGAGAGTTTTCATCCAAAAAGATTTATTGGGCTCTAGCCTCCACTTTTAACATATGGTTCTCTTTTAACATTATAAATATCTGTTTTTACATGATCATAAATAGGTGATAGATTTTAGGGATTTTTTCTGAGCTGTGTCCAGCTTTGTACTACATTAAAGGGAGAGTAACACATGTGCATTACTGTCTCACTTTGAAGCCAAGGTAATCATGGAATATCAGATACCAGCATTGGCCAACCAAGCATGATGTATTTGCCATTGAAAGCACAGAGAATCAGGAATGTATTGTAAAATAAAACAAAGGCTGATAACCAGTAACCTATGTTGCCCCAGGCCTCTGTTCCCAAAGTGTGACTGTTACTTGTATGGGCACCATGGGGGCTTTACATAGGAAATTAGCATTATGTAGGTTATAATCATAGCAAATATTAACTTACATGGTAAGTTGCTTTTTCAGATAAAATTGATTCTGGGCATTGAATTGCATATGCTCTTTTGTTATTCTTGAAAGGTAAATAAGAATCACCATGTGCTTTGGATGCTTCTTTTGGCTCTCTTGTCTTTCCAAGTTGATGTACTTGGTTGGCTTTCCTTACAAATCAAAATGTCCAGCTCCAGGAAGAGTGCAGAACATCAAACTAAGCAAAAAGCTGAAAAAAGTCAGAACAAAACCCCAACAATCCCCCAAAACCCACATATACACAGTCTGATTGAAATAAGTATCCTTTGGGAGTGTAAATCAAAATACATAAAGAATGTTACATGGAATGATATTGTGAGATTCTTTGCTTTGGGGGAAAGGACACCTGCAAGGTGTCAGGGAAACATGAACTGAAAACTGAACTGCTTGAGGAGAGGCTCTTTGCCTCTGAATTCCAGGCAGCATCTGACTCAATTCCATCGGAAATGCTAGAGGAGAGAAGGTAGGACAGTGGAAGGTTTTCTTTTTTTACTGGAAGTCAAGAGTCTGTCTTAAGACTTTTGTGAGCCAAAGGAATTGTAGACAACGTGAATGAGTAACTGTCTTTCATTTCCAGAACACTTTTTGGCATTTTTTTCTTTCCTCCTTTCCTTCCATTTGCCAACCACTGCTATCACACATCTCAGGGGATATGCAAATTATCTGAAAAGGTAAAGTCTAAACAGTTTTTCAAAAAATCCTATTCTTGAAGAAATGCAACTTTTCCATTGCATTTTTCTCTTAAGTCTCTCATTTGAAATACACAAATGATACAGAAGTACCAAAACCCCTCTGATGCCTGCAGTTTGATGAACCTTTCTGTGATTTACTTCTTATTATGGGTACTTCAAAATTCCCACACCTTGTACTGAACTTTGCTCAAAGGATAGGCAAAAATGTACCATGTAATGGAGTACTCAGTCCTAGTTCTGAGATGTGTCCTAGTTGATGTTTTGATAGTGTTTGACACTCTGGTGGCCAGTTCCTCAAAGATCTCTGTCTCTGACTGAGGACATTATTCAAGTCCAAGAGACTGTATCCTTGCAGGTAGCCAGAGGATCATATTTCCCTTATTGCAGCAAAGCATACAACAGACATGGCTATCAAATTCCTTTATCTTAGGAGTGAAAATAGCATTTTTTTTCTCTTGGATATCAAATCTTACTCCAAATGCTTGGGAAACAGTAGAGATGGATGTTCCCAGTGTGTTAAAGGCAGCCAAACATTATTCCAGATACCAGAAAATTTTGGCATAAAGCTGAATTTTAAAGAGGATATACGAACAGGCCAAGCTGCTTGCTTTTGACAGCTCTTCCACTGCTACTGCTTTTGTAAAACCACCCAAATAAAACCAGTGTAAATGAAAGAGAACTAAAGCAGTGCTTGTGTGCTAGACAGGTAGAAACTTCCTTGGCCTGTGGATCTAATCCTAATACTGCAAATGCACTCAGATACTTTGCAAGTATAATATGCAACATCTGTATGGATACCAGTGCTCTGAGTCTGACAGCCACTGCTGAGAGGTAAAAACTGAATGTGATTTTTTTTTTTTCTCTGGCAGAAAACAGAAGCATCTATTTAAATCTTTGTGAACCTCTTGTCCTGGCTCATGTGCCGTCACCAACAGGAGACACACAGTGAGATTACAGCCTTTCTTAAAGATTGTGAACATACCACCTAATAAAGGGTTACCTGAAGTGCTTCTCAGACTTGGAGACTGCTCCCTGACTAAGGAGTTTTGGGGAACAGCAATTCAGAGAGAGAATCTGCAGGCATGTGTAATTGTGATGAACTGAGAAAGCATTCATTTAAATTGAGCTGATGCATTTGATATGGTGCCTAGATCTTCCAGAGGAACCTCTCAGAACTTTGTTCCGTGCCTTTCTCCACAAAGAGAATGTGTTTGGGCAGCCTCGAATTTGGTGTGATGCTTCAACCTTGTGATCAGAAAGCAGTTTGAAGTACAAGCTGATAGTTGACCGTATCAGAAAAATGAGATGAAAGTGGTGTATTACTGCTAGGATTCTCCTTCCAAGCTGTTTAGACATTCATGCTTTTAAGTGCTTGGATATCTGCATGGTGGGGTAGGAAATGAATTTTCAGGTGCATTGATTTCTCCAATGTGAATAGAACAGTATCAGCTCCAGGTGTCCCCTGAGGTGAATGGAAAGTGTGGAATGGAAAATGGTCAGGGGCTGTCTGCTGGACCACCCAGGATTGTTAGATGTAGTGAAATGCAAAAACTGAAAAAAACCCTCAACTTTATAGTTGATGCTGTAGAACAACAAAAATGAATATTTTTTTTGAAATAAGATTTTAATGTTATGTTCAGGTATGTTTTAATTTTCTGGTTGCTTGCCCTTACACAAAACACAAAATGACTACATGACACTGAGGCCTATTGGTTCTTCACAGGACCATTTACCACTGAAGGTGTTGAGCCAAGAATTGATCCTCATTTTTAGATATTTTTAATGTGTTTGTTAGTAAAGTTGAACATACCCTCTTTCACTACTTTCCATGCACAGATTTTGGAAATGAACTTAACAAAGGAAGAACAGCAGTGCTTTGAAAAGAGGAGACTATCCATAAGCAGGTTATTTTTGGAAAATGGAAGAAGTTTGGCCTCTGAAGAAAATATGCAATAATAAGTATTTATACTGAAGTGCATGAGGTAAAGAAACAAACTTAAGACAATATAAGCAAGGCTCCATTCTTTGATCACAGCTGTAATGTTGGGAATTTTTCA
Source organism: Bucco capensis (assembly GCA_013396975.1). Classification (NCBI taxonomy): domain Eukaryota; kingdom Metazoa; phylum Chordata; class Aves; order Piciformes; family Bucconidae; genus Bucco; species Bucco capensis. The sequence goes on from VWZO01017218.1 coordinate 655,872, forward strand.
TTGCCAAACTGTGTGAAAATTGCTTTGGATTGCATGTGCTGTTGGGAGTATGCTTAACATAAATCACCTGCAATGTTTTGGGGCTCAAAAAGAGACCAAAGAAGCCATGCAGATTTGTTTTGATACTAAGAGCAAAGATATGAGCCCCCACAGTGACTAGAGGGAGACTGCTGTGTGCTACATTAGCAGACTGAATTGCAGGATCATCACCTTTGTAAGAAGCCTAAAATACAAAACTGGGTTGGCTTTGAGGGCAAGAATTGACAAATGCAAAACATGCATTGATGACAAGAAGAACTTCTTCCTAGCTTAAATAATTCTGTACAGTGTTCTCTTAAGCTGTGCTGAATTTGCTTCAAAAATAGTAATAAATCTTATTCCATAGGTTGAATGTTACATCTGTTGTGCATTTATATGGGAGAAATAGTATTTCTTAAAAAAAAAAAGTAACATGCCACCTACCAAGGAGCCTAATCTTATTTTATAGCTTCTTGTTATGCAGCCATAAAGTGTATTTGCAAGAACACCCCAGAATTAATTTTAAACAAATGTGTGCATTATCCAGAGATAATCTGTGCATTTGTGTAATGTTGTGTGTTTGCTAATCTCAGACTTGTGAAGGCAGCTATTCACAGGCACATTTTGCCTGTGAAAGAACATAACTGACCTTTGATGTAGGTAAATTCATACAGATCATCCAAGTACAATTCTCAAAATATCAAACTAGCGGAGATAGTCATCTTGCAGTCCTGAGAGGGAGTTACTCAAGAGCTTGGGCTAGTCTTCTGTGCATGGAATTCATAAAGAAGATATAGCAGCCCTCCATGGGACAAGAGATTAATCCTGCTGAAACTGCAAGCCTGGTATTTATATCAGTGGAGGATTTCCCTGATGGCAAGTTACTGAGGTAGTCTGTTTGCTAAATTACACTGATCGTCGTGGCTAGGCTTCGCGAACAAAGATCCAGGNTTGAATTAGTGTAGTTTGCCTGAAGGCAGAGCAGTGTGTTGCAGCTGGCATGAGAAATTAAAATTCTGGCTCTGTGAAAGTGCCTGGGAGTTTTGCCATTGGCTCTAATGGAGTCAGGGTTTCACCCAAGAAACCTACGAGGTCCTAGCATTTGGATCAGTGCTAATACCTTCCAGAGAAGCTCTGCCAGAACATACTTAATTTTTGTAATTGCTTAGTAACAGTGAGTTCCTCTGTTGAGCTGCAATTTTAATCTGTCTGGCAGTGATGTTTAATTTTATCCTACATGGGTTACTTGGTGTGATGAGCTTGTCTGCAAAAAAAAATGCTTCTTGGCAAGGTGATGAATGACATCCCAATTGCTAATTCCTCTTGAGGCTTTGAAGTGAACCTGATGACATGGGAGCAGAACTCCAGGTGACCTGTGGTATCATCTGTACCATGTATCAGGGTGCTGGGAAGCTTACAGTCTCTCTGCAGGTATTAACAAACATGCTGGATCTGTTGTGATTACCACTTTTAACAGGCTCTAAAGAGTATAGTTTTTACTGAAGTAAATATATGGCTCCTATACCACTTCCTGCCCTCTGACAGAGTGTTGATCTTTTTGCTTGAATCACATTCTTAAGCTGAATTCTAACTCCCAATCTCTTAAAATGGTAAATTCTTTTGGTCAGACCCGAGCAAGGGTGGAAGGTGATCAGTGTTTGCTGCCTCTTGTTATCAGGTATGTTAAAGGAATAATTTAAATAATTTAGTTACCTAATTGATTAAATCCCTGGGACTTGAACCAACCCCATGCGGTTTCCTACTGAATTTGGTTTTTCTGGCAATGCTCAAGTTACATGGGGTTGTGTGCACATTAGGAAAACTCTCCATAGTAATATAAATGAGATCCAGAGTAAAATAACAGGGAGAATGTCTGGAAATGAGTATTTTCTTTTTATTTATAAGATAGTGGCCTTAAGTCTCTCAGCACCTTGTGGAGCAAAGTAGGCAACTGCAACATAAAAGGATGCCTTAAACAGCTTCAAAGTCTCCCCACTCTAAATAACCTGTCCTGCCTTTTTAGCACAGCATACCTTGCCTTGCCCCTGACTGCCTCATTAGGTTGTTGTGCAAAGGGCAATAATGGAGCCAAATGGCTGCACCAATGTATGGGAGTTTGCCCACAGTAGTGGGGCTGACACATGGACCTCAGTAGCAGTTGTGGCTGTGTCCTGGAAGAGCTACATCTGTGTGGAGAAATCATTCCTTGTGCTGAATTTTTCTCCTGCCGTAAGTATCTTTCTGAAGGATGCAGGAGGTTAAAACCACAACAGAATCAGAGAACACTGCACTGCATCTGAATGCTCACTGAACTGAGCCTGCTGTCACCATCCATTGGTACGTGTGGCCCACCCAGAAATGTGTCAGCATGAAGCGAGATTGAACAGAGCCATGGAGCCCAGCCCTGCAGCACAGCAAAGATCATAGTTGTTGAAATCTGACAAAGAAGATTCAGCTCAGGGTGAACGCCATGATTAGCTCAATTTGTATTACTGTTTTGAAGAAAGACTGACAGGATATGTCTGCATCATTGTGTGGGGGAAAAGCAACCTGGCCAAGAGAGAGTCTATGTACAAGAAGTCCCCCAAGCAAGCATGGAATTACTCCAAGAAAGAGTTACTGCTACTGATGTTCAGTTACAGAGTATTTATCTCACTGTCTTGCTAATCAAAACGTTTACTGATCTCATGAAGATAGCACTAAGGTAAGGAGGTTATTAATAATACCCCATTTTGCTCCTCTGATCTCTGAGTGTGGCTGATTTGAGGACTCAGGACCATCTGAGCCACCAGGCTGGAGGATCTAAAGGACCTTTCTGGCTGCCAAAGGCTCTGTCAAAATGAGGGAAGTCTGCAAGGTCTGAAGCTGCCTCATACTTTGTGGTTTCTTCTTCCTAACTTGTGAAAGCACATTTGATTGTTTAATGGGATTTTCTGTTACTTAGTGATTGATATTCTTCTAATAAAATACACATACTGAAAAATCACTGCTTCTGCATGGCTGAAGTAGCAGCTATTTGTGTTTACAAATCATGCCTGGCTGCTCATCACAAAAGGGTGGGGGAGAGTGCTTGTGTTCACCTCCTGTCTGCTCTTATTAGGCTTTGTTACCTTTTCCCTTTCCTGCCTGTGCCATAGCTTTAGGATGCAGTGATCTTCCAGGGCATCAGGATCTGACCTTAGATCTTCAACTTCTGTTTTTTGTAAACAAAGAAATGCTCTTCACTTAATGGTCATTCTTGGAGCCCTCTCTCTTCACATATGCACCTCTTGGCAGTTTGTGGCTATGATCTGCTGTGTTAGGAAGAACTGTGGAGTGGTGCCAGATTTTTCTGTTAATAGATGTTCCCTCCAAGCATAGATTATTAATCATGAGATTCTCAGACTATTCTGTTTTATGTATTTTCTTGAGCTACGATATTGTGAGAAATGTTCTCAAATGGATTTTGAGTCTTCTTTTTTTCCAGTGTTTCAGGGCCCAATGACTGAATCAGGACCCAAATCCTGATGGAATGAAATTAACTGTACAGCAGGTTGGGGAAGATACAGAAAACATGAGACAAGCAAATCCGAGAATAACTATGCCAAGAAAAAGAAAGTATTGCTTTGTTTATAAACTGTAAACACTCAGTTTGTAGCTTCATATTCTTGCTCTGTTCCTAATTTTTGGAGGGGAGGTGTAATTGAATTTTTTTCTACTTTTCATTTGGGTATGGAGTTACAGTTGGCTCTTTCCAGATTTTACTTTATGACAGTAGTGCTGCAGGAAAAAAACCAAAAAAAGCACTGACTACTTAATGTCAAAGGACATGTGCTAGTTTATTTTGTTGCCATCTTTGCAGCTTTCATGCAAGGTCACTTATGTTACAGGATGCCAGAGTCCAAGCTTTTTCTGCTACGGGAGGTTGCCTAACAGGACACTAACAGATCATAATCTAATGAATTCCCAAAGCCATATTAAAGGACTGGGAAGCATTTCATCCTTTCCTGAGTAGTTTCTGTTCTACAATATCATTTAGTACAATAACTCTTACTTACTTAATATCCCCTTTTAGGTTGAATCAAAATAGGGGGAAAAAAATCACCAACTGTGGATATGACCTTTAAAGACACACAGGTGAGCACTAGAATGTGTCCTGATTTTAGGCACCCAATTTAGGTTAGGAGACTTGTTAAGATAGAGTGGAGGATAGCCAGAGCTGTGCTCCTAAGCACGACTAGATCACTCTTTGGCCAAGCCTGCTTACTTCTCAGGGAAATGAAGCATCCAGGCTGGGTGGGTAATTCTGCTAATGTGAGCACACGCCTAATAGGTTTATTTGGAGAATAAACTCAGGAGGATTATAACCAACAATAATTAGAGAAGAAAAGTCTCAACTTCTTGTTTGCTGATAGTGTGCAAATATATAGTTTTGCTGATGTTTGTGCATAAGAGACATTCTGAAACGTGAGTATTTTAATGTGTATGGTTTGTCTTGCTACAGTAGATTACAGCCTTTCCTTGCCCAGAAGCTGAGCTATAGCTTTTCTTCTGTTTTACTCTGTGTTATGGTGCCTTAACTGCACCATCTATTGTGACATTTTTGGTGCTTTTTGTCTTTTACTGTGGATCCTCTAAGCCAAGTAAATGATACTGCAGCATTCAGGAAATAGCCAGGCTGCATTCAGGTCAGCAGTTCATCGGTGAGTGCTAGGAAAGATGATCTGTAAATGTCTAAGTTGTAGGACCTTGATAAAAGACAGTTGGCAGGAACAGCTTGGACTTTTGTTGAACAGAAGCACTTAAAAGTAGGTAAGGTTCTGAATCTGAGTTATTGAATGTGTCAAACTTCTGGCCATATGGTGTCCAGATACTGGGCCTTGTGGTGACCATTCTAAAGGCCTATCCTTTAGAATTAGGGGAAAAACCCAAAGAAGGGGAATCTATAACCCATGGGGAGGGACATGTTACAAAGCTGGATTTTTTTATCAATTTCTATTACTACCCCTGCTTGAGAATTTGGAACCACCAAATAATTCAGGTTAGAAGGGAGCTTAGGAGGTTTCTAGTCAACCTGCTGCCCAAAGCAGGGTCAGCCTGGAGATCAGAGAAGCTTGCTCAAAATTTCATCCAGTCAGTCTTGTTGCTCTTCATGTAGGATGTGCAGGAGGAATTCAGGGTTAACAGTGACTGAATAGCTTGGCTGGGCTGTGTGGGCAGAGATGATTAGGGCAGGTGTTTGTTGTTCAAAATGTGATAATGGCAATAATCTTGAGTGAAGTGGCTCTGCTTCAGGCAGTCAGAGGGTAATTAGACTTTGCATTTGAAAGGAAAGGAGCCAAAAAAGCAATAAGCACTAGGGATGGGTCCCACTACCATGCAATTTTTAACTTTGGAAGCTACAGCTTGTTTGAAGTAGCATTAGCTTCAATTGCAAGGGTATGTCACCAACTCAGAGCAGCCCAAAAACTGAAGTATAAACTACAAAGTTCTTCTGTGTTATCATGAACTATAGAGTTGTGTGGGAGCGGGGGGTATAAAAGGATAACCTATGTGAGAAATCAATCTGCTTGGATTGCAGAGTGTCAGCAGGTGTCTGGTAGGTTCTGCTTGCTGAGAGAAGCAGGTGGCTCATTATTCACAAGAGAAGGAGCATCTAACTGACAGAGGATCTAAGAATGGGAGAATCAGATGAATGGAAGGATCTCTGGAGGTTTCAAGGAGATGGGTTGTGACCCCCACATTCTTAGCCTTTTCCAAGGTGACAGCATATTGGTGAAGGAGAAAAGGCTAGACAGGGAAATACTGACTTTTGAAGGTTGAGAAAGGCACCTGAAGTAATTTACTTTGTGTTACTGCAGGGATGAGCAGAGGCACATTCCTGACCCTGAAGATAGTTGCTTGATCCCAGTATAGAGATGCACAGCTGGCACAACTGTGCCTCCCGGTATCAAGCTTCTTTGTGATGATCCATCAATGAGAGGTGCAGGTATATTATCTCTATGAATGTACTGAAAAGCCGACAGGAGAGACCAAACTGGGAAGGTCTAGACAAAAAAGTGGCAGTGAGGAAGAATACAGGTACACACAACTTTAGGGAGAAGGTGGAGAGCTATTGATGCAGTTGCAGAGCCCACATTCCCTCCTTCACAGCAATTTAGAATACATTTCTAACTCTCCTAGATTCCTACTGTCATTTGTAGGGGAAATGTTTTTCCTCTGGTACCAAAGCCTGGGTAACTGCCACAGAGCTGAAGCCTGCCACACGTAGGTACTGCTCAGCCATGTAACACCCTAGCTCAGCCCCTTCTCTAACAGCTCCTCTTCCTCTCGGCATTCTGCCTGCAGCTGCTCCTCCAGAGGACACGCGTGGGAGGGGTACCCCTCCGAGACACGTGGCCTCAGTCCTGTGCCGCTGTTGGCTTCATCGCGGCGGCGGCTGGCTGCCGGCGGAGCCGGGACACGCGTGGGCAGGGCGGGAGCACCCGCGCCGCTGTCCGAGGTGCTGACCGCCGCGGGGGTCCTGCCGCACAGCGAGGCCGGGCGGAAACGTGGCGGGATGTTCTGGCTCCCCCTCCTGCTTCTGCTCCGGCAGGCTCCTCCGGCTGGGCAGGGATCACAGGTGACCTCTCGGCTTCCTGCCTGGTTTAAAAAAAGGTCGGCTGCTCTATAATATTCCTGTCTATAATCTCTCGGTGTCATTTCTCAAGTAGTGTGGTTTCGTGGCCTGCTGGAACCCAGAGATTTTTGCCGTGGCAGATAATTGTGAGTATCTCTAACAAGGGCTACCTTTCCTATTTCCTAGTACTGCAATAACTATCTGCTGAGCTGGGCACAGTGGGGCATTCTCAGGAAGATTCTTTGGAAAATGGCTGTGCTACACCAAAGCAGGGAGCAAACCTGCTTGTACCATCCCAGCACATTAACTGGGAGAGCTGCTGTTCTGGTTTCATAGGCCAGCCATGCTGTGCAGGTCGTTAGAAGTTTTGAGTCAGCCCAGGCAACTGATTCAGTTTGGCTCACAGGTATATCCCATATCATAAATGACACATTCATTATAATGAGGAAACTTTGCTAAGGACAAAGGGCTCCTCCTTCCTCCTCCTTGTTTTCCCTCTCACTGGAGGGGCTCACTTACTATTCCACTTCTGAGGGCTGCTTTCCAGTTTATTGTGGCTTCCATACATTCACTGGGCTGGGTATAACTTTGTATATTTTATATTGGCATTGTTATTCATTTTGCTGTTTTATTCAATCTGTTTTCATTTCAGCCCTTGAGTTGCCTCACAGTTTTCCTGATTCCCCTTCTCTGCCGGGTAGGTGTCATCAGGTGATAGAGCAGCAGCTATAGTTTAGCCCCAGATATGGGTTAAACATAGACAATTGCAAATCCTGAATCCTTAAAATCCTGACTGAACTGATACAGCTCAGTTTCTGTGGTGTCTTGATTATGATAAGTGATTGCCTAGAACTGCTTACAGTAGCTAAAAATATCTGATATATTAATACTATCAATGACATATCCAGCCTGTAATACTGGATGCTACCCACTGGCTTGAAGCATTTTTTACCACATGCCTGATCTGCTACAGAAGCCAGAAGGCAGGGAGAGACACAGTTAAGGGTGACATTGAAAGAAAGTTATTACTGAACTAACATTTTGGATCAGTTTGTAGTTCAGAGTTTTGTGGTTCTAAAAGCTTTTTGCAAAGTGTGACTATTTAAAGTGGTGCAACATCTCTGATGATGTTGGAGAGCTGCTTCAAGTCCAGCATTTCCTAGGAAAGCTTACAGAAAAAGACATCTCTGTAGGTTTTATTGCTTTTGACACTGTGGTTTGGTCTACAGCAACCTTTGGGTCCATGAGAAGATCAGCTGGGCTCAGCTGCATCATTCTATGGGTTACCTAATGTTTAAAGATTTAACATTTTTAGAATAAAGATAGATTTATTTTTCACTTTGTTGGCATGTTCTTGGGTTCCTTCTGACAGAGTATATATGCCACTATGCTCAAGGAAGAAGAAATCTCAACACCCACCGTGCTTGGTTCTCTGTTCATCTCTGGATGTGGCTGGCTAACTAACTTTTTGCAGTACTTGCTCTGAAGGGGAATGTCTGCAGCCAGACAGAGCCCCTTTGGGCAGCTATGGTGCTTTGTGAAAGGCTTGGGTATCTCCAGATGTGAAAACCTAAGGCTGCCTGCCCCACCTGGTGATCCATTGCTCTTCACTGTCAGTGGGTCATTCCCTGTGTTTCTCACAGGCTTGCTGCTTGCACAAGGCAGCACCAATTTATTCTGTGGGAGTTCTGCATCTTTACTGGAATGCAGATTTCCCATGCCCCTTTCCACTGCTTCCAAACAACACAAATCAGACCTGTAAACTTTATTTTCTACAAATTGTCTTTTTCAGCACTGTTGAAACCTCCCTGTAAACAGGTGGGAACTGAAAGGAATTCTTTTCAGTTATGCATAAACCAAGTTTGAGCCCAAATAGTGACTTTTATAGAGGCAAGTGGCTTGCTGAATAGTATGCTCAACTGCAAGCCATGATACTAAATGTCAGTCTGGGTATGCCATAAATCCTGTCTAAAAAGTGCTCAGGTTGTTTTATGTTTCAACATGCTAGCCCAAAGCTCCACGTGTAAGAAAAGAATAAACAGTGTGGGTGGCATAGTTGTTGCTTTTTTATATCCCAAACATACGCTTTTAGCAATCAGGATCTCATAAATTTTTCCTCAGTGCTTGTCAGCATTGCTTTGGCTTCCATCCAGGGGCTTTGAACTCTGCTGGTCCTTCTCCAGAGCTATGATCTTGCCTGCACTGATGTCTACAGTTTGGGAGAGGGCTAGTAAAAAAGCTCCTGAGAAAAAAAGCACAGCTTCTGTCAGTAAAAGACAGAACTTGACAAGTAGGACTAACACTTGTTCCCATTTTAAATGGGCCTTCCTTTACTCATCACCCTCTCCTCTGTGCTCCCATCCCCACCTCAAGCTGTGCTTATCTGTTAATTCTGTCCTGTGCTACTCCTGTACTCATGTCTTCTACAAGTTTCCCACCTGATTGGCATTTGACAATCCTGCTCACCTCCTCAGCATGATCTGTGTGAACAGAGTCAGCAGATTTCAAGACTCTTCACTTTAGCTGCCTGTTCTGACCTGGGGATAAGTCTTTGCAAAACTTGTGACCGTAGGCTGCTACAGGGCTTCCAGTGGGAGGGAGATCTTCTCAGGTGTGTTGGGTTTGTGTCTGGCAGGGTTTTGGCAGTGGGGCAGGGGTTATGGGCATGGCTTTGAGAACCACCCTCAGCTCCAAGTTGACCCACCTCTGGCCAAGGCTGTGCCAATCAGTGCCTCTTCAATAAGGTATTTAAGAGAGGAAACAGCTGTTGGATGAGTTCTTTTGGTTTTGGGTTTCTTTTGTTTGTGGGAGGAGTGACAGACAACCATGCAGACTCCTGGGCTGGTGAGGAAGGAGGTAAAGAGGCATGCCTATGTAGCCATTCCTCTGAGGCCTGTGGTGAGACTACAGGCTAACTTCTTGCAGTCCATAGAGGCTAATGGTGGAGCCAAATCCTGCCTGCAGCCCATGGAGGACCCCACACAAGAGCAGGGGACTGATCCTGAAGAAGGCCATGACTCTGGAGGAAGCCCATGCTGGAGTGGTCTGTCACTGGGAGGATTGCAGTCTGCAGGAGGGACCCATGCTGGTTGGAGAACTTTGTGGAAGACAAACTGTGGAAGTCTCCTGTGGGAGGGATGCCATGTTGCAACAGGGGAGGACTGTGAGGAGTTTTCCCCCAGGGAGGAAGGAGCAGCAGAAACAACATGGATTGGATTGACTGCATCTCCCTTTCCCTGCCCTCATGTGCCACTGGAAGGAGAAGGTAGAGAACTGGGAGCAGAGCTGAGCCCAGGATGAAGGGAGGGGTGGGGGAAGGTGTTTTGAAGATCCAGTTGCATTTATCACTGTCCTACTCTCATTCAAATGGTAAATTGGAGATTTTTTTTTGTTTAAATTAAGTTGATTTTGTTTCTCCAAGTTGAGTCCGTCTTTGCCTGTGACCATAACTGGTCAGTTCTCCCTCTCCTTCTCTTGATCCTCAAGGCTTTTGTTGTATTTTCTCCTCCCCATCCCATGGGAAGAGGTAGGAGTGAGCGAGCAGCTGCATGTTGTTGAGTGTCAGCTGGGTGGGCTTAAACCATGACAGCAAGGAAAAGGCTTTAAGTGTATTTGGATTTCATATGACTTTCTTGTTTGGTTTGCTACATTTTTATCTACTTTTTTTAAGCCTCCCTGGTGTTGTCCAGCAGTCAAAGCTTTTTGATTAGTGTCTCCTGTAGGCTGGGGTCTGATAGGTTCTCAGCACTGGCTCCAAAGACATCTCCTAGAATGTGACTTTTTGTTTCCTCTATTCAGGCTCGCATTGCTATTTTCACAACAGGACCAAGAGCACAATGCTGCTCAGAATTTACCTGAGGAGCCAGAACAGTAACATCCCACATTGCCCTCAGCATGAGTGGATTTAATGCTTGAGACTGAGAAGTGAGTGCCCATGAACATCTGCTGCCCATGTGGACTTGACTGGGAGCAGCAGGTGCTGGGCTGATGCTTAGGCAACACACAGTGGGGATCATGTGGCCACTCAGCCTTCCTCAGCCACCACAGGGTACAGGGCTCACCACTTGCTGGCTGCTCTGCTCCTAGCCAGATGCAGCTTGGCCTGGGGAGGTTTCTGTTTGCCTCACAGCGAGCACTCTTCCTTGGGTTTGTGGGAAGTGGTTTTCCCTTACTGAAACTAAACACATGCAGCAGTTACTTGGGATGTCTCTGAGGAGACACATCCCTAAACAGACTCATTCTGAAATGTTTTTTCCTCCTTTTGCTGAAAGCAGATTTCACCTTGCTAAGTCTAACCCTTAACTATAGCAGACCCACCACAGGGAGGACTGTCCTTTTTATAGAGGAAGGAAAACTGCAGGAAGAATTATGTAGTGCTGCAGCTTTCCAGTGTGGTAAGTTTAAGGTACTCCATTGACACCATTTTAACTCTTCAGAGCAATCTAAGAAAATCGCCTCTGAAGCCCAGACTTTGCTTACTTCTCCAGTACAAAGATCAACTTTTTGTGAAACCTTCGTGTGAAACCTAGCTGCAATTTGGCAGGAGTCTAGGGAGGGGAGAAAGAAATGGTCTGGAAAGACAATCATGATTTAAGAAGCTGTTTTCAAACAAAGCAGCCTCATTCTTTCTGTTTATCTAGCCTGTCTTTCAGAAAGCATTTTTTTGCTATCAAAACACATTTATTTAGATCTTCCTTTCGTGTAACTAAGACCTTGTCAGGCAGTTCCTGGCATGTAACTGCTTGATTCTGCAGCCTTAATATTCTCTTAACATTGGTTTGTATATCATTTCTTACACTTGGTCTTAGGAGCAAACTGCAAAAAAAGCTTTCCCAGCATATGGAACCATATGTACACTCACAGGAGCCAGCAAAATGGCTGAGCTGTTTAGACTGAGATTTAGCAGAGACCTCTACTTGCATTCAGAGTGTGCAGCAAGAGCACTGAGGAGCTCTCTGCTCTGGCAGGGTGGATTGCAGGCCACGACTGGCAGTGGCCATGGGGAGTGGTCAGCAGCTAGTCTGCAAGACTTGCATCAAAATAAATGGAAGTTAAAGGTGGAAAACCCTATCTGGAAAATATACCTTGTGTGGTGAGTTTACTGTGAATCATGGGGCTGCAGGATTTGGGAATTCCTGGTCTGTGTGGCCAACTGCTAGAAGAAGGTGGGTCGTCTTCTTTGCTAGAGAACCTAGGCTTTGATTCAAGTTGCTGTGGAAGAGCACATCCACAGACATGCCTCCTGTCTCGGCTCCTGTGTGTCACTCTGTTGCCTGTGAAGGTAGTCACCTCCTTCTACCTGGGTGTTGGGACCAAGAGCGAAGCAACAGAAGGAGAAGAGCATACTGCTCTTCTGTCTTATGCCACAGTGATCCCCAGGAGCAGGGAATTACAGCAAAGCCTCGCTTTGGTCCTTGGCTCTGCTTTAAATTGGTGGTGAGCTGTTGGACCCTTTAACTCCAGGGGCCTGGTCCACCCTAAATTTTACTGTTTCTCTATTGTCTAAAGGCTACTCATGCACCAAGAAAAGCACATTTTCTGTATTTCCTTAGGGGTAACCAGCTGAAATGAATGTAGTCATGCTTAAGCAAAGACAATAGAAGGGTTTTTTTGAAAGTGCTAACTGGGACATTGCCAGTATCTGTTTATAAGAAAACAACAACAACAACAAAAAATCCAACCCCCCACAAACCAATAAAAAACCTCAAACCCAAACAACCCAAACTTAGAGCAGCTTTCTCATTCGGCCTTTCTGGCCTTCTCTGAAGTTTGCTGCCTGCCCATATTGCCCAGCTGCTATCTCTGTGTTCCTGTGAGCTCAGCCAGCCTCTGCTAGCTGCAGCTTGCAGAGCAAGCAGCATGTGCTTGTGTAGCAGAACATTTGCAGCATTGATCAGCTCCTTGTAAATGATTTTATGAACATCCACTGTGGGATGAGTGCAGAGATCTCCCTGTGTGCCAGAGTGTGCCAGTGCAGGCACACGTGGGTAGCTCAGGGCCTGGTGAACAATCAGCAGCTGAATGTGAACTGCTGGCATTGGGCATGTCTCTCTTGGATTGTGGACAGATTTCCAAGGCAGCAGCAGATCCTCTTCTGGGATACATCATGCTACTTCCTCTCAGTGTTTTGAAGCCCTTCAAGAGCTCCTAAATAAGGCACTTGAAGCCTTTCCTGATATTGGTGAAACACTGTGGTTTCCCCTAGATTCATTCTCAAAAAGGCTGGACTAATCTTACTGGAACTGAAAATATTTAGCCTGAGTCAAGCACATAAGAGGGAAGATTCCTGCCTGCACATTGAATGTTTGGCAGTTGCAAGCAACTGAAATCAGGAAGGAAATTTAACTATTGTCATTTGTGCCAGGTGTCTGCCTCTACTAACATTTCTGGGTGGACCCACAAGTAATATATGCAAGTTCATAATATGTACTTTCTCTTTAGGAACCAGCTTTATTCTGGTAGACCTCATTAAAGTCTGTGGAATTACAAGATCATAAATCTAATATAACACTGGAAAACCAGGCCCTATGGATATGCTCTGTGTGTGGTATCAATCTATTTGCTGTGTGTATATATAAATAAAATTTGTGATGAAATGAGAAAAACAAGCTGCTTGTATATCATCTAGGAATGAGCTCTATGTTGTGTTTAATATTTTCCAGAGACAAATGTGGTGACAGACTTACCCAGGAACACTGTCTGAAATGAAGCTGTTGATTCAAACATCCTCATCATCCTTTATCCTAAAGCCAAAGCAAAAATGAGATGTCCCAGTGGGCGTGGGCCATGGTAACATTACTTTTTATCATTATTATTATTATATTCAGATGTTGGTTGTGTTTACAATTACAGTGCTGGCAGAAAGACTTTTTAGAGCTGCCAAAGCTTATCATCTAGCCCCAAATCTGATCATATTACTGAGAACACAGTCTGGGATTTTACAGGGGCCAGAGACAAATTGACTCTTTCTTCCTTGCCAGCTCATCTTGCTGTATCTATTTCAGAGTGAGGCACAACATCTATTTTATTGAGCCTTCACCACTATCTTTGGATCTTTTTGGGTGGCTGCTGGGCAAAGACCAAGCAAAGTTGGTGGCTTTGTGCTGGTGAGGGGAACACCACACAGGTATCCTTGTGGGTTTGGTGGATATGTGAGCTCATGTTCACTGCATGTGAGAGATAAAGGGCTTCTTTTCCCATTTTGGCACTCTATATTTGTAAGAAGAGGAGTTGTGGAGGAGGGAAAATGCCTGACAAGCCAATATATGTCATTTCTCTGTGGTTTATGCTGATTATTTTTCTGTCTCAGGGATAACAAATCAACAGCACTTGCATGGTGTACATAGCATCCAAAGAATGAAGTGGGCCTAGCAGCGAAACAGGGACCAAAAGTATCTTTCAGACAGGTCTAGCAGCCAGCACTTCAGTGAGTTTTCACTACACAGACTGTTGTTTCCTGGAGTTAATAGCACACTGAGTGAAAATGAAGAAATGAGCAGGTAGCTTTCCCTCTGGGCAGAAAGAGAGGTGCTTTTTGGAAAGCGAGATCATATGCAAGCAGAGCCAAGGAAGCAGGAGCCCCAAGGAAATGCCCATGCACAGAAGGATTATCCTGAGGAAATAGTCTAGGGTAAACAGTGGAGCAAAACTACTTGAGCTTTGATCCTGTCTCCAACAGAAAGGCTGTTTTCTACCATAAGAATGAGTCCCTGCAGCTAAATATTAAAGACTGTGTCAAGAGAGCACATACCCTCCAGCTCCTGTTTATTAAATCTCAGACCAGGATCTCATGAGGCTTTGTGACAGCAACATTCTCCTGTCCCATGAAACAGGGATATTCTAACGACTTTCCTTTTACTTGACAGGGTACAGCAAGGACACTGGAGTCTGTGGGTCCAGCCCTAATTCAGGGAAGGGGATTTCCCATATCCTAACTGCCTCTGACAAACACTTGGTCATGGAAGCAGTCTGTGGCAGCATCTCCTTTCTTAACTGCTGGCAAGAGCTGTTGCAAGTGGAGATCCTTTAAGAGGTTTGTTTTGATGAAGCTGAAATTTATGTTTATGTTTTCTGCTTTGGTGGAAATTGCTTGCAGATGTCCTGGGGTTTCAAGGAAACTGAAATTGCCCTTTTAATGGCAGAATTACTCATTCTGTCTTACCCTACATTCATGGCATTGTACAGTGCTGCTGGCATGATGAGTCTTGGAGAGAGGGTATGTGGCTTCAAGCCAAGCAGGAAACAGTTTCAGCAGTGGGCAGCCAAAGTAGCTTCCTATCATAGCAGAGAGATGCCATGGGAGGCAGGAATCTGCTGAATCCTGAAATTGGTGGGGGACAGTTACCAGGACTCAGATTCTTGCAGAGATAAGATGTGCCTTGGATGAGTGCAAAGGTCTTCTGACACATAGCTTGCAGGGTTCCCCAGGTGCTTTAGCACCACAATTGGTTGTCCCTGCTATTTGTGCAGGCAAGGATACCCAGTGGAGCTGATGCAGTTCTGCCAGTTCTCATAGAAGCAAGACAGGATCAAAATTTCCTACTCCATTTTGAGCTCAGGAAAAACTGTGATCTTGCTTTGAAAGTGACAGGATTTACCTGCCCTATTCTACCCAACAGCCATGGGAGAGAGAAGGCTAGGGAGGAAGAAGAGAGGAGGATGATCCAGAGCTGCTGCCCCTCACAGCAATTTCTGTCTGCCTCAGAAATGTGCTGCAGTGACTTCTGAACAATAACTGCACTTCCAGAGGCTGCAGACTTTGGCCAAGAGCACTCACTGAGGTCCTGCAGTCATCTCCAGCTGGTGAGTCCTCCTGTAGTTCTGCATCTTCTGGGAGAGGAAGAAAATAAGAAGGGCAGTGTGGAGTGATGGTGCACAGGTCCCACTTCAGAGACTGGCTGGGCACGTGTTTACCAGGCTAAGAAACAGAGCTCCTGCCACCTACCATTCCTCTTGCTTGCTAGTACTACATTTCCTTATGCCCTTTGCTTTATGAAATGCCTGAGCTTCAAATTATGAAGTGCTTTCCTTCCATGCCCTATCTCCTTTGCCTCTTTCCCTCTCTCTCCTAACTGTGTAGTTACCATCCTTTGCTTTCTTCCTTTCCTGTCTGTTCCTTACCTCATACTGTCAATGAATTGAAAAACATGTCCATGGACTAGAAGCCCTCACAAGAAGGTCATAAAATATACCTCTCCCACAACTCCTCTGCCAGCAGTGAGGCCTTCAGAGCTGGCCAGGAAAGGGTTGGTCTTCTGCTCTGGGCTGCAAGACTGCTCCAGGTTTCTGAGCCCTTTAGGTTTGTGTGAGCTGAAGAAGGACAATTTCTCTCTGTTATTTTCTTGTTTATTTCCCCAAATCCAATTTTTAGCCCCTTTTATTGGGAGTCAGTAAGTAAGGGAGTATGTTTAGCGTAACTCAGCTGGTGTTGTTTCAACAGTTCTTTGTTGTGGCACATCTGTGTTGGACCTCAATCCAGAAAACTGCTGAAGTTGAAGGAAATGGGACTGAGTCTCCTGGCTTAGAAGAGCTCAGCCCAGAGGTGAACTCTTCTCAAGAGAAAAGGAATAGACAGTGACAAACAAGGAGTCTCTGTCCCTAGGACAGGATACCAACCCACTGCTTCAGGTCAGTGAGTCCTCACAGTTGCGCTTCCTGCCATCCAGGTTTTAACACTGGGAGCTGCCTCAAGTTTTCCTTCAAGCTGGTAAGTTTTTCCCAATTTTCTTTGGATTTTTCTAAGTGTATGCTTGAGTCTTCCTAATGGATTTATGAACTGATTTGCATTGGTTTATTGCATGATATTTCAGCATGCTATGATAGTCCAGATGGGCCAAGGAAAAGCCACTGCTGTGTGTGCTGGAGTGAAAAGAGGAACAGGAGGGTGCAGGCTCACTGAGAGGAAGCATTTTTCCCTTCTCTTTAATCAACAGGTATTTAGGTGTTGCATGACTAAGACCACAGTTTTATAGCAACTCTGGCTTGTTATTACTTAGCTGTTGTCTTTTTTTTTCTTTTTATTTGAATTGAGTAAGCAGCTCTGAAGAGGAAATATAACTGTTTAGTGGTTGGTTTGGTTGTGGAGTTTTTCTGTTTGTTTAATTGTTGTTGTTTTATTTTTCTCCTGTGAACAAATGCCTACAGAGAGAAGCAGTGAAGCTCAGCTTAGATGTTATTTTAAGCAGCTCATTTTTGCTGCCTGACCTATATGACTGAGTTAAGGTCATAGGGAAGTGCATCTTTTTTTCCCAGATTAGATGATGTGCTTCATGCTTTGGGCTCCTGCTCATAATTTCGATTTCTGGGGCTGAAGGTAGAGATAAAAAGGCACCTTAATTCTACTACTCCTTGCTAAATGTTCTCAGAGGAATTCTGTAAGCTCCCTCTGTAAACCATATCATCCTTTGGTTTCATCTTCAAAAGTAAGGACATCAACTACCCTGTGAAGGACAACAGCAGAGGGTGTTTTCAGTAGAAGGATGAATAGGGTGTAACTGTCAGTCCTGCTCCATTCTGACTTTGTACAGTACAATTAAACTGACTATCTTCTCTTCCATGATGTGGCTTCTAGTTCTTTAGTATATTGGGAGTAGTTGATATGCTGGAGGTCAAGGCTGCTGTCAGTCAGGGGGATAGGAATAAACTGGAGAAATTGGATGACAGAAGAATCATGAAATTCAAGAAGGTGAATGCAAAGTCCTGTACCTGGGAAATAATAACACCATGCAACAGTACAAGATGGGAACTAGCTGGCTAGAAATCAACTTAATCTAAAAGGATCTGGAGGTCTTGATGGACATCAAACTGAACATGTGTCAAGAATGTTCTATTTCAATAATGAGAGCAAACCACACCAGACATTGGGTGCATTAATATCAGTACAGCCAGCAGGTGAAGGAAGTGACTGTTCTTCTCTCTTCAGCACTTGTGAGGCCACATCTAGCATAATGCATCTCATTCTGGCTCCCAGAAAGGATGAGAAAGATATTGATAAACTGGAATAACATATGTGTTATATGTGATAAACTGGAATAACTAATGTGGTCAGGAGTTTATAATGTTCAAGGAAAGGCTGAGGCTCTGAGTTTGTTTAGCCTTAAGAAGAGAAGACTCAGGTGGAACCTTGTTGCTGCTTTGAACTATCTAATGGGGGTTACAGGGACAACAGAGTTGCTGAGAGGTGTGAGAGAAATTACATGAAGCACCAGGCACAGCTTGGACCAGGGGAAATTTCTACTGTGCCTAAGGCTCTGGCAGGTTCCCAGTGAGACTCTGTGCCCCACCACATGCCCCTACTCCCCTGAAGAATCCTTTCATCACTTCACCTGTGCTAAATGTCAGATTAAGCACTTCTGTGGCCCTGATCCAACGGAAAGGGCAAAGCCCTGTGGTGAGGGCCAGGTGTAGATGGCTGGAGGAGAGGTGGGAACACCTTCAAACTGCCAAGAAAGGAGAAGCTGATGAATGCTCTCCCACATGGACATCAGTAGGCAGGTTACAGTTTCACAGCTCTCAGCTGTATCAGACAGTCTGTCATTTATAAAGGCAATTAAAAAGCACATGGCAAGAGCCTGCTTTGCTGAGTTGGAGGGTGGAGAGGACAGGCTGTTTGAGATGAATGTGACCAGGAACTGTTGGAAGGTGTTGGCATTTGTTCCCTAATGATGTCAGCAGGAGAGATGCCTGGAGAACATCAGGCTGCTTATCTCAGCTGCAGTTCATCCTTGCCATGATATGAAAAAGGTCAAACTTGTGACTGCTGCACTAGGCTTCCTTCAGACCCTGCCTGAAGGGTGAATGAATAGGGAGGAAATAATAGGGAGGAAAAAAAGAAATGAAACTTGAGGCCATTAATGAAAAGGAGACTACAACTACAGTGTGTTACTGCATTGAGAACATGTATCTTTGCCAGATACATCCTGCTCCTTTTCCCCAGCAGACGATCCACAGGGAAAACAAACCTTTGCTGTTGCTATTGGTTGATGAAGTTATTCCTTTGGTTCTCACTGACAGGTCTGAGGCTGGAGTTCCTGGAGTCCCTTCTTGCTTGTGTTTCCCTGCCAGAGGTGTTAGATTGGCTATAAGCTTTCCTCATTCCTGCGCTTTCCCTTAAAAACAGCAAGGCTGGTCAGAGGCAGACAAAAGAGAGAGGGAAAAGATGATAACTCTGTCACTTTTTGCTTCTGTGGTAATTAGATCTGTGAATTTTCTCAGAGGAAGTCAAGCAGCTTGGGGATCTTGAGGACAAAGTTTCATGAGCTCCTTCACACTGATTGTGTGCTCTGGCACCCCAGTGCAGGGCAAGGACACTCTGCTGCCACACTAACAGCACAGCAATGCTGTTATCTTGCTTCGCTCTATTGCTTGCTGCTTTTGGAATATGCCTTTTCTAATAAATAGGGAAAAAAATGAACTAACCTTCTTTCAACAAAGCTATATTTAGAAAATATCAAAATTTTGCTTCTCTGTTATCTGATAGAATCTGTTTTTACTTCCTAATAATGTGGCACGGCAGATGCATTTTCAGTGCCAGTGTAAATGGCACCTATATCATTTTACTAATAATCATACAATACCTTGATGCATCTCTGTGAACCTCACCTGCAATCTCAAGTATTTTCCTGTTCCCTTGTAAGGCCTCAGGAAGATCACAACCTAATGGAAATGCATTTGAGGGAGAAGTGTTCTGGACATCTGTGTCTTTGGGCTGCGTTAGAGTACAAACAGTGGAATTAAGCTGGGAGCAGGGTAGAGCCTCCACATCCTCGAGTCTCTGAAATGCTTGCAGCCAAATTGCAGTACTGATCTAACTGGGTCACTGAGTGAGAGCCATTTGAATGCTTCATGCTCTGCATCTTCCAAGTAATTGCAGTTTAAGGATTCATTTTAATGTTAATTTTCCCACTTATGTGTTTGAAGCTGAGCTTGGAATTATGCAAAGAAGAGGCATATCTCAATCTATTTTGAATCTGAAACCAGTTAAGTGTCAGTATAAAAACAGACCTACATTATAACTTTGCACATTAGAACTTTTACATTATGCTTTTGAAGCAGTGAAAGACAGAGGACCCTGCCTTTCAAAAATGACCCTGTTTAAAAAAGAAAAACTGATAAGCTTTCTGCAACAGTGCAAAAGAAGAGGCTGCTTCATGCATCTATGTCTTTGAAACACAGGTTGTTTCAAAGCAAGAAAAAGACTGGATGTTTACACTGCTTTATCTGACCTACATCCCATCTAGTTTCCCCGTCTTCACAATCTTTTTTTTTTCCTGTTTTTTTTCCCCAACATATCTCCTAAGATCAGTCCTATTGCCCCCAGACACTAGCATCAAAACCAAGAGAGGATTTTTTGATGACTGAGTAAGATTTAAAGCTGAGGGTTGAAGCTCCTGGGTTGTTCTGCTGGCTGCACCCACAGCTTTCAACCATGGTCAGTGGGCAAATTGCTTAAAACATCTATGCTTCAATTTGCCTAGATGCCTTAAGGTCTTCGCTGCCAGAACTGGTTACAAAATATGTTTTATCTCCATGGGAAATTCTGACTTTGGTGGTTAAGCAAACAAACAAAATTCTGTCCGGACCCTCAGATTTGTAGCTAAAGGCTGCAGTAGTCTGAGAGTTCTGGCTGGGGACCATCACTGAGATGTCTCCGAGGGCTGTGACTTCAGTGCTTCATGCCACAGTCTCCAGTACAGGACAGAGTCTGGGCTTGAAGAAACCTCCCCTCATTCACTGGCCTCCTGCCCCTTGTTTAGCTGGTGTGGAGTGCAGCTAGTGTGGTGCATCCTGGTGGATGTAATCCAGAGGATCCCTTGCTCATCTGAGGCTTCAAAACTGCAGCTCCCATGAAGAAATTGGGAAGAATTTCCAAGTGCATGTGTTTTTTGCTTCTGACCAGATAAGTTAGCAAAATGAATAATGAAAAATGTTGCTTACTTAAAGTAGTGCCTCTCCATCATGACTGGCATTACTGGCTGTTATTGAGACAGCTGCATTTGCTCTGAGATGGCTCTAGCCTGCAGCTAGCTATCTGCTACCCCAGCTGCCAGCCTAGCTTGTAAGGCTCTTCCAAGATTTGTCTCTTCCCCAAACCCAAAAGGAGCATGAGCACCCAGCCCAAACCTAACCTCTTGGTTTCTTCCTCACAGCAACCAGCACAAGAGTTTGAGGGGCTCTGTGTCCCCTCACTACAAGACTTGGAGGCTTCCAGGGTCTGCCAGCCCAAGGGCAATGCAGTTCCAAGTTGCACTTTCTTGTAGGGAGTCAGGCAGAGCTCTGAGGGAGTCTTTTGCTTGGCTGGAGATGGTTATTCTGCTTTGTAGTAACCTTTGCAGTGTGTTAAATCCTGTGGAAGTCCATAAGGGAGCACAGATCCTCCCTCAAAAGAAAAGAGGAACAAATGTCATCGGCAAAGGGGTTTTGTTATGTAAATAAATGCTTTTGGCAGCTGGCCACTAGGAAAGCATAGCCTCAGATTCACTTGTTAGCATGCTGGTGGAAGTGGTTCTTCAGCCATGTGACAGTTTTATTGAGCAGAAACATTGTGAGGAGTTGAAGTGGTCACTGGTGGTAGGGATAGTGGCTGGAGGTGTGAGTGGGGCTACTGAGATGGACAAAACAAGGTTCTGAAGATAAGGATAAGGGAAAAGCAGCTGAATTAGATTAGAGATTCAAAGCCAATGTCATTCCTCAAATGACCAGGCAGGAAAGGGAATTTCAAAAGCAAGACAAAATGATAGCTGGACAGGAAAGAAGGCTAATAAGCAAATGATACAGATTTTATTGCAGAAATATGCAGCAAAAGAATTTAATTGCAGTCATGATTTATTGAAATGAGCTGGGAAGCATCCCAGTACAAAGTAGCTTTTTATAGAAGAGGCAGCCCACGTATTGCCTGTCCAATTAGCAAGAGAGATTTGTGGACATAGGAGGTGGGAACTAGCAGCCACAGGGTGAAAGGAAGTGTGTCTGTAAATCACATTTTCACAAACAAGGGAGAAGACTGTCTTGGCACTCCCCTGTCTGTCTCTCTTTTTCCAATCCAGAACTGAAGTGTTTGTCCCCTCAAACAGCTGTCCTGCCTTTGCTTCTTTTGATGCATGAAGTTCATCAATATTCATCAGGGCTGGAGAGAAAGAGAGACTAATTTTTGGCAGAGGCAGCTGGGTGACTCACTGGCAACACCAGCACTGACAACAAGGCCAGATCCTTTGCCTTTTGGCATCTCCCACAGTCCTACAGTAGCATATCCACCCTGCCACCACAGTGCTGCTGGCTGGGGAGGTCTGCTGAGGACTGTGGGATTCAGGCATGCTGCCCACACTCATCCTAGCAACATCAAATGAGAGCAAAGGAAAAGCTAAGCAAGCTTGCAAGGTGATGGGCAGAAGCTTTAAAGGGTGTGCTGATGTGTCTAGCTCATTCAACCAGCTACTTGGACTGCCTTTGTTGTTGTTGTTATTTACTTTTTTACTAGACATTAAGTGTTTTAATGTGCACTGCTTTTTTAAAGTACTGGTCTGAGCAGACCAACTCATCTTTTTCTTGGTCTATGAAGTGGCTCTTTAATTAGTATAAATCATAAAGCATCTCCACTTCTTTTAGGCTTTGCTAATGTTATTGATGTTATGTGCATGGAGACACACACAGCATAGCTGTGGATTAGGATGCAAGTCTCAAAGAAACTTAAATCTTGTTTCAAAAGTATCGCTGCCACTTAGAGCGAAGGCAGATGTTATGGATCTGTGAACATTTGCCACCCTGAGAAGAGAAGCTGTGGGAAGTGTTGGGCAGAGACACCTTGCAAGGCTCTGCAAGACAACTCT
Source organism: Bucco capensis (assembly GCA_013396975.1). Classification (NCBI taxonomy): domain Eukaryota; kingdom Metazoa; phylum Chordata; class Aves; order Piciformes; family Bucconidae; genus Bucco; species Bucco capensis. Next base: position 678,312 of record VWZO01017218.1, read on the forward strand.
TTCTCAGTAGCAGGGCTGACAGCAGAAGCCAAACCAGCTCTAAAGCTGTGGTTGCACCCACACACTATGTGCCTCCACTGAGGGGTCCTGGTGAGATGGGGTGGTGGCTTCAGGGGCGGCACGACTGCTGATTTTCTCAAGCTGATACCTAGGCTGTACCAGCCTCCTTGGAGCTGTTGCACCACCTCTGTGCCTATGACAGCACAGATGCATCCTGTATGACTTGCGGTGTTGCATTTAGCAGTGTCAGCCCATGTCCACAAGTCTCTTGTCTCTGTTGATAGTAAAGCTGTCAGGAAGCAACGGCAGCAATGGGTGTTTCCTAGTGCCCTTGGGTTGATACTTTCAGCAGCAACCTTCAGGTTTGGGACCTGTGACCCTACCTAGGCTCTGGGGGTGTCTGTGTTGGTAGTGGCAGGTGCTGCATGTGGGTGTCTATCTATTAGTCTCTGAGGCCCTTCACACCAACCAAATGAAGACTTTTCTTCTAGAGAGTCACTGGCACTCCAAAAATCCTGATTTGCTTTCTGGAGTATTCACTGAATTTGTGGTGGCCTTCAGGCTGTGACTCAGTGATCTCAGGTAGATGCTGTGGCTAGCTTAGAGTCTTAAGTTGTACTTTAACTAAATACTTACCTTACTGAATTTAAACAATTTGTGGAACAACAATATTCTTCTCCACTTGCAAATCTTCATCTAAGAGAGATTTCCATAAATCTGCATCTATAAATGTGGAGAAAAAGACCCCAAAAGTTTAGGGACTCTGCAACAATCTGATATTTTGAGTCTTATGTTTCAAAAGACATGCAAAGTGTCAAGCTTCTGCCTTTTTTTTTTTTTTCCCTCCAGATCCATTTGCCACCAATCCAGGCTTGCTCTCAGTTTGGGATATCACTGAGATTCCCTGATTTCATGTCTGAGTTGGACAGTTACGCTTTTGGCAAACAGGTGCTTGCAGCTGATCCAAACCCATTCAGAAGCTCAGCAGATGCTTCTCTGAGCCTTTTCTATGCTTAAAAAGGGAAATGAAGCCTAAACCCAGGTACTTTCTGTGCTAGACTGAATTGTGAATTTTATTCCTGTTAAAACACAGTTTACACCTCTTCTGGGTTATCATTTTTGAAGAAGATATGGTATGAAGTACCAGGTCCTACCTGACAAATGGTGGTGGGACTCTAGGAACTGCTCTCTTCTCTAAGGCTCTGTTCCAGTTTGGGTGAATTCAACAGCTACCCCCTCAGCAGTGGGGAGTGAGGGCTCTGTGCATCACCAGGACCCTAGGCTGCAAATGAAATTGGAATTAGTCATGGACTTTGCTGAAGTTCTCCACCTTGTCTTATGCAGTAGTTCAGACAAGAAAATCTTAACAGTACCTTCGAACCTAATTCTCAATGAAAAAGTGATCCACATGTTTGAGATTAAGCATCAGAGGACTTTTTTACAAAGAGTTTTCTGAGGAGGCAAGAAACACTTTGCTTTAGTTTTCTGGTCTGAAAATAACAACGGTTTGTTTTATTTTGAAAAAAAAAAAAGGCCAAAAAAAAAAAAAAAGCCATGGAAATGGTCAAGCCATTGCAGAAATCAAGGGAAAGTGGGCTGCTGTATCTTAGGTATTCCATAGGGTGCTTAGACATAATAATGTACTGATAACGTTTTGCATTTATCAAGAGCAATCACCTTAATACTGAGCTGAAAAGCTAAGTGGAGAAAAAGCTGATAATGTCATGACTAATCTGAATCTGGCAGGATTCTTTGTTGTTTGTGGCTTATATTCTTGAAATTGTTTTCCAGCTGCTAAAACTATGGCTTCTCTGTAAGCTGAGCTGAGAAAATGAAGGTCAGTAGCATGAGAAGAAAAAACCGCTGTGAACACATCTGAAGGCAAATGGTTTAAACCTCTTGCTTGCAGGAACTTGGGGGAAATCCACTGTCATTTTGTTTGGAGTGATTAAAGGTGAGTAACTTAGTCCTGTGTGGGATTTCTTGCCTTTGAAACAGATTTAGTTAATTATTACATCTTAATTTATTTTCTACTCTAGAATAAGCCTTGCTGTGGGAAGCAGAGCATAGGAAACACAAGATGGTGCTTTTCAGTGGCAAAGCTTCAACTAGGGCATAATTTTTTGTACTTGCAATATTAAACCACAGTATCCACGAGGGAGGTACCATAATTGCAAAACGCTATTAAAAATGATGGTGTATTTTATAAGAGCTTCCAGTGCCTCTCATAATATTTGTAGATAGTCTCAGTTTGCCAATTTGTCAAGTCATTATTCTCCATCTGTGATATCCAGTGTAAACCAGATAGTTGTGGGGTTTTTTAATTCATTTTTTATCAACATCAGTGAGCTCATCTCTAATGCTTTGAAAAAACAAACTGCAAACATTAAAAGCAGTGTAAATCCAATATATTGTAATTCTAGCATGCAGTCAAACCTGCATAATAACTGCCAATTAAAATGTTAATGTCTTATTTGAGAAAGGCAGAGAGGCTATCTGCCTTTGTACACTATTATCCACACATCTTTTTTGTGATTTGCTTGCTAGTATTTAGTGACCATGGAGCTTTCTCTGGCATAAGACAAACTCCTTTAATCAGGTGCGTGTGTTCAAAGTCAGCAGTTGCAATTAGGCATTCTCTTGTACCGAATATACTGCTTCAAACCAGTATGTTCTCATGACCTTAGATCCCCAAATGGCAGGCACTTTGCTGTCTCTGGAGAGGAGCACAGTAACATTTTAAACCCTTTTTCCCCCTATAACCTGGAAGTTGGCAGACATGCACATGCATCCTTGCCCCACAGACCAAGCAGGAGCCACTGATCACTGCAGCAGATGTTCCTTTAAGGAACTGATGGAGAAAGTATGAACAAGGTCTCTGCACCATGCCTTTAAACTTTTGAGTACAGCATTGGTTTGGGTGATAGTGATGTTTAAGTAGCACTTTGCATATTACACATTAGCACCGAGTACCTAAAACAAGGGACCTAGGCCTTCCATTTGCACATCTGTTTGATCAGGTTTTGTGCTCCTAGCATCATCTTCCTGAGCTGCAGTATTGCAGCTGGACACTAGAGAGCTCCTTCTGCCAGAGACAGCTCAGCAGAGCGAAGGGAGGCTCCCCGAGAGGCCCCTTCCAAGCATTCCCCCTTCGGGGGAGAATTTTACTCATTTTGCATTTTTATGTCAAAAATTACTATTCTCAGGGGAAAGCTGTCTTTGCCAGAGTGATAGCTGCAGCTGTAATTCCACATCTCCTGCCCCCAACAAGGCAGAGATTTCACAGGAGTTGCAACCTGGGAGCTAATTACACAATTTCAGAGATAGCAAAAAGTAAATCAAATGCTGCCAGCTTAGAAATTATAATTAACTTTGCCTCAGAATAACGAACACAACCAATATGTGCTTTATTATGACTATTACTGTGTTAATAATAGTAATAGTCTCTGTCATGCACCTATGCAGAGTACGTGTTTTCATCTAAATTGCTGGATTACAGTCACAGATGCAGAATGAATTCTAACTAGCTTTCTGCAGTCACTCTGCTGATAACCTTAAGCCTTACAACACACAAGCTACTGCTAAACACTGCTCCATTAGCAAGTGATATAATGAAATGACGACTGGGTCTACTTTTTTCATTAGCTGTGTTTGACCTATTCCCCCCAGTTGCCTTTACTCTATCAATCTTTTATTCAAAACCAAAACAAAGTCTCCTATGCTGTCACTGTAAGGGCATATACATTCCTGCTTCCCAGACTCTGACACAAGCACAGGCTGCTGCAAGATGCTATAGCACTGAGACATCCTATCATATTCTCCGTTGGGGATTTTGCTCCATGTGCTGAGGTCAGCAGTGGAAGGGCAGGGGATTTTGCCTGCTAAGCCAAGTCCTGTACCACTCCTATCTCAAAATCCTGGAGTGTGAAGACTTAAAAAGTCTACACAAAAACTTAAGGAAGGTTGGAGGAAGCACCATGCTTCCTCTCTTGTGCACTGTAGTGGTGCTTGGCTGGAGCAGAGACATAGCTGGCTCTACTGAGACTTCTAACAACAGCTACTGCTGAAGTTCTTACCAGAAGCACCAGCACACTGAACCAGAACACAAGTGCCAGTGAAATCTGGAGGGAGAGACTTCGAGCTGCAAGTAGGTCTTTCTCTTGCTAATCCTTGTGTACCCTCAGGGGTAAGAAAATGGCCTTGCAGTCAGGAGATGTTTTCAGCTCTTGCCTGTATTTTCTGTTTGAGATCCTTTCTAGCTTTGAGCACATCTCTTGACCTTCTCATACCTCCATGGCCTTGATAACGAAGCCAAGGCTTGCTTTTTCCAGCATTAGTTTGTCTCGTTCCCCTGCCTGGATAGGACTAGGAGGTTTTCACCGGGAAGGTGTGAGGGAATGCAGCTCTGTGGGTTGTTGTGATGAGGGCCTGGATGCAGGTGCCTCTTGTGTCCTGGTTGGGGGTCAGTGTCCCTGCAGCTGCTGGCACAGCTGGCAGGGTGATCCACAAAGTTAGAGGCTTGCTGTTGCTATTGCTTTGTGATACTCCCAGCTGGTTGGACCAATTCATTATGAATTCCAGTGTTCCAGATCTGGTTTGATTACTTGCAGGCAGCCTGACAAGACAAAAATATTTATTGCTGTCTTTGTCTGGATATGGAGGAGGATATTCTGCAGGAGGAAGCCAGATATGATCAGGTTTACCTAGAAAGCCAAGGAAACAGTATTGAGTTTTGAGGAAGCTTCTCTTCTAGGACAACCCAACTGTGTTAATGACATTGAGCTGAAATCTGGCATGAACATCTCATCACTTTGATGTATGCTGATTTTAGAAACGATGTTAGTTGAAAGATGAACTCTAATATTTATTTCTTTGCTCTTTTCAACCCACAGTCCTCTGAAAATGTGCAGATAGATGGAAAGAGAGAGAATTTTCTGTGTAGGGCAGCTCCAAAGAAGGTCAGTGTGGGAAGGGAGAGGCTTTCTTTTGATTCATAGGAAATTCTTCTCTCTTCTGATCTACTCTATGTGAGCCTTGGCCACGTTGTTAAGCAACGTATACACTGGCTCCCATACATGCAGGGCAAGTCCCCAGCATGGCACTCATCAGCTGTATTCCTAAATGACCTTGAGCTACCCAGAGGATCCTCTCCTACCTTTGAGAAGAGAGGGCTTGTAATGATAGAAAATGTAACAGAATCCAGCCATAGCTTGCTGTGCTGGAGCTAACAGAATGAAGGTGTGTGGTGAAGTCAGGGCTAGCATGTCCCTTGCAAAACCCCATTTCTCTGAATATTGTGGTTTATTGGTTCCAGCCCTGGGAGCTCACATTACACCCTAGCCAAACCTAGCAGGGCCTTGTCATTCATCAGTCAGCTTTATGGCATGACAGGCATCTGCAAAGTTAGAAGCCAGTTAAACAAATTAAAAAAAATTATTGGGGTCTTCTGACTGTGTCTTGCAAAAGAAAAAAGGAAATGCCTTGAGGTATCCATTCCTCATAAGGAGGATCATATGGGACCCCCAAAAGGCAAAGCCAGCAAGGTGGCCACTGGAGAGAGAGAGAAAAGCTTGCAAAATTTTATGAAGGAAATTAAAATGTGATTCCTGTCAAGTTACCCCTCATGAGCCTGTCTATCCTCATCAACATTTCAGACCATGTGATATTTGGAAAGGGTGAAAATGCTAGCTGTGGCTGTGAACTACTTTTCCACCCAATTCTATTTTGCTTCAGCTGTCCAAAGAGCAAATCTTTTGGGAGGTATCCAAGACCTTAACATCTGAGGAACTTTTTCTAGAAACTAAATATAATAGCTCTGCCAATTTAGCTGACAGATGTGGTTATTTCAGTGACAAACTGCCTTGGGACCTGATAATCCCCTTCTCAACAAAAACATAAAAAATAATAATATTTTAAACAACCCCCCCACTATCGTTTTATTCCTCTCCCCAAAATAGTTTGGTATGAGGTCTTAGGAAAAATGGCTCATTTAACATCATTTTTATAAATGGTTATTGAATGAATTGTGATCCACAGGCTACTTTTTCACCAAGATAGCACCCACTGTCAATTCTGAACTAATAGGAGTTTATAGACCAGCAGTGACTATAAGAGATATCAGTGGCACAAATACAAACTCGGCAGCTCAGCTTACTGCAGCTTATCATAGATTAATTTCCCATGGCAGATGCCAGCCTCATGCCAAAAAAGACTAACCCCATCTTTATGATTTGACAATTGTGAAGAAGGGAAAATCTGTGTAAATGCAGACATAACTTGAATTAGACCCAAATCACAAAGTGTGGCTCTCTTCAGTACTTTGAAGTTGGGCTGTGCCTGGGTTTTCCTTCAGTTCTTTCCCTTATAAAGCTACATTTTTACCCTTTTTATCAACAGGTCAGTTTAAGCAGTAGTGACATAAATTATGTTGACTGTCAAGTAATTAATTCTTCTCTTTCCATCTTTTTCCAAGGAAGGATTAAGAGTACAGAATCATATTGTGATTTGTTTGCTATTGTTAGTCTGTTTATACTTGAAAGTGTTGGCCTTTTGCACTAAGATGATGATGAGGGTCACAAGCATCCTTGGATCTTGCAGAGAATCACTCATTATTCTTGAAGCAGCTTCCAGGGAAGTTCTGGCTCAGCATACATAACCTCTAATCTTCAAAGGAAAAGGTTACCTTGTGCCTGAGGAACAAAGCTGTGGAATGAACTCAAAAATAGTTAAGATATGCTGGGCTATGGAACATCACTGAAAGCCTTTAGCCCACAGGAAAAACTAAGAAAGACCAAGGATGTGGCAGTGAGGTCAGATGAACCTTGAGCCAGGCCACTGAATTTCATGTGATGTCTCAGGATTGATGAAAAGGACAGGTGTCATGTGCTGGGCCTGGTCTACTAGAGGTGGCTGAAAACCTCTAGAGAGGTGTTGCTGAGCCCATTTACTTACAGTGAGCACACTAGGTTTGCTCTCTAACTGTGGTTCCTTTTGATTTCTATGTGTTCCAGGATCCAAATGCTGTCTAGAAATCTTCCAGATTTCTGTTGCAGGGATTCTAGGAGTGTTTCAGCTGAACTGCAGATGACTTCTGGCTTTGGGTTGAAGCCATGGGAAATTTTGTAAGCTCCAAACTGTATAAAGCTCAGTAATTTGTTTTTTAAATTGTTTAGCAGTAGAAATTCAAAGGTTACAAGTTCCTACCAACTGAGACAGAAGCTGGAGTGGAATCAGGCAGAAGTCAGCTGAAACACATGAAGGGAGTATGGGTAGGCATAAGAAAGGAAGAGAGACTCATCTCCTTGGAGAGAGACTGTATTCCCAGACTCTGACAGGAGGGATTCCTGTGGTTCCCCTTAGCAGGAGGAGATGAGAATCCTGAGCTCATATGTGTGCACTCTTCTTGGGGAACACTGAGAAACAATCACACATATATATCTCTCCAGAGCATTTCAGGCAAGCCAGGAGTCTACACTGACGTGGGTAAAAGGTGTGCAAGTGTTGTTAGCATGTACACTCATAAGTCTAATGTTGCCAGGTGTGTAACCCCAAAACTAATTCTGCAACACTTCAGTAACAATGCAACAAAGCTCAATGTGAGCTAATATAGGAGACAAAGATGATTTTACCCAAAACAAAACAGGATTTGCACACACTTTGATACTGTAATATGGTCTTCATCCTGTTCCATTCCTGGATTAGGATTTACCTGGGTGTTTGATGACTCTAAGTCTGTTCTTTTCTTCCTTGCATCACTTCTTTAGGGCTTTAGTTTATAGTCTGTCCTCTTACTCTGTGGGTAGTCTGTCATCAGTTTAGGGAGGTCCTGGTAAGCTGTGCATAGATGTGCTGGCATCTTGATGAGCTAGGTGCCACCTGCACCTACCATTCTTACTTCTTCTACTGGTCCTTCTGGTGCTTCCATACCTAGATAATCACTTTCATTCAGAATGGGCTTAGTATATTTTATTAAAAATTCCTCAAGTATTGCAACATATTTTGCCTGTCCACAATAGACTCACAGGAGTGCAGAGGAGTGCTGAAGAGCATGGATCACTGGGGAGGGTCCAATTTATCCAATAAGCAGTTTGAGAGCCACTTACATGCATGGCCTCTAGAAACAATGGAGAGGGGAAAAGGGAGCACTGAGAAGCTACTCCAATCATTCTTAGCTGCCTTCTTCTCCATCCCACTTCCTCCTGATGCTCTCCTTCCTAATCAGGCTTTCAAACTGTTTCCTTTGAGGAGCTGCATAGGGTTTTACTGCTTTGATTTTTAACTGATCTATTAGCTGCCTGTGAATTTCTTAAAGGCTTTGGGAAAGCAGCAGCCAGCCCATGGTGATGTCTGCAGGTGAAAAGCAGAGCAGTGTGATAGCTTAGTACTGGTGTCAGCTTAAGTAGTTGTTACTGCACTTGAAAATTTAGTTTTGCTTTTTGATACAGCAAGAACTCTTCAGTACAACTTGCTGTAAGAGGACTAGTGAGAAGAAGCAGTGCCCAGAGTGGCTGATTGATGTGTTGCTTTATCTGCAGTGTTTGTTCAACATAAACACTAGAAAGGTAAGCACTGAAAAGTAACACTGTATCTGCTTGCAAAAATAATAGCCAAAGAAGTCATCTGAAAAGAAATACATCATATCATATTGCTTTCTCAGTAGCTTTTATGGAAACTTTCACCCTCCTCAAATTACAATGACTCCATGTGGTTTATTCTACAATATAGGTTTTAATACTTTTGCTAAAATTTATTCCAGCTGTTGCTAATCATAGAGATATGAATAATATTATGATACAGAGAAAAGCCTTGACTAGACCTGGTGCAGATTTACTCATTTGTAATTTTTCCATCTTTAACCCAAATATTAAAAAACTAGATGAAAGGAAAGAATTTGTAACCACAGACTGCTTCTTCACCATGATGAAATTGAGCTTGCTTGGGAATCAGAGAATAAATGTAGAGATTTCCTGATTTTATCTGCCTGCCTGATTGTATCAGACCATTTGCAGTGACTGCACTCCAATCGACTGCAAGGGATGCCAGAAGATCTTACAGAGAAATCAGTTACTTTTTAGGGAGAACTGCTACTGAATTCCAGCTCAGAGATGCCCAGAAAACAAACCCAACTGAATTTGAATAGGGAACAGACTTAGGATCTTTCATCTCTGTTCTTATTTAAACAAGAGACAATTACATTGAGGAATGTACAGCCAACTCTGAAGGCTGAGTGTAGGGTCAAATTAAACTGATATGGTTCAGTCCAAGCTGAAAATGCTTCCTTTGTCTTGCCAGAATTAGATTCTTCTTCTGAATCAAATGCCTCCCTGCAGGAGCAATATGAATCCCAACCACCAAATACTGATCAGAGGGCTGTGCCCAAATCTGTTTCTTATGCTGTGTTTAACTCTGGCCTCCTCAACAGCTCAGCATCCAAATTTACAGCCATGTGACATTTTATACATGCACTTGCACAGCCTCATAGGAAGACTATGGTGTCTGAGTTACTGATGTCCATGTGTCAGGAAAGCTATCCTTTAAAAACAACTCCTCTCTAGCAAGATCCTTGCTTTAAACAGCTTCATACCCATTCTGACCTGCTTGTACTCAGAAACAATGTTCCAGGTAGAGTAAAAATATAGTCCAGGGGTATGCACTGTAAGGGAAAATAATGTTGGGTCATCTAGGAGTCCCTCATTTGTTCATTCAGAAATGGGCCTATCTCCAGCTGGGTTTTCTCTTTTTAATTTCTGTGGTTCTGAGCGATTAGCTTATTTCCATCAAGTACCTAAAAATTCAGCTTAAACTGCCTTGCACTTAATCAGCATTAAATAGATGAATGTTACAAGTGATAACTCTTCTGACTCAAGCCCTATAGGCTGCACTTTTCCCTTGCTCTGCTGCAATAAAAAAGATCTTTCAGGCAAGGGCAAGACTTAGATTTCTCTTTGGCTTTGGGAAATTCTGCAGTGCTTCTAGAGGTTGAAAAGGGCAAATCCATGCTCAATAAGGAAAGAAAAATGCTTTTTCTCTCTCATTCCCCATTCCATCATGGGTTTATGCACAAACAAATCATGCATACAAAAATGGAAAATACTGATGTCCAATGGAATGGGCAACTTCAGCAGCCTGTGTCATAGTCTGTCTCCACTCTGTAGGTGAGGCACCTCATTATTCTCATTACTGGGACTTGTCCCATCTTTGTATTGTCCCTGACCTTTAAACTGCTACTACCAAACCTGAGTCACTCTGTACTGTTTGCTGGATGCCTCTCTCCTGTGAAATCATCGATGTTTCTCCCATCACCAGAGTTCAAAGACCCTGTACAATCCTACCTATAGACTAAGGCTTAACCTGGGTCTCTTCAAAGGCAGGAAATGTTTTCATTGTATGAGCTGAAAAAGGGATTCCCTCTAATCCATTATCAGCTATGGCAAGCTTTTTCTCAGTTTGAAATCTGTCATTTTATACAAACATATGAAACAGGTGACAAATGGATCTAAAAATGGGCCATGGAGGATTCAGTTCCAGGGATGGGAAATGTTCATCCATGGGTATTCACCAGACAATGCTTACCATGTGGTATCATCTTTTTTAATAGCTTTGTAAAAACGGAGGGGTTTCAATTTTCAGGGCTAATATTTAGCATGCTCCATGACTGCCACAGGGAAAAGGTTTGGGGGGGGGGGGGG
>VWZO01017218.1:689023-783637 GCA_013396975.1 Bucco capensis
GGGGAGGGTAAGCTGAACTTGAAATACTGTATCCCTATTGAAAAGGAGAGGTCATCCTGAGGGTCCTGGATTGCTTTGTCTCCTAAGGATCACAGGACCAGGATATTAAGTGTAAGAAGTTTTCTTCTCTATTGTACTACTTTGGGCTCTTGGCCACAGTTGAAAGTGGGAGTAAAAACATAGGAACTTGCATTGGATGTTTAGGAAGAGTTCACCAAAGAGAAACTTTTTGTAGCCTGCAAAGACCTAAAAGCAATTTGGTAACAAGCAAAAAGCATCATTATTGGAAGTTTTCCATCCCTGTCTAGTCCAGTCTTTCACTGCACCGCTGCAGTGCTCCCAGTAACTCCAAAGTTCAAATCCTACTTGGCTAAACAGAATGATGCTCACACTGAACTCCTTGGAGGGACTTTTGACTGCATGGATTGCTTTGTCTCTCCAAAGCTCTTCCAACACAGACAGCACGCTGGATTAAATACACCAAACTTGGTTCCTGGTTTTGCAACACTCCAACACTCCATTCAGGAAGGCAATTTCTTTTAATAGCTGGCAGAGCTTTTTTTTTCCTATTCTTCTTTTCCTTTAACCATCTGAGCATCATCTGTATCAACCAAAGATTATATGCATGGCAGAGACAGAGTTTCATCCTGGGGCCACTGAAATGAATTGCAAAATCATTCAGTAACTGACTATAAGCAGAAATCAATTGTACCAGTTACCAAATGACTTAGTTTAAATGTAAAATTATTTGTTCAGACAGCAAGAAACTATTTACATGTGCTACTTTTGAAATTTACCTCCAGCTATGACCATGTGGTAATTCAACTTTTAAATTGTATTTACCACATTCTTGTGCTTTAATCAGTCGATGCAAAGCTGAACTCTTCAGAACCCCACGCTTAAGCTTGAAACTCAAAACTTTTGCAGTTTCTCTGTGCCTTTGAGCACTTGCCATCTTCAGATAATAACAGATCAATCAGTGCTCAACCCTTTGAAGTGTAACAGTTCAAATGTGTCTACTGCCTTGTATACCATACCGTATGCTTTACTCTGAGTGGAAGCTAAACTTTCCTACTTCAGAAGTAACGAGCTCTGCTCAATTAGCGGAGCAAGTTTTTTTGAGCATTGCACATAATTAGCTCCAAGGTCTCTAGTTCTAACAGCCATTTGTTAACAATCTTTTTATATAGCTGGCATGAAACTTCTGATACAAACACAAGTAGGCAGTCAAATAGCTGGAGTTCTCCAACTACACACAACTCCAGAACCTGGCTAGGCTTTTCTGGGAAGTAATTTGGCTTTACATTTCAGAAGCGATGACGTGGCTACTTCAGGTAGAGAAAGAATCAAGACTTGCAGAAGGAAGAAATACCTCTTATTAGACCAAATATTTTTGGAACTAGCAAACAGCTTTGGAGTTAACCATCCTATCACTGGATTCCCGTCTTTTCCTGTCTCTTTCCTTTCCCTCTATATATATGCCTACTCATGTATGCATGGACTTAAGATCCAACATACAGCAGTGTTGGATGTGTGTTATGATTTCTAACTTTTTGTTAGTTTCTTTATAGGTGATCAGGACTTCTAGCAAGTGACAGTGACTGCTGCAAGATAAGCTAACCTTTCCCATTGTGGACTGAAAGGAGAAGACTATGTGCCTGTATTTCAGCAGGTCTTGGTGTGAAGAACAGGAGGTGACTGAAGCATTATTTTGTCTCTTTCAGATGTTTGCTTGAGGGAAGAAAGCAAAGATCAGATCTCTCCTGGAGAAGTGAGAATGGATTTTCTTCTCATAAAAGAAATGAGAAATCAATGTTAACTACACTTGATGCATAACATTTTTGATAAGCATGTAAGAAAGCAGGTAAGAAAGTAAATGGGGTTTTTCTTCATTGCACGCTTTAGGTTTCCATGCCAGATGACAGTAATGGTCAGTGTTGGTGGCTTCCTAAGGAGAGTGAGGGTAGGAGTCTTAACTGGGCCAGGAACACCACATTTTCCTATGGTTTTTAATGTTGTCAAGCATGGCAGGTTATGAAAGCAAATGGGAAGTCACAGATGTGATGTGATAGAGTACATCTGTTGTGATGTTATATGGCTATATATGTTTCTGTCATAAGATAATGACAGTCAATCTCTTCATTAGAAAATGGTATTTTATCACCTTTTCATAACTGCATTTTTTGTTAGCTTTATGTGGGGAACCTGTTAAGCTCAAAACGTGGTCAGTGGGACTTGTTACATAGGAGAGACATGTACCACAGTCCTGGATAACAAATAGAGGCTCCTGATCCCTGCCCCAGCATCAGATTTCCTGATGGCAGCCCTGGGTCCTGTTTCGTGGCAGGAGTGGGCTATCAGCAGGCCGCCCACATACCTGTGATGAAGGACAGAAGGCTGAAAGACATCAGTGAGAGAGGTCATATGGACCCTGGTCCATGAAGGGTGGGCCAGAGGTATGCAAGTAACGTTAGGAGGGACAGCCTGCCGAGGCCCAGCTGGGCTGCTGGGTGCATTGGGTTTGTTGGGGTTACACCAGCACTGCTGCTGTCGTTGTCATCCCCCCCTTTGGGTGCCTAGCTCACTCATGTGCAGTACATCTGCCCTGGAGAATAGTTAGACCCTCAGTTGCATGTTTCAGAACTACAGGGGATTGCAGATTTTGTTTGGCAGAGTAATGCAGGATTTCAGGTATTACTTGGAGTCTACTATAAGGCAATTTCAACCTTTAAATCTTACACATGGTATTTTTACTTTCATCAACATTAGAGTCCATCCTTTCCCTCATCCCCCCCTCCCAGTAACTGTCACCATTTAAATTTATGTAACAAAAAGTCCTAACTCCACCTTTTAGGCATGTCTGCAATGGTGACTTTGTTTCCAATGCTGCTGGGAACTTGTGGGCTTTTGGCAGTTCAGTGCTTCCAGATACCAGGCTGTTTCTCTGCCTAGGCACAGATGTTGGAGTCCAGCTTACACGTCCAAGCATCAGAACTTTAGTGGAAATGAATAACAACACACCACAATGAACAGCCTTCCATGGTGGGGAGAGCTCCAGGGAGCTGACTGCCAAAATGTCATCACCCACTTAAAGGGAAAGTTTGAATGATGGCCTTGCTTCTGGTGGAGTTTCCTTCTGTGCCGGATATAAACATGCTGTCCTAGCCAGAGTTAACTGTTATTTTTAGCTATGACAAAATTGCATCTGAAAAGTCTGTTCTGTTGCCCTTGGAAAATACAAGATCACTTGAATTGCCAAATATGCTGAGGGAAAAAGCATTCCTGGAGAGTGCTCGCCCTGGACAGTCTGCATGAACTCTTCACGGCTTCCGCTCCCCTCTTTTTCCCACACGCAGGCAGGCACACACAGAGCAGCTTGGAACTTCACAGGCTCATGGTGGTGAACCACGCTCAGTGTTATATTTTTTCAATTCACCTAACTGAATCTAAGCTTCTTTGTCAAACGGTGTTATTTCTTTGGTTATAAGCAGGAGGTTTTATTTAAATGGTAAAAAGCATTAATAGAGTCCTTGTTGTTCTGTTTTCTGAAAAATCAAGGGCCACATACCTTCTGTATGTGTCTGAGTAGGTAATCTGAACATGGCCTTTCCTTAGGGGAAAGTTATTCGGAGTTGTCACACTACAAGAAAGGTCTTATATGGGAGGGGATGGACATACTGCAGTCATCAGAATAATGCTTTGGAAAAGGCAGCTCCCAGGTGATTTTGAAAGAGGGACTACGGAAAACAATTTCCATGGCACCAAAACACTTTCCCTACCAGCAGGACACGGAGTGGGACTGTTTGGCACAGTCGATGCTGCAGACTAGCACTGATATCGCGGAGCAGCGTGGATGCTGTGCGGCAGCATCGACACCGTGGATCGGCACTCATGCCGGGGATGCTGCGGAGCAGCGTAGATGCCGTGGAGCCGGCTGGGACCGCACCACTCCCATTTTAAGCATGGCCAACAGGGAAGCTGTTCCTGGCTCGTCCGGCCGTGGAGGGGAATGCCTGCGGGTGGATGAAGGTGGCGGCCCTGGCACCAGGGCAGTCTTGCACTTCTCTCCCGCGAGTGACTGGAGCGACCCGCACCAGTGCTCCGCTCCCAGCCCCGCAGCACACTCTGCCCGCGGGCAGCACGGCCTCGCGTGGGTGCTGCCATGCCTTGCGCGTCTCTCTACCCGATGTGCGGGGGCCACCCGGGGCAGAGCCCACCCCGCCGACGGGTTGNGGCGACGGCGGCGGCAGCAGCGACGATCCTGGCGGGGCTCTGCGCCCTCTGCTACGGCAACTCTCTGCGGGGAGAGTTCGTGCACGACGACGTCTGGGCCATCGTGAACAACCCCGACGTGCGGGCGGACACCCCGGTGGTCGCCGCGTTCGCCAACGACTTCTGGGGCAAGCGGATGGCCGAGAACACCAGCCACAAGTCCTACCGGCCCCTCTGCGTCCTCACCTTCAAGTAAGTGCTCGCCGCTGGCGCCGCAGCGGGGCGGGCAGCGCAGCTCCTATCCGTCGCCTGGCTTCTCTCCCGCAGAGGTGCGCGGGCGGAGGGGTGCGGCCAGCCCCGTGGTGGGGGCAAGGGGAGTCCCCTGGCACCGTCGCCTCCGGTCCTGCGTCCTCGGCTTCGTGATTCAGCATTTCTGCCTGGGACGGGGTGTGCCCCGGGGCTGGGGGTTACAGCCGCCTGCTGCCCGCCGGAGTGGTCCCTGCCGTCCGGCCCGGTGTAATTTAACTGGAGAAGAGGGACGCTGCGGAGCCGCTGCGAGGGAGCCTGCCGTTCTGCCGGCAAGTGTCCCGCTTTCCTCGCCGTTTAGGAACAGGTGGTGCCTCTTTCCCAGGCTACCGGGGGATAAAAGGGAAAACGGAGTGTTTCGGAAAGCTCTTTTGATGAGGAGGGTATGCAGATTGAATTCCCTGTGAGTTCATCCTCCGGTTTATCGCCAGTGCTTTGCTCTGCAGTTGAGTGATCATGCCAGAAACTTCCCTGGTGCTTATTTGAGGCAGACCCGTAGTCACCCCTTGCCTTTCTTTTTAAGGCTAAGCGAAGGGGTCTCCCTCAAGGGTACCGCGGCGCTTCTAGCAGCCAGCCTGGCAGCCGCAAACCTCTCATATCACTCACCGAGCTCCCTGCTGGTCTCGCCTGCTTCAGATGTTCTCTGTGTACCGGGCAGAGTTGTTGAGGAGGAGTTTCTGTTTTATAGGAATAAAGCGAAGTTGAGCAATGGCAAAGTAACTGACAGTTACCATCTCTAAATCAATCCGAGAAGGAAAACCCACACGCCTCTCTCTGAGGAGGATAATTTGTAGCAGATCAGCTTAGGTACAATTCATACAGTTTGTCATACTTTCCCTTACCGTGTTCTCTGTTTAATTTATTCTGCTGAAACAGAAACGATGGTGAGTGTTTTTAGTATTTCAAAATGATATGGGCGTTTGTAGGGAACTGTGCTGAAGAACTGGTGTGGCTGGGTGATGTTCAGCGCGAGGGTCCTGTTTGTAAGTGCTCAGTAGATGCTCATTACAAACCTATGGCAGGCATAAGGAACAAACTATATACATATGTAGACAGTGCTGAGAATGCCAGGAGGAGGTGTTACTGGAACCTGGTTGACTCTGCTAATTAATTATTCATTACAATGCACAATTTATAAATGACATCTCATGAACTATGTGAAAATTGCATGTTTCTGTGAGGCAAGAGCAGTTTTGGGGAATGCAGCATCCCTTTGGCACTCCCATGGAGCACTTGCAGCCCTTCACCTGTAACGGTGGGCTTGGAGCTGAGAGTCATCAGTATGGGCTAGCAGAAGTAGGGCTAGATGGGCACAGGGTGGCATTTGTAAACTGGATTGTTTAGGACAGGTTTTGTACCTTCTACTTGAAGGGGCTCTCTTTCTGTAGAAAGGAAAGGGGGATGTAGGCAGCCTGAGGCAGAGTCAGCTTTGTCCAGAGTGCCTTCTCCATCAGGTGTCCAGCCAAACTGCTGCAGTTTAGGGAGCTATCTGATGAATTCATTGCACCAGCAGTACAACTGAGGGTAATCTGAGAGGTGAGCAATCCTGTGTGTGTGTGTCACCACTGACCGCGTTGCATGCAGTTATTGGTGCTGAACTTGGCTTTTGAGATCAGGTTGCAGGATTGAGGTTGCATTATGCTAATTAGCAAACAGAATCTTAAACTTTAATAATGGAATGGAAACGAAATGCTTTAGTTCCCATTTGTATGTCTTACCTCTGAACTTTGCTATTTAAAGGATGCATGTGAAAAAAATAATTGTGAATTAGTGAGAGTAATTTTGTGAGTAACTTGTCATCCTCAAGTGCTTATAGTAACCATACAGCTAAGACATAGGGTCAAAGGCAGAGGCAGAGTCATTTGTTCACTGTTTGGCATTGCATTTGGAATAGGGAAGGAATCGTTTATCTTCCCTGGCTGCAGAGGAAGATTATTTTCCGCCACATCCCAGCTATCCTTCCAGCCCTCCAATTTCCACATTCTTCACATTTCGTTGCTTCTACTAGGGTATCAGGAAGATGTTAAGATCTGGGTGGAGTGTATCCTCCAAACCCAGTGCTTCCAAAGAGGTTATAGGGAGCTTTTGCCAAGCGACGCTGAGCCTGTGGTTGAGCCATCCAACCTGCCTTGCCCAGCAGGAGGTTGCTGGTTGTTCTCTATCCTTCTGCAGAAGGAAAAATGATTTACCCTGGTGCTTATAAAATGTCAACAGAAATGGACTTTTAACAGAATGGAAATTAATGTTGTTTGTTAATACTTCCATTAGAATTTACTGCATCTGCTTAGGACACTTGAGAAAATTTTGTGGTGTGTGCTTTGCAGGATCTTGCTGAGGAAGGGAAGAGGGGACCAAAGTATTCTGGTCTCTCTCTTTTTAAAATTTGCTTATTTTGTTTCATTTCTTGTTTTACTAATTTGATTAAATCCAAGGCATTTTAATATTAGTATGTTTCTTTATACCTGCCTAGTGGCTCTGCTTCTCTTATGTGAAACTTTAATCTGGAAAGGCTTGTTTTGAGTCTTACTCTATTAAGATTAAAAATCCAGGAGAACTCCAAACTGCATGCACAGAACAGATGTGAAGGGTGGGCTGAAATTTATATCTGCAGATCCATCAGTCTAAAGAAACTTGGTCTCAGTCTCTGTCCTTTGTGGCTGTAAAAGTAAGAAGATGGACTCATGATGCCATGTGGACTTTTCATTAGGTTGAACATATCCTACATATTCCTGCTACATATTCCTGAAATTATCTCAGTTAAAAAAAATTATCACCCATCAGTTGGAAAAATCTTAAACAGACATTGCTGAAATTTTGTAACAGTAGCCCAGTGTCCCTGGCAAATTGGAAATCTTAAGTGACAGTCCTCATTGCAGTAGACTAATGCTCTGGAGCCAAACAGTGAAAAGAGCTCAAATATTTGACATTATTCACACAAGATCTGTCAGTATGAATGATCAGAGGGAAATAGAAGTGTCCCATGTTACTGGAACTATTAAGCAAAACTTAAAATATTCACAGAAATGCAGCCTTGTTTTTGTATGCATTAACACGGGGGGAGAGGGAGAGCCTGCACATGGACTGTTGAATAGTGTTTGCTTTGCGTCTTTGAACTTCTCTCACCTTTTCTCTTGACTTCAGTAAAGTAGTGTTAAAACTAGTTGGTTCAGAAACATTCCTGTTACATATGGGTAACTGTTAGGTGACAAGTCTATCATCTGCACAGGAGTTGAGGTGGTAGGCAATGGTTTTGCTTAGTCCTTAGGAAAAATCTTACTTCATGCTCTCTTTTTCAGTTGCTGTCCCTCGGAGGTGTTTACCTGCAGCTATTTTCTTTTCCATGAAGTGATTCAGTATACTTCTTTCTAAAGGAGGTGGCTTTTTGAACTCAGGATATACTGTTTCTTGGTATCTTCCCTATAAAATTTGAAGATAAAGAGTGGGGAGGTGGGGGGGAAATCAACCCAAGAAATAATCCCTACCTGGTTCTATAATTCATTCAGAATTTTATATTTAAATGGGATGCTTTCTAGCTTTATACCTTTTTGTGACATGGAATAAACAGTGTAAGGATTCACTTTAACACTTAAAAGCCAAGCACAGGACTTTACATGCAGCACTTACCTTGTCTCTACTACCAGGAGTTCTGTGAATCATTTATTCCCTTGGTAGCACTTAAGTTATTCTTTGGTTCCAGTGGTTTTGCAAAAGTATTTCTCAACTGTTGAAGCAGAAGGTGCAATTGTCAGTGCTGTCTCACTCTCTTTCACTTCTTGTCTGCCAAATCCCCATTTAGATAGGTGTTTTTTTTCAGCCCAGAAACAAATAGGTGATGGAAGTTTGATATAGTTGGCAACACAGCAGAATTAGCCTGAAGGTGTGCTGTGGTAGGAAATGGTGAGAATGAAGCCTTTAAAAAAAAAAACCTGCCAAGATTTAAAGACTTAGTCAGAGATCAGCCTGCTGGTTTGTGGGCGGTGGTGAAGTGGAGGCCCTGCCTGCTCAGCCTCTTTGGAGGGCACTGCCAAGGCAGATGCTGGTGAGGGAGGTGCCTCAAGTAACAGCTCACCAGGGACAAAAGACTGGGTGAAAAGGGAAAGGTAGTGACAAATTTAGGCCACGTAGCCATGACAGAGACTCAGGAAGATGACGCTGGGCAGAGAGTACAGGAGAGATCTCATCCTCCTCGAAGGAGGTAGGAGTGACCATTTACTGCTTGGCTCCTTGGGAAGGGCAGAAGAGTGTCCACTCCAGCTGCTGCTAAGTGGCTCTGGTAGTCCAGGAGGAGAGGAGCTGGGGGAGACAACCTGTAAAGAGGAATGCAGCTCTCCCACCAGAAAAGACATAGACACATGATTGTGCACAGAGCCATTCTGCTAGTACTCTGGCTGGAAAAAATGGGGGAAAAGATAAATTAGAAAATCCGGGCTGTGCTCAGCTGCTGACTGCAGAATGGATGGTGCTCCAGGTTTGCTCACCACAGCTGCTAGCAAGTGATGGCTTGGGTGCATACATGCCTAGAAAGTAAATGGGACCCTATAGCAAAGGCTCAGTATTCTGTGTGGGCACAGAAAGCCTAATTTAAAGACTACCTGTGGCTTCGGATCAAAGTCTTAAGTGACTGTGAGCTTGGGTTAGGTGTAAACACATAGCCAAAGAGAGAATTAATTCAGTAACTCACTGCCAACCTTCTGATCAATCTAGTTGCTCACAGTTGATTCTTCTGTTTTTTTTTCAGCTGTATCAGTGGCAGGAGTTTCAAGGACAGGCAGCTTAAAACCAAAACAACCCAGGGAAGGAAAAAATACCATAGATTTTATTTTTTCTTGATTTAATGCTGTATTACAGTTTGACATCACAGGGAAATACAGTGGAGGTATAATGTGTCAGGTTAAATACACAGTGTACAAGTGTTTTCTTCACTCTGTACATCTATATTAGGGCATGATCGGAATCTTTAAGATTGTGTTAGTATTTCTTCTGTACAGCTTAGTCTAATATTTCTACCCTAGCTATAGCAATCAGTCTCCATACTAATATTGTGATACCTGCCATGAAATTGATGTAGTACTGGTGTAGCCACACTGGGTGGGGTGGAGTTTGTGAAGAGAGGAAGCTGCTGCTGTTGTTACACTGGTTGTGTTACAGTTGCAACATACAGACACATTTCTAGGCATAGAAACTTTTCTTATGAGAGCAGGGTGCCTTGCTGCCGTTTCAGGTCTGGGGGAGGGTTTGTGTGCCTCAAAGCTTGTTTTCTTTCCCAGTTCCAGGTGCACAGAAGTCCCTGTGTTGTCCGTACCCCCCTGCAGTGTAATTTTTGTAGCAGGTGCCTGATGGTTTTGGTTGTAGGTTTGGGCTGTGTTTCTCTGGAGGGATTGACAGGGTTGCTTCACTCACTGGAAGGAGGACAGGACTTCTGGGGAGGGTGAGAGGAAGCCTCCTGCCTGGGAAGGGAGGACACAGACCCAGCTGGGAGGCTATGCTGCTTGCAGCCGAGCCCAGAGGTGAGGATCTGCCAAGGAGGAGAGGTGCATACAACACATGTAGGACTTCTGCCTGGTCACAACATTTTCCCAGTGATTAGTACTCAGTAAAGTTTGTCTGTCTCGTGAATTAAAAGCCATTTATTATGAGGCGAATAAGTTCCCTAAAAGGTCTAGACAGTGTCCTGAAAGGATGAGATGAATCCAATCATGCCTGTGTTTGCCGCTTGCTTCAGTGATATTTTGTCTCTGTTTAACACCTACCAATTCCTGGGGATTTTCTCTCATCTGGCATCCTATTCCTCTTGCACCAATGTCACCCTTAATTTTCTTTAGTCATCTTTTACATAAAAGGCTCATCTTTTGGCCAGCCTTCTTCCCCACAGGAGCATCCCTGTCAATACTCTTTAGAGTCTATGTAAAATAGAGTGCTCTGGCTGCTGCTGGTTAGCTAAAGGCATTTATCTGCATTTACTCTGTTTCTGACTGTTTTCCTGGGCTTTCTCATTTGCTGTCTCTCAGATTTAAAGAAAGAAAGGTGTATGTGTGTGTGGGAAAATAACCTGTTCTCTTTTCAGTCACTATACTTGTTTTATCTTTGCTTCTATATGAATTAAGATGGCACTTCCTTCATGGTCTGCAGCTCAAGCTGAAAGATTACCAAACTTATTTCAAATTCTGTGGATGATTCTCGTACCCAGTTTGAAGTACTGTCTTCATTAGGCTTAATAACTTTAGACTAGATTTCTGTTAGTGTTGTTTTCTCTTCTGGATGAATGACTGTCCTAGCTTGTTTCTTAATAATGTCTCGTCTCTTTCTACACTGGAAGAGGACTGCTTGATGGCTGCTGAAACTTTTCATGAGATGTTTTGTTTCCATCAGTGTGTTGCTCTTGCTGAGAGGCTACTCAAGAATAATATTGAAAACAAACTCTCTTTTGTCCAGTATCTAGGTATCAGTTTGTAAATTGCTTTTTATTTAAAAAAAAAAAAAATTTCCAAGGCTGTTTGTGGAGACAAATCTAAAGCTGTGTGATTGATGTTTTTTGTATTCTTAGCACAGGAATGATCATCAAACCAAGGTTTCTAGGACTTCACCAAAAATTTCTGCTCTTGCATATTTACCACTTTTACGGTGCTGCTGCTTCCCAGACTAATTGTGGTTTCTGTTTAATTGCCCTAACCCTGTTGGAAAGCACTAACCAGCTTTGGATGCCAACACTTAAGTAGTGCTCTTCTGAGTGATGGCTTGTGCTCTAAGGGAATTGCTATAGCTTGGGAATTGCTGTGTCTTCTCAGCCATCCCTGTGATAGCAAATCAAGTAACAAACCATTTAAGCCTTATTGTCCATTTAATTCTGAAGCATTGTGCTGTACTATGGAAAGATTATCAGTCCAAATCAACAGCCAGTGCTGTTGCACTGTGGTGGAAACTCAGCCCTGCTTGTACCAGCCAGTGCACAAACCTTGCTGCAACGGGGGCTTCTTTTCTTTTTACTGCTACAGGTTTTTCATTACTCTTTGAGTGGTTTCCACATAGAGCTTTAACCATTATTGCCACTGATGCAGCTGCACCGTTTTTGGAGTGCAAATGCTCATTTTCTTGGCACGCAGTAGATGCATCTGTGGGGTTTATAAGGAGATTCCACTGTGAGCTGAAATCGGGCATTAGTTTGCATAAAGTTTGCTATATATATCACACCATTTCAAAAGGAAGGGAAGATCATAGGAAACTTAATCCATCCTTGTATGTTAGATTAATTTATATAAATCTGCATGTGAGCCTTCCTCTATAAAATCTGTGGGGGTTTTATGAGATGTGGGATGCTCTGAGACTTTCCATTAAGTGTTACTCGCTATAACAAATTACCATTATTATCCTGTGCATTTCTATTTCATAACGTGTTGTAGTTTTTGTTAGTCTTTTGAAAATAATAAAACATATTAAACTAAACAAGAGCTGCCCAGGGATAATAACACAGTCTATAAAAAGAGAAATTCTCCAATTACAGTTTACAATATTTTAAATCATAAGAGGCCTTAAAAAAGCTTGAATGAGTCTTCATGCATCCATGTGGATAAAAAGCACTATATTAGAGCCTGAGGGTGCTTGTGATTACATACTGTAAGTGGATATGTATGGGATTTGTTTATAAGCCTGTTCTTTTGTGGCATAGACCTCTCTGGTTCTAGGTCCGCAAGGATGAAGTCACTGAATCCCACTAGATTTCCAGACCCTTTGTATGGGGAATTGCTTACCCAAGGAGATGTGCCCTTGCCTGATGACTTAGCTAGAGGAGGAGTAAGTGTCTGTGGCTTGAGGGTAACATGGTGCACAGTCCCTGCTCTGTGAATGCCACTCTTCAGAGGAGGTGGCTGTGCTGGGGGGAGGGAGGGCAAGTGGTTAACTGAGGGTGCTGATAAATGTTGGTTATTATTTTAAGGGCAAAAGTGATCTACTTTCTTCTGGAGAACTTTTACAAGCTCTACTCAGTGGATCTTCAGCAGCTGGTGCCTGTAAAAGTCTCTTTCTGTGAGTGAAGCGATGTAATTCCCTTTCCTAGAGCAGATACTGGAGGACCTGAAAAGCTGCTGTGGGTGGCAAGGCAAGCTGCACCACTGTACCTGGAAAACATCCATCAGCCTTAACAAAATCAGGGGATTTCTGTGTTGGGGAATTTATCTCTTATTTTGGTATACCTCCTGCTTGGGCATGTAGTTTTGGCAGTGCTTTGCCTTGGGTGTGACATGCTGAACCACACATGCTGCAACACTTGGATGCAGTGACTGGTGTTGAGACAAGAGTCATTGCTTGAATATATGTTCAGTGCAGCCTTCTCTGCCCTGATGGGGCGTGTGATAGATGCTAAGATTTCTGTAATGAGTTTTTATTGTGGTGGTAGCTTGGGTGATGCTGAGCAGCTCTATTAGATAATACCTGTCAAGGTGACCTAGAGACACCATGAGAGATTGCTCATGGTATACATGCTCTTCCCCTCCTTTTCCCTTGGGCATTTTAAGTCCCTTTGCATTTGAACTGCCATTCACCACTTCTTTGGCAGCTTAGCACACACTTTGTCCCCAGGGAGTTTTCCAGCAGAGGTGCTGAAGTAGTACAAAACTCTTCTCTGAGAACAGCTCCCCAGAGGAAGGACTTCCTTGTCTGAGATGGTGGGATCTCCTCTTTGAAGTGTCTCCATTCCTAGGAATATTGTCATTTTATTTATTAAGCTCCAAATCTTTAGAATACTACTTGCAAACACCTCTCTAGTTTGATGATCAGTTGCTTCAAAAAGCACCAACTGTCTTAGCTCTGTGCTCTAGCAAGGTCATAACATGTATCTTACAAATTGTGCTTTACCTTGTGCTTTATCTTCATGCAGAAGCAGCTAAGCTCTTCCAGCCCACGTGATGCTGCAAATTAGAAAATATGGTAGGATTGGTGTCTTTGGGGCTTGCAAATTAAAAACTGAAGTATTTTTCCCTTTTGTGGGCCAGTTTAGATATGGAAATGTACGAACAACCCTTACCCCACTGGACTACAGTTATTTCCTGTGAGAGCTTCTGTTCATAAACATTATGTTGGAGAAACACCACTTCTTAACTTAATTTTGAGATTTCTATCTCTGTTTTACTTCCTTTGTTTGCTTGAGCTGTATACTATATACAGTTGCTACATGACTTCATGATAATGTTGCTGCCAGTAAACAAAGTTAAGACTGAATCTCTTTAAGGGTATTAAATTTTAAAACGGAGAAGTCATTTTTTATTTACCCATCCCCTCCTGCTCTCTTGCCCAGAAGTTGCTCCACAGCTGCTCTGCAGTGGAGCAAATTTGGCTTTCTATAGCAGGCTGCCTGTTTTCCCCATTGGGGTGTGATCATGCTGGGGAGCTATGCACAGTTCTTGTGACTTGGATTAGATCTGTTTGGAGCCCCAGATCTGCTCATCCGTTTGATGTACAATAAATTCAAGCACTGCTAACATTTCAAAATCATTCTGCTGGGATTGTTTCAGGACAAAAGAATGTTTCCTTTATGGCCATGTGGCCTAATTTCTTATGACAAAGAGCTTTAGCAGCAAAAAAACACTGGTGTGAATACAGCACCTGCACATATTTGCATTTAGTGTTCATGGACCACCAAAGATGGTGTTTAAAACATACACTAAGGCATGCTTGCTGTCAGATTTTGCTGTTTAATGAAAGGCTTATCTGAATACCATGGTGTTATGTTTGTGTTTTGTTCTAGCCTTCCCCCCCCGCCCCCCCTTTTTTTTTAAAGAATACACAAGGAAACAGCCAAGCTGTCAGGGTGAAACTTTTACATAGGTCTTTTCAATAGCTTACATCTGGTAACTCACAGCTTATGAGCCTTGATGACTTGATGTTTGCCCCAAGAAGGGTTGTGAGGAGCACACAGGAGAAGTGACCTAATGGGAGCAGGAAGATTCTTCCTGTACAAGGTTCTGCTTCTAGTGCCAGTAGACCTCTTTTGCAGGATGGGAAGTAATCAGACTTGATGCACAGAGATTTGAGAGAGATTTTTCAAGAGTGTTGTCAGATGTGTTTTTAGTGACTGATCCTCACAACTTGGCCAAAATGAGAATCTTCCATGTTTCGGTGCATGGGTTCTGATCACCTGATCGCCTGAGGAGATGTTGTTCTCACTGTCCTCACAAATTCCCATTGCCAGAGCACACTTTGGCATTTGAGGGGCAATGGTGATAACTGTGCTCCATCTGACTGATTTACAGCTAGAAATGCTTAACTGATATAAAGAACAAGTCCTTCAGGTGGTCCCTGCCATTGCATACATCTGCAGGTGCCTCTGAGTGGGAACCTTTGGGGCAGGGTGGCTGTGTGCTGCCCCTTGTTCCCTGCAATGTGCTGAAAACAAGATTTAGTCCTATGGCTTCCCACTGCCACAGGGTATTTGCAGCTGAAGTTCTGGCTGGATGTATGTTACTGCCGTGTGCCACAGTGTTTTGTCATTCTCTACTGGTAGAAAAGAGGGGAAAGAGATGTGTGCTGCTGTGCTGAAGTGGCTTGCAGAAGGAGAACGGAGAAAAAAAGTCCCAGCTCTTGATGTACTCTTGTACCACAGACTGATGTCTTGTCAAAATGTAGCTGCATAAACCCATACTTCAAAGGGAAAGGTCAAGTCATACTAAAAATCCACTTTTCCCAAACTCTGGTTTTCAGCTATTGCCTCCACAAGCACTCCAGTGGGAGCAGAGTAGGAATGCACAAGTAGGACTCCTGTCTGGTAAAGTTAAATTGGCCTGGAAAATGCAGTCCAGGACAGATACCACTCTGTGGCTTGTAAGTAAGGAATGTAGAAAGTATTTATTAAAAGCATATGTTGTCTGGCCCTCACAGACATACCACACCTCCTGTCTTACAGAAACCTAAGGTGTTTGCATAGGAGCAATGACTCAGTGGCTTTGCTGTTGCATTGTCTATGTCATGGGAGACCAGAAGTCTATTAATAAAACCAGGAAAGATTATTGATCCTTTAGCATGTTTACAGCAACATGCAAAATATTTAGATTGAGTCCATCACTGGCTGCCTTGCTGGTCTGTTTTTTTGAATGTCCTTTAAGGTTAGTGCTTCCAAATTCCTTGTCCATATATAGAGTCTTCCTGAGCTAGAGACACCATGTGTATGTGTGTATATATATGTGTATATATATTTGTCCAAATGTATAGATGCAGTTAATTCTAAAGAGAACTGAGTTATCTTCAACTGTGTGTAAGGCAAAGCCTGTCAGCAGCTGCTAAGCAAGCTGGCTGTAAAAACAGTGACCAGAAAAATGTGTTAATATGCACTGTCAAGCAGATGTCATAACAGCTTGTTATATTTTCTGGTTTTAATGATCGACACAAGTAATGAACCCTAATTGTCTCATTGAGTCTAGGGTGATGTTAGCTAACTTATCTTTACCATCAATGGCCTTATAAAAATGATACTTTTAGTCCAGCTTCTTAGTGTAGTCCTGATGTCAGTAAAGCATTACATTAAGCAGTAAATGCTTAACCTTCGGTGTGTGAAAGTGTTTGGAAAGTTAAATGGAAATAAATGCACTAGTAATGCCAAGCAGATGCTCCAGTGCCTTACTGAGTCTTATCTTGGCTGTTCACAAGCAAAAGTAGCTATTCTGTAATAGCAAATAACTGCTGGTATTATAAAGGTGACACGCGGCTGAGACAACTGCAGAAGGTGCCAACAGGGAAACAGGACAAGTGTTGTACTTCTGATATTGGCTGCTGTTATTTGCTGCTTCAGAAGCACAGACATCATCTCACTACAGTAAACTGTACTAGGAAGGCACAAGCCTCTCCCATCTTGGTGTCACAAAGGTTGCCCAGTGCAACCACGTATTTTAGAAATTGTTGAAGTGGTTTCTCTTTAATCAGATAAACAGAAGTTCAGTGTGATTTCCATTAATTAGTTTAATAGCACTTACATTAGAAGATTGCAAATCAGGCAAAAAGCATAATTAAGAGTATTTGAAAGATGTCCTGCTATTACAAGAACTCTCCAGGCTAGTAATGGTTTTGTTTTGTTTCCTTACAGGTTAAACATATTGCTGGCTGGTATGAACCCCTTCTATTTCCATGCAGTGAATGTAATTTTACACTGTCTAGTGACTCTTGTGCTGATGTACACTTGTGACAAAGCTGTGTTCAAGGACTGTCGACTTGCTTTTGTCACGGCACTCTTCTTTGCTGTGCATCCAATTCACACCGAGGCTGTAAGTATCTGACACAAAAGCTAAAAATAAATGGATACTTTAAATTATTATTATTTTTTTTTAAAGAAACCTCTGAGTCATACAGAATAAGGTACTTGTGATTCTTGCTGTGAAGGAGTAAAGGTGAGAATATACCATATTTAAAATAATTTGCAGGAGCCAGTAAGAACAAAATGTATTCACACTTGCCATCTTTCTGCTCTGGCACTAAATTCTAATTGACAGTCCTAATCAGTGATGGCAGAATAAACGGGCAGCCATTCAGCTGGTGAACATGTTGAGTCTTCTGAAACCAAAGACCTCTCTGAGGCTGAGCTCTCCTGCTGGGACATTGCTTCATGCCTTCAGTCATCTCCTATAGTCATCAATTCAAGGCAGAAAAAGTGAAGGGAACATTAGTGTGTATTCTGGAGCAGATCGCTCAGACAGAGGTGATATGACCCATGAATTAATTTATACTGACTTCAATTAAAAACTAGGAATATCATCATCAGAAAAAACTCGTTAGTTTAACAAACATCATGGTAAGTTTACAGAGCAACAGGTCATACTGGACAGTTTTCTCTTTGTTATAAGGAAATATTTAAAGACATAGTCATGCTAGAACTGCAGTCTGTTAGCATGGGGAGGTACTTCTGTCTTGCTACCTTTGAGAAGGAAACACAATGTCTAGCTATCTGTACTTAAAAAAGAAGTGCACTCATTAGCTGAGATACCGTTGACTTTACGTGCTTGTTAGGAGCCTTTGTAAATGAGCGAGGGAAACGGCTGCAGTGGCTGAGAACTTTTGAGGGGAGATTACCTTAATGACAAAAAGCCACGAGCTTTGCAGTTACTCCCTGTGCTGTCTCGTGTGAACTAATCAGCTAGGCTCCTTTTGATAATACAGCTTTATATTATAAGGGAGGTTTTAGAAGAGGGACTCTTTGAATTTATTTTTGTCTGGATCAGAACTTAAAAAGGTTAAAATAAATGCCATAGTGCTGAATATAGCTTAATTATGTAGTCTCAAAAGAGGCAAATTTTCAAAGGGCCTTTTATTTGCTTTGTGGGCAAGTTTTAGATCTTTGTGAAATGGAATATTGAAAGAGTTTGTAAGAAGGGTGTTTATACATTCTTCTTCAGTATTCCCTTTCTTATAAAAAGATTTGGTTAATTAATATGTAGAAAAAACTCATAAACTCTGATTATTCAGAAAGTGAATAAATTACATACCACTATCACTTTTTTGGTGATAAATTTCATCCAAGTATTAATTATTAACTCATTCCTATATAATAAGCCTTCTCCAAAGAGTTACCCTTTCTGTCTTTTTCTGTAACAAATTTCAGTTCTGGGACTTGGATGCAATTCTCATTTGAGCCTAATTGTACAAAATTAAAACAGATTGCTAAAATTGGCATTTCTCTCTACAAATATATTGATTTATTAGTAACAAAGTAAAGAATGACTTGAATGACGTAACAATTGATTTACTCTTTTTTTTTTTCCTGAGTGAGAAATGCAGGAGACAAAACTGAGCATATCCTACACTAAGCAACATTTCTCTATATTGAGGGAGGATAACACTGAAAGATAAAAACCCCTTAAAATAGTAGCTGTTAGCATGGATTGTTGAAGCAGTCACAGAACACACGTGCCTTTTTATAGATGTGCTTTTACACCTGTGTGTCTCTTTCCCTTTTAGGTAACAGGTATAGTAGGCAGAGCGGATGTCCTTGCCTGTCTACTCTTTCTGTTGGCTTTTCTCTCCTATAATAGGTATGGGTCCTTGCTATTGGTTGTGATAATGTCATGAGATGCTCTAATCTGAGGAGGAGACAAAGAGGAAACCTGTCAGTTTTCAGTTGTTGTTGACAGAGGTCCTTTCCCTGGCACTGCTCAGTGGAAGTGGGTTGGCCCTTCTTTCAGCCAGGGTGCTAAGTGACTCCAATGAGAACAAATAAAGATAAACAGAGAAGTTGTCCATTGACATTACAGCTGCCCATACACTAGGGGAGGGCTTGCAGAGCTAAAAATTATAAAGAAATGTTTATCTGAAGGCAGATTATCTGTTTGTAAAGTGAAGAATAGACAGTCACATGCCTGCCTTTGGTATACATGTTGACTGTGGACCTCTGAAATACCTGGTCTGGAAAAGCTGAGGACTACATCTAGACCATTAATTATCCTTTTCAGATGAAAACTTGGCACCTTTTGCCAGTCTGTGTCCTAAAACTGTGACTCAACAAGTACAGATGAATAGCTAGCTTTACTCAGATGGGGTTTCTGTCCCTATTTCACTTAGGAATAGCACTGTGTTGTCATGGCCACGTGGAATAACTGCTTAAATTCCTCTTGGGCTATTTGCTGCAAACCCACAAAGCTGTTTTTGTCAGAAGGTTTCAAAAGTGTAAAACTGGTTGTGACCCTTCAGAAATCGACTTGTTTGATTTTGGTCTTTTCTTACATTCTTCCCTCTTACATAGGTTTGCTGCCCCATCTCTTAATGATTACCCACCTCTTTGACTCAGGGGGGTGTGGGTGGGATGGAGGAATTTTTTCTTAAGTGGTGTGTTTCATCACATAAGGAGAGTTAAGCATGTATGTTCTGGATGACAGAAAGCAGGTGTTTTTCTGCCTTTTCCATATTGGTATTTACTCTGCCTACTCTTACTGTTTCAAGTCCCTTTATATTTCTGCTTGTCTTTTTCCCCTCCTCTACTCAAATTCTTGGTGCACCTTTCAGTATTTGTGTTCTCCCTTCCTGTCCTGTGTCTAAACCTTTCCTAATTTATCAGCGAATAGTGTAGATTGTTCATGTCACTTATTACCAGCATCTTAAGAAATTAAGGAAAAGTGTCTCAGTATTTGTGTGAATGTAGTAAACATGAGAAGTTAAAATATTTATGTCAATCCTTTTTTTTTCAGGAGTGTGGATCAGCTTTATGTTGGGGAACATTTCCCTCCCACTGCCTCCCCATTCTTTTTGCTGCTTAGTTTATTCTTTGGGACATGTGCAATGCTGGTGAAAGAAACTGGAGTCACTGTGTTTGGTGTTTGCTTGGTTTATGACTTTTTTTCCCTCTCCTGCAATGGACTCAAACTGTAAGTAACTTGCTATGCTTGCTGTGCTTTTCAAGTGTTGCTATTTGTGTGTGTGAAAAATATATTATTATATACAGCACTGTGGGAGGTGGACTTGCTGCACTGAATTAGATGACACACATTTGACAAATTTGGAGGGCACCAAGGGTTCATTCTGTTTGGCTTTTTTTGTGTTGTGTGTGTGTGTTTTGTTTTTTTGTTTGTTTGTGTGTGGGTTTTTTCTTTATTTCTTCATGAAAACTTTTGCTTAGTAGACACACCAGATATGAAGAACTGATCTCCTGATAGGCTTAGTTCACTCTGACAAGGCTAACATTTGTTTTTTCTGTGGGAGTTCTGACTGAATTATCAATGTGCTAAAATTCCTCTGCCTTAACTCCTTCCATTTGCAACATCTGCTTGATTATTCAGTCACAATGTCATGGCTGTTGAAGTATCATACAATGTTTAGCAGTAAAATCAGGTTTGATCCTTTCTGTCCTTACCAAATGGAAAAAGAGGGAAAATATTCATCCGGTTCTGGAATGATTGGAATAATTAGAAGCTCTTAGCAGTCACTAGAGAAAAATCAAGTACTTGGGAGTTTGTATCCCTCGCCTACTTAGTGTCACGAATAATAATGCTATTCTGTATCTCTGTTAAGAGTCAGTTGTCTTTTGTTTGATAGAAGCTGTTTTTTATCGGTTTTTCTCCTAAACCATACCTGGTGCAGTTCTACTGCTGAGTGAACGTAAGAGCTTCCTGCCACTGAGAATGTGACGTATCACTTCTGCCATTGCTTCCTGTGTTCCCACCAATGCTGCTGCTGCACAGACTCTGGAACCTGTCACACCCTTGTGTGAGCTACTGTATCTAGGTTATGAAAAAGGACACTGAACTGGTGTTTCTGCAGTAGTGAATTAAATCAGCTCCCCAAAGGGTTTGAGAGTGCCAGAATTTGCGAGCAGCAAATGCAGGGAGGAGAAGAGGTACTCTCCTTTTTCAAGAGCATCCTGGCTTCAGTCCTGTTTTGGCCCTTCCTCTGGGTCTGAATGGGGGATGGGCCATGTTTCAGGCACACCTGACCTCCCTTTTGCCCCTCTAGCAGCAATAGGGCAGGTACAATGGACTAGCAGAGGTTTTCTCCTATTTTGACAGGATAAGTAATTCCTAATGGTGTAACTGGTAGGTAGGTAGGCAGTAAGGAGTCTTCTGGGGACTGACAGACAGCACACTTGTTAACACTTGCATTTATAATCTACCAGGTGAGTTCCAAGAGCTGCCTGGCTAAAAGTAACACAAATATTAATTACATAGAGGAAAATCTGTGCCCTCCTCCTTCCCCCTCCTGTCAGTGTCCACCATCCTGTAGGATCACATTCCAGTGGCCTCTTCAGCTTCTTTCCTTGCTTCAGTGGCATCCAGTTGCTCAGATATTGCAGTTATTTAGCTTGCAGGAATGAAGCTTTGTAGTCCACGTATGCTGCATTTTCATATTTGCTCTGGTTGCATGTGTTGTGCACTTTTCTATCTGCTTCTGCTGCTCAGGATTTTATGACTGTATTTGACATTTTTTAAGGGGCAGCAGAAAACCATCAGCCTTCTACATGCTGCTGAAACTCATCTCCTCCTGCTCATTTCCCCAGCCTGTACAGATTTGTATTCTGTTCAAATGAGGCAGAACACCAATTATTTTCTGCAGCAAAACGTTAGGAAAGGCACCATATTCTTCCTCACAGTGTGTCTTATCTCACCAGAGGTCCAGAGAACAGCTTGATAGGGGAATGTTCCTCTTCTGTTGCTGTTGGGTCCTTCCTCTAGATATAGTTAGAAACCAATAAATCCTGTCTTCCCAGCATACAAAGACTTTGTATTTTGGATTAAATAAAACACTGTCATTGTAGTTAGAACCCATGTTGTGCTGTTCTCATCATGTTCAACCTTTTGATAAATAAATGTGGAAAATAAAAATCCTTAAATCCTTTTCTTTCTCTTTCTCCCTTTCCCCCCTTCCCCCNGAAATGGGGGCATGCACCAGAGACCTGCCTGGCAGCCTGTGGCTTCTCCCTCTGCCTCGCTGCAGGTGCCTCTGGCCAGCCGGGAGAACGGGAAGCATCGCTTTGCTCACCAGGGCACCTGGAGCTCCTGCCACCCGCCGTCAGCTGAGGAGCAGCAGAGTGGAGGCCTTTCTGTGCCTGGCAAGGCCATGTGGGCCATTCGGAGGTACTGTGGGCTACATGCTGGTCTGTTGTGGTTCAGTTTGCAGCTGATCCTACCATAACATGTCAAGTCATTCACTTTTGGTTTAGCCATTTTTATCCTAAATGTGCTGTGATTTTTTCTGACGCTACTGGAGAAGGGAGGGAAAGGTAGAAGGAGGGTTAAAGGAAGAAAGAGGAGAAAAACAAAAAGTGCCTTTCCTCTACATAGCTTCCCAAGTAGAAGAGTACCTAAGGACTGTCCATGTCCTGAGACCTTCTATCCAAATATCATATTGGTAGGCAATGCTCTCCTTCCAAGCTTCTCCATGAAGAAAGCTAAAACTGTAAGGCTAGTTTGAATGTGAAGAGGGGGGGAATACGTGCATGTGTACAATAATGCCTGAAGAAATCAGGTGAGTGCAGTGTGAGCAGTGTATTGTATGATATTGATATATATATTATATAGTATTATATATATTGTTTGTAGGTGTAATTTCTACCTGTGGATATACATACGTGTTGATGTGTGTGCACATATTAATGTATAGATATGCTTTATGCTGAAGACTGTGCACGTAACAGTGACAGCTGACCTCAGGAAGGATTTTCACTGGTCATGTCCAGCATGTTCATTGTCCATCTCACTGGATGAGGAAGAGTTCTCCCATAACTCAGGGCCACACTCTGGCATGGGACCAGTGCTTGGCACCCTGATTGTGGTGGAACAGTACTGATTTAGTATGAGCATTGAAGGGAGTGTGACTCAGCAGCTGCCTCGTGGATCTGTGCGGAGTGTGGGCTTTTTTCTTTTAACCTTGACCTTTGTACAGTCTCCCTGGTAGCCTTTGCCCAGCTTGCCCTTTGTTGCTGACTTTTGGTTTTGCCTACAAAACACTCACAGTATGATTTAATTTGGAGAACTTTAACAATGAATTGCCCCGCACCACGAAGCGTTTTGTTCCTTAAACATATCAGAAGTTACCTGCTGCAGTCTTCTGATCATTTCATGGTTGGCACCTGAAACCTGGCAAAGGGAGTGTTTTATTCCCACATAACACCCCTCATTAATCAGTTCAGTTGGAGCAGTTTGTTGTTGGTTTGGTTGGTGGTTGATGGTTTGTTGTTTTGGTTTTTGGTGGTGTTTTTTTTTTGTAAATAATCTCCTTGCTATATCAGTGTTGATGGCAAATAGGTGTTACATGAGATCTGTAACTTCTCAGATCACAGTCTGATTTTTCTACCTCTATTTCAAATGGCTTAACCCACTCAAGGCTTTCTGCCCTGTAGGTGTTTTTCTCTGATTGGTCTGACTTGGGGGATGGTTGGGTTTTTGGCTTTGTTTTTAACAAGGAAGGGAGTGGGTTTGGTCGTGTTGCCTCTCCACATGGGAATCTGTGACACAAATATGATGAGGCAGTCAAAGCTTTTTGGAGTGGCTAACTGGTAGCTCTTCTGGCATGGAGACTCTTCTGGCCATTGGGAACAGCTTCTATAGTAATTTCTTTGAATTTATTTCATCTCCTGTATCCCCAATGAATAGCACAATTAGAAAGTGTGGGTGACCCTGGTTCCCTCTGATTTACCAGGCCAGATTGGGCTGTCCAAAAGCCATGTTCAACATCTTGCCCCTAATGTTTAGGACGTGGTGGGGGAGGAGTAACCTGAGCACAACACTAATCCAGCTGCTGCTCCTGGCCTCTGCTCTCTCCACATTTCTCTTTTGCTCTCTTTGATGCTTGTTTTTGTTTCCATTTTCTGTGATGGATACTGTGCACGAAGATACCAATAGAAAAATGTCTCCTGTCTTGCTTTATCTTCTTGCTTCTTGTTTTTTACCATTGTTTCTTTCTTTCTTCCTTGCTGCTCCTTTCCCCCTTCCTTTGCTTTGTGCTTATTCCAGACACCCATCCTCCCTCCCTTCCTTCTGCTTTTGGGAATATCCCTTTCTTACACCAAGGAGGAAGTCTCTGATTTTCCAGCCTCTTCAGGAGAGGCTGCAGAAGTTGTGTTGGAGAAACTGTGTACGTGACGTGGCTTCAGAGGAAGCTCATCCATGCTGCCAACTGGCATTTGGTTTTTGGCAGCTGCCTCTTCAAGTGTTGTAGAGGATTTCTGCACATGGCAAATCAAGCTCTACATGTACAGAGATGCTTTCTTTTTAAAAAGGAGCTCTCATGGTGTAAGCTGCTCAGCCTCTCTTTTCAAGTGACTGACTGTGGACAACACACTTGCAACAACCTGTGGCATGATGGTTTGCTGTGGGATTCCTCAAGTAGAGCTGGCTTGGTCCCAGTGGCTGAAAGGAAAGTCTGTTACCACACATTTGTGTGAGAGTTGTGCCTGAGAGCCTTGGGAGAAAGCCTGGAATGAGTTGGTGGATTTTCTCTGAATTCCTGTTTTCTCTGAAGGCAGGATAAGGCCAGATAACTTCCTGTTGCATGGAAGGACAGCCTCATAGAGCCTGGGCAATTTGGCCAGGGCCTGTTTGTGTAATGTTAGTGCTTGCAAGTCACTATAAGAAATAAATGTGGATTTGTAGTTGTATTGGGTTTGGCTGAGATGCAGTTAATGGCCCCATAGCAGTCCTCAGAAACGCTGTGCCTTGTGTTGAAGATAACACGCGATTGTCGTGACTCTTGCCGGACAGAGCTGGCACAGCACCAAGGGGATGGGGTGGACAGGATCTTGGGAGGGGACACAACTGAGACAGCTGACCCAAACTGACCAAAGGGCTATTCCATACCATGTGACGTCAGCTCAGTAATAAAAGGGGGAGGAAGAGGAGTATCTGTGGGAAGAAGACATCTGACCCCCAAACCACCATTACGTGTTTTGGAGCCCTGCTTCCGGGAGAGGCCGGGCATCACCTGTTATGGGAAGTAGAGTAAAGCTCAATTTTGCTTTGCTTTGCTTTGTGCACGTGGCCTTGCCTTTCTTTATTTTGCTTCTTAAACTGCCTTTACTGAAACTCATGGGCTGCTTTCATCTCGTTCTCTCCCCTCTTGTCATACTGTGGGAGGTGTGGGACGAGGACGCGATAGAGAACCTTGGTGGGTACCTGGCGCTCAGCCAGGGTCAACCCACCACAGTAGTTTAAAGAGATCTGCCCAGTTCTCACCTGTGTGGAGTGTACTTGCAGTAGTATGGAACAGCAAGAAATGTGTTGCAGCTCATGGACTCTCAAAATAATGTTCATGTCACATGTAGGTTCATGGACTTCTACTTGATTATATATGATTGCAGTCTTCTCCTTACTTCCATTTGCTGACTCCTCTCACAAGAGAGATTAAAATAGTTGAAATACTTTTTGTACCCAGTTTTTATTTAGTGCTATTGGCATTTTACACAAAATGAAGTAGGAAGCACCCAAAACAATTGCTCTATTAAAATATAATCCATCTTTAAAAAAATAATCTTTGCTATATGAAAAAAGAAAGAAAAAAATTGAAGTTGCTGTCAAATATACAAAATTAATTACATAATTACTCCTCTGTAATCAATGTTTCTCTGACTCATGTAGATCTCTTTCATGGCAAAAGAGAGGGGAGATGATTTTAAGTATTTCAAAAACTCCAAAGTTGGACAGGTGAGGCATGTGGAGTAGATTTAGGTACCTTATGTAGTGCACCAGGTTGGTACTTGTAAAGTCTTCATTAGAACAGAATGGTTGTACACTGCTGTACTTTTAAGTACTTGTTATGTGATCAATTAGGTTTCTGTTTAATAATAATTTATTATGTACTACAGCTAACTGAAAATGCAGGAAAATGTAACAGAGCAGTTAAGGAAATCAGTCTAATTAGCAGTAACTGGAGCTAGTTATGTAAATTCTTAGAGCAGAGATTGTTCTTTAATGTCATTTGCTTTTCAGGTATACAGTGAATGTGTGGGTTGCAGTTCTGTGCACCTTCAGGAGCAAGGAATGAATTAGTATGGATGAAATTGTAGTTTTTATTACTGCGATTTATTGCAGTTTTGGGGGATGCTGGCATATACTGCTGAAAGGAGGTGACAAGGGTCTTTAATGAATTTGATCCATCTGCCTGAGTTTTAAGACCTGAAAGAGGCTTGTGACCTTATGTGCCCTCCCATGTGAAACAAACGGAGAAGGACAGACAGGAACTTTCACATTAGGTTTGCAGCTCTGTTTGGGATAAGGCCAGAGTGTCAGTGCTTTCACTATGATGGTGCAGTATGCACATGTCCTTCTAAAGAGCAGTATCAGTGCCAACACCTTGTTGCTTACCACACTGATACTCTGATAGATCCAAGAATATGTTTATCAAGGATGATACATATAAAACAGGTTGTTACAGTCCCTTGTGCAAGTCGTGTTTGTAGTTGTAGTTACTCATTCTTTTTCTTGATTTGTTGAACCAACTGAAAACAGATACTTTTTTTCACAGTTTGTTTGTTGAAAATTCTGAGGCTACATGTAGTTGTAAGTCATGCCATTTCATACATGCCTGTCAAGGGTTAGGACTGGGCTGGCCACTAACCGAGGGACAGACTCTCCCTGTCTTTTTAGGAAATGTTTGCTAGCAATAACACATGAGTCTTTTTCTCCTTCACCTGCAGTCAGCATAGATATTTATTGTCATGCTGAAATGGTACCTGAGGCTGCCAGAAGGCTCTACTAGAGCCTAGAAACATGTGAGAGGTGGGTACCCCTGTGCTTAAAGCCTTGGATTCAGCCAAGGATTTACACGCTCTGGCCTGTGACTACCTTCCAGAGAACCCTTGTGTAATCTTGGGAAAATAATTACATCTCCTTTTCCCATAGCATGTGCTGGAAGATGAGACACTGTAAGGCATACTTCTTTTGTTCCTCCATTTATGTGATGTGGCTGTTGTTGTAAGACTATCCCCCAAAAAACCAAAGACTGTCTCTCTTATGCATGCTTGTGGCATTATGTGTCTTAATCTTTGAAATCTGTGGGTGCTGTCTCGATACAAGTAGCTGAACTCTTTGCTTACTAACTGAAGTTTATGTAAACCCAGCACTGCTTTGGTATGATGATGACTAATATTGCATGTGCACACAGAAAGACATGTTTAGACATCATTAGGCTGCAAAGTTATGCACACACCAGGTAAGAAAGGCCTGATTTAATTTTGACCCTGTTGTTTGTTTATATTATGACAGTTTTTAATTACACTATCACATACCATTTTTTTCCCCTGCATGATCCCTGCTCTATTCATTGCCTAGAATGGATGGTGCTCATTTAATGAGCAACTATTCAGTATTTTGTTTCTTCTGTGTCCAGAGCATGGCCCCATGCCCTATTTACTTTACATTATTCAAGTCCTGCTCTTGAGACACATTGACAACTTCTTGATGATTTCTCTGTGTACAAACTACCAAGTGCTGGTATTTCCTCACAGTTTGTTGCTTCAGTCTGTAATCTTTTAAAGTACTTTTGGCATAGTTTCTGGGTGTGTAATTTCCTTGCTTTTCAAAATAAGTAACGTGAATAGCCAGAAATTTTGCAGTGGGGAGCCACATGGGTGTAAGCAGTTGGATTGAAGCCTTCAGATCCACCTCATCAACATTGGCTGCTTCAGCAAGCAGACTTGCTCAAATAGATTGTGCTCTGTAGAGTCAGTATCAAGAGACTGAGGACTTTTCCCATTAGATATTTGTTGACAGAGGAGACACAATGGCATGATATTCCCTTCCAGACTCAGGGAAGAATAAAACCTATCACGTGCAGCTTCTTCTGGCAGCCTCTTCCTTCCTGTCTCTCCAGTTTGCTGTCCTGCCTTGTCTGCTCCAGCCTTTCCTTGCTTGCTTCTCCTTAGTCATTTAATTGCTTCCAGTCTTGGCTCCTCGAGCTTTGCTTTGTAGATCTTCTTGTTTTCCTCAAAAACTACTATAACTCCCTCGCCCAGGGTCCTTCCAATACTCCTAGCCCCAAATTCCTTGCCAAGCCAATTCAAGGCCCCCCACCTATGTCCATGTACAGCTTGCTGCGTATTTCATGTGCTCCCCACTCCTCCTGTCTTTCAGGTTCAGTCTCCTGCTGTGGGAGGCTTGCCCAGCTAGATGGCAAAATCCTTCCAGGATTTTCTAGCTATCAACACTTGTTGTCTCTTTGCTTATTTTCCCTTCCCCTCTGCATGGCTTTCTGCTCCGTGGGTGTAAAGCCCACTTTGTTTTTGACGTCTTTTCTCCAGCTGTGGGGGTTTGGCTCTCCTTCACCCTGTAGCTAACTCAGGAGCTTTACCTGTACTTGGTGCCTGGTTTTGAGGAGGAGGGAGTGTGGAGAGCCAGGCAAAAACCAGGAGCCTGCTCTGCTGTGGTGCTTGGTGTGGCACAGAGACACAGGTGCTTGTGCTCTTGGTTTATTTGTGTATGGAAAACGAGGCCCTTGTTTGAATAGAGGAGGCTTGGTTTTAAATTTGACTTTTGTTGGATCATTTTGCCTGCTATTCTAGACAGTGTTTTTGTCTTTCAGTACAGAAAAACATCTCTCTCCCTCTTTTTAAATCCCTCTGAGAAAGATGTGGAAAGTAAATAATATCCCCTGGAGTATAAATATGCAACAGTACAAAGAAGCCCTGTTGATTACAGTAAGCAGCAAATAAACTTAAGTAGTTTGGCTTCATTCATGTACATAAACATTAAATGTTGGGGAAAAAGGGGAAAACTGAATCTGATATTTTTCTTAGCTGATGATGACTTAACATGTTTTAGCTATTTATTTATTACATTTTTTAGGGAAAACTTTTTAGCCTTTTAAAGATCCTTTGGACTTTCATTTAGTCCATGAAAATTCATTTTATGAGATTTTTATGAATTTGAAGCTGTGTCTGGGACAAAGACCTACGCTGCCCAAAACAAATCAGGAGGAAAAGTTAATGGCTGTTTTTGTGTTTCCCCCTCCCCAGACTTCTGAAAGATGCTGATCACTTATTCATTCATGTGCAGAGGGAGCAGGGTTTTTTCCCCTCATTAATGGGAATTGCATTTAAGCTCTGCAATTGCAGTCACTTCATTGTATGTCGGCCTCTTCTGTTCCCTGTGTTGCTAATTGGAAATCCCCAATTTGTAGGTGCAGCCTGTGTGTCCCAGAGCTGACTCACAGGAGACTCTGTTCATTCCCTTTACTTCACAGGACTGCCTTTCTATTCACAGTCCATGGCAGTCTCATTAAACCAGTGTTTGAAATAGTAGTGTGCCCGTGTTCATTGGCTTTCTCTGAAAGCCCTGTATGCCAGTGTCAAGAAATTAACAGCGTCTGAGAAACAGAAAAACCTTAATGGCTTGCCAAGTTATTTTCCTTGCAGTAAATCTGGGTTAGCTTGACACAGAATAGTATTTCAGTCACCCAGGAAATAAAAAACCCAACAACCCACAACACCTGAAGATAGATGATACCCAGAATATTGTAGGTATTTCCCTGGAGCTAATCTAATTGGACAATTTCTCTCTTACATCTTTGACTTCCAAGCACGTTTTTGGACAACTAGTGGAAACATTTAGGCTGTTCTCAAGAGGGAGGGATTCAGCTGTAACTACCTACCTCATTAATGACTGATGCTTTCTGAGCTGATCCAAGTCTTCTCAGTGAACCTGGTAATCACAGCATGTATTAAGTGAAGGACAGCAGACTCTCGGGGTTATTACGTGGCTTTAGATTTTCACAGGCTGATACAAGCAATCATTTGCTGAAAACCATGAGGATGTTGATCTTATCAAATATGACCTTAGGTGGATGGTTCCAGTTGTGTGGCATTACTTTGTTGTTTTTTTTAATGTCAAGTAGCTGTTGAAATTTAATATTTGGTTTTAAAAGACAAAATCTATTAGCATGCCTAGTGCTTCTCCCATCTTCCCTGTATGCTGTCTGAGAGGAATAGATCCTTCCTTGACTAGGAACTTAATCTTCAACTTAATCTAAAGAAGAATAGTAGTAAATCCACTTTCACATTTCTAATTCAGTTATCCCAATATTCTTTTCCAGCTAGTGCATTAGAAGCCTTAATCCTCTACTTGGCTTGGAAATGCTTGGAAAATATGCACTTCTCTCCTGACTGCAGATCTTTGAAATACAGGGGGTTTTTTTGTTACTATTCTCTCTTAAGCAGTTTCCAGAATGCGGAAGATGCAGTGTAGAAAGGACTCTTGTAAATGCATTCCACATTCCCAAACATCTGTGCTGAAATTCCAGTACTGTCCGAGGTGAGCCTTGAAAGACAATGTTTGTGCTTGGGCTGTTGGAACACTGCAATTGTTTGCTTTCCAGGTCTGACAGGTCTTGCAGCATCTGGCGATGCTTTGCTTTGCCTTGTGAATTCTCATTACCTGCCACAACTGATCGTGGAGCTGTTTAAACAGAAATCTTCCACTGAAATATGTTGTGGTTGTTGTTACTCTATTTTTTTAAACCTCCTTTCTTAAAGTTAGATTTGTTTTTCTTAAAGTATTCTTTTGCCATGTGGATAATGCAGTTGTTCCCTCTGTTTAGGGCTTTGGTTGGCAGTATGTTTGCTGTAGGTCCTTTGTTCAGGCTAGGGGCTGACAGTCTGCTCAAATCTCTCCTTTTGTGACCCGTGAATCCCTTGTTTTTGCAACTCAGCTGTAGAATAAGGAAATATTAAGCCTGAAACTTGTACTTTGAAGCTAACTGTAGTTACATTTTGGTTGTACTAGTACAAAATCTGTGGAATAAAATACAATTCCCTTTCATCTCTGAGAGATGCCAACAAAGCTGCTGGGTTTTCATTTTAGAAGAGGAAAATTGGGAGGAAAAACTCTCTCGTCTCTGTTTTCCAAAGAGACAAGGACCTTATTGGTTGTTCAAAATAAAATTCAGGGAAAGAGTAATTATCTGCCTGGGATGGAAGAAAGGGAACATTAGCTTTATTTCTCTCCATAAAGTGCAGTTTTGTCTGATCAT
The DNA here is from genome assembly GCA_013396975.1 of Bucco capensis. Taxonomy (NCBI): domain Eukaryota; kingdom Metazoa; phylum Chordata; class Aves; order Piciformes; family Bucconidae; genus Bucco; species Bucco capensis. The sequence continues at coordinate 719,957 of VWZO01017218.1, forward strand.
ACAACACTATTACATGTATCATATTTGCAAGACCATGTTAGGAATTTCTGCAGAGACAAAGCTGCTGTAAAATGATGACCTCAGGTTCTCTTGCAATATTTTGACATTGCTTGTTTTAATTGCAGTTATTGTAATCTCTACCTTGTTTCATTACAGTCATTTGTATAATTGCTGTGCCTGTGAGTTATTGGCAAATGTTTGAAGAAGAGATGTTTCTTTTGTGTTTTGGTAGTAAGCTCAATTCATTTGTTGTTGTTCTCCCTTTTTTCCTTTGTCCTCCCCAGAGTTAATTGTGTCATGCATTTATTTCAGAAGATGAATTGCTTAAGAGTACAAATGTTTCTAGTACAAGCATCAGAAATTTTCATGTTTAGAAAGCTTTTACCTGGTCGATGATCTAAATGGCTGCTAATGCTGGTCTTTGTAATCTGTACAGATCAGCATTCTTTTGCTGAATCTTAGCTGATATACTGTGGATTCACTGTCATGACCCTGCTTATGATCCTGAATGGTATCTCCATCATGGAATTACTCAATATGGAAACTCAAATTCCTTCATTCATTAGCCTGTATAAACTTTTAGAGATGATGGATAGCTTCCCACCCAGCAGACATTTGTTCATGCATTTGGTCTAGTGCTATACATGAATATGAATACAGGAAGTTTTGCATGATGTTTCTTCAGGAAAAAATATAGAGCTCCTTTTACTTTGTATTAGGATTCATTTATTGAACTCATATCAGTATATTCGGCATAATGGAAGAACATTGTGAGAACACCATATCAAAACAGTGATCAATCTAGTTCTAGTATCTATCTAGTTTTCTGACTGTGGTCATTACTAGATGCTTACAGAGAAGAAGAGAATGGGAATGGGGCCAGTACAAGGTTCTCTCTCATCGCCATGCACTCTGAACGTGTGCCAGTCAGTGATTTAGAGTCTGTGGATCTGGATGCTTTATCTGGAGCACTGCATTTTAAGACTCTCCATGGACCTGTCCTCTGTGGAGTTGCCTAGTTCCCTTTTTAGAACTTTCTCTTCTCCAGCTTTGAGGACATCTTGCTGCAATGAGTTCTGTGATTTAATTACATACCATACAAAGAAATCTTTGCCTTTGCTTGAAAACTGATTATTTCATCAGGAGCCCTTTGACTTCATGTAATAAGAAGTACAAAGTATTCTCTGTTTCATTTCCCTAGGCTCTTCATAATTTTATAATAGCTTTATATGTACTCCCTTTCCAGGGTGGGCAGCCCTGTTCTGTTGAGTACCTCCTCATGCAGAAGCCATTCTTTGTTTCTGATGAGCCTTACTACCCTATTCTGTGCCTCTTCAATCTCTATTAGATCCTTTGAAAATTGGGCAGAGGAAGGGGAGGTCTTGCCATAGTCTGCCATACTCCAGATGCAAGGACACCTTGGATTTTTATTCAGTGCATTATTGCTTCTTGTTTCTGTTCTATTTCTTTCTAACAATGCTGAATGCTTATGCTGTTCACAGGCTGCATTTGCAGTGCTAATTTACGGCACCATCCTTTTTTTTCTTTATTATTTATTCTTTTGTTCTGACTGCAGTCTTGTAGGTAATTGAGATGTACAAGATGATTACTGTGTTTTGAATTCTGTGCACCAGCTTTGGCTGAAGAGCATCCTGCAACTGCCTGGGCTGTTCCTCATTCCAGGGGAAAGGCTGGAGTAAGCTGCTCAACTAAGCTAAGGTGGGCCTGGCTAATTTCAAGGCCAGAGACAACACCATCAAACTCTGTAGCTGCTCTTCCTGGCCTCAGTTACCTAGATATGGGTTTACAATATATCCTCCCTTTCTTAATTGGTCATGAGTAATAACTCCAGCTAAGCTGGCTTGGACAAAGCTTGTGGGCTTCCTCAGACACCCACTGACAAGACTGAGTTGTTCTTGGTGCTTTTTGTCAGCTTCAGCAGTTGTTTTCTTCTCTGAGGTGTAGTTACAGAGCAAAGGGGCTGCAGCTGCAATCTTAGCTGCCTGAGAACCAGGATGTGCATGTCCTGTCCGAGTGTCTATGCTCTACCAGCCAAGGGGAAACTGAAGGGCAGAAAGTCTGAAAATTTGCCTAAATTCACAAACAACATCTGACATGAAATAGAGACTTAATCCAGAATTTCCCAAGGCTTAAGCAGATCTCCCTCAGCAAAAGTTTTTCTATTTTTGCCAGTGAATTGACAGTTTCTCTAAAAATTTGCTGAAAAGATAGAGCTCCCTATCCCCCTTCCCTTTCCTACAAGATGAAAGCTTAAGCATCTGTTTTTAAGTATGAAGCTCTAGATAGTACAAGCCATGATAGCTGCTGTCCCAGGGCTTTCATGTCACTATTTGTTGTGTTACTTACTTTGATTTGGTTTGGCCCCTTGACTCCATCAAAAGTGCTTTTCAGTGTGAATTAATTAAGATAACTCTATTTTCTTCCTTCAGTTGCCTTTATAAGAGAAGTGCTCCCGGATGGCATTAGGGAAGGAGGGACATGTTTTTTCTCTCTGCACAAGTCGTGCTTTTGTTATAGACCAAAGGCTTTATCTGCCCTCCGACACATTTTTAGGAGTCTGCCATTTTGATGGATTGAAGGTGCTTTCTCCTGAGAGTTTGGAAATGCCAGCACTGAATGAGATCCCATCAGTGGCATCCCTGCCCAAATAAGCAGCTTTCTAATAATGAAGATGACTTTAATATTGCAGCATTCTGTCTCTGCAGAGCACTCAGTTAATTATGAGGTGTGAATAAGGAATATGTTTCACAGTGCCTTGGCAATTTTCTGAGTTCACTGATCCGTAAACAAGATTATTCCCTAATAGTCCTTCATCTCTGCCATTATTATAGAAGGATGTTCAACTTTAAATTAAATTAAAAATGATTATCTTTAAAGTTTGTTGAGCCACAGCTAATCTTTTGAGAGTGTTTCCAGGATTAACTATTTTCAAATTGCTTAGTTAGTTGGGGAGGAGAGAATTTTTTGTCATTCCTGCTGTGCCATTTTTATAAAGACTATACTGCAGCAACTCTCTGCTGGGAAATGTGAATTAATCTCATTTTTCTTTCTTTCTTTCTTTTCAAAGTCACTGCCACTGTCAGGCAGATGATGTTTTGGGGGGAGCTGCTTCATCAAGGTATATGGTGCTTTTTTACATGTCATTCAGCTGCCACTAACCCAGGAGCAAGGGACTAAATTTGGTTCCCAAATTCCAGCTGTCCAGCCCAGCTGTGTCCCTGGCCCTCAGATAGTTTGTATGGGACAGCAATGACATGGGCTACTGGCACAAAATTATCACACAATTTGTGATCTCTCAGGATTGTGCAGAGCTACATCTCCTTGAAGACATGTTACCATTACTAGGAGTGTCACTGCAGATTTTTAGGGTGAAGAGGGACCATTTATGATCATCTAATCTGAGCTGGGGCAATGGTGTAAGACACGGAGCTTTATCTAAGAATTACTGCATGAAGTCTGCATTTCTCTTTGAGCTGTGTTGCACATCTGTCAGCAGCCCTGACTTTAAAGACTTGATGTGATGGAGTATTTGAAATATTCTTAGGTGGATGGTATGCTATTCTCACTGTTAAAAATGTGTGCCTATTTCTAGTCTGATTTATCTAAGTTCAGCTTCCAAGCACTGCGTTTCATTATGTCTTTTTCCACTAGATTAAACAGGACACTCCTAGCTGAAAGTTTTTTGCTGTCTGTGATATTGTTTTATCATTCTTCTAGACAGAGTGAAAGATTGGGCTTCCTCGGGGTATGTCTACCAAGCTGTGACTGTTGCAATGCAGTGTATGTAGTTGGATCTGAACAAGCCTCTAGTTAGGTAGCTTGAGTCCTGCTAATAATATAGCTGCAATGGTATTGAGATGACAATAGGTGAAGCAAGCTTTCTAGGCATTTGCCTAGCTTCTTTTTTAATGTATTTTTTCCTTTAGCTGTCACGATAAACTGTTTTAAAACAGTAAAAACCAGTTAATTTTTACAGTTGCAAAATTTACATATTGTAAAAGTCAGTGCTTCGCTCAGTAAAGGCAAGTAGATTAGAGTAAAATCAGTGTATCTTTGATAATAAATTCCTGTGGGGCAAGAAGGAGATAATCTCGTGTGTTGTGTTTCTAGCACCACGATGTTTCAGTCTTAATTGGAAAATTAGTCTATATGAGGAGGTGTGCTTGATACTGCATCTGCACACAGAGATGATGTTTGTATGGTGCACTGATCTTGATCTTACCAGCATTGTCATGGAATCTTTAACAAATCTAAGTGCTCAGAATCTGGAGTTGACATTTTGTCTGGAAGGACTGTCAGTGAACACACGGTCTTTGAAATGCTGCACTAAGCCCTTGTTCACATCAGTAAAGTTGGAGAAAAAGGGATGGAGAAAATTCGGATAGATCATCCTTTTTAACACAAGATCATCCCTCATAATATAAATCATAGCAGGTTTTACATTAAATCTCATTCTAGAAACAAGAAAAGATATAGACTGATATCGTTTCACACTCAGTATGTTTTTATAATCACAAAGTGTAATTTTGGAGGGGAAAAAAATGCCTTCTGCTGAATTGCTGGCAGCCTTGCCTAGAGTGAGCAGGAAGCTCTCAGGAAAGTAGGGATGTCAGGTGTTGACCTATACTGATCATGCTTCATTTGTGAGATTTAGTCAGATTAAAGCACAAAGTAATATGATTAATTTGCCTCCAGATTCAGTGTTCAAGAATACATAAGACAGAACATCAGTACCATTCCTTTATACCAGCTGAGACTGTGACCCAGCTGGCAGACTTTGCCATGGGTGTACTGTTATGTTTTACATAACAAGTTTGATGTTCTCACATTTCATTTTTTAAGCATCTGTCATTACCTCTTCAGAAACCCCTTACAAATTAAGATGTGCAAGGTGCATCTTGCATAACTGAAGAGCAATTATTGTTCCATTACCAAGTAATGAAGTGCTCACTTGTATGGAAAGAATGACAACTCCAAATATGGTAAAGTTCAGCAAGATTCCCAAGATAATTTCTAGAAGTGTTTTTTACCTTCGAAGCTTATATTTCAGTAGGTGGCAGATCTTATGTCCAGTATCTTATTTAAAAAGCTATTAAGGAACAAAACATATGCATGAGAGCTTTGAAAAGGGAGCTGTTTCCATATCAAAGTCAAGGGAAATGTTTTGCATTGTCATGAAACACCTCCCTGCCATGGCCCAGAGTTTGAGGTTACTGACTTCGATTTAGTGTGGTGGTTTGGTGTGTTATTGACCCCCTGATAATTCTGGCTTCTGGGGAGGCAGGAGTCCTTGGAATTCAGTATGGTGTGGTAATCCTCCATGATACGTTTGAAGAAGACTTTAGTTTTTAACTGGATAACGTCGCAGGGCTCTTGAGTGAGTCCAGATGGTGCTCCCAGGGCCTGCTTTTGAGATATGGGGATTCCTGGTGCAATCACTGGAAGCAGTAATGCTCTCTGCCAATTAGGGCTTGTCTTCTCTCAGGGTCTCAAACATTGAGGTACTTGAGCAGGAAATTATTTTGAACATTTAGTGCTCCTGTTTAATGCTTTTTTGAGTAGAGCTTAGTGTGATGATCATGACCTGCTTATCCCTCAAGCAGAGTGCCCTGAGTAACTAGGCCACATAATCATGATGATTACTGGGTCACTGCAGCTGAACAGCTGGTGTTGATCACTGTAGCTCTCTGAGTTCAATACAGCTGAGGTTTCCATATCTTGGGTATCCTCATGACAAGACTCAGGCCCTTGCAACTCTTATGAAGGGAATGGCTAACAGCACAGGTACGACAAGCTCACTAAGCCTGCCTATGGGATTATTCCCACCTTCTTAAACTAGTTTTGGTGAATTTTAGACCATTACTTTTGAAAGTCTTTTCCAATCTGTTAATGCTTCTTTTCTTAAATTGCTTCTCTGATGGGAGTCACTGTGGCTTTAGCAAGGAAAAATGTATACTTTCTAATTCAGTAAAAGAGAAAAGCCCAAGACCTAAACAAACTAACACAACCCAGAAGGTAGTCTGCAGGCTGTCACTTAAAGTCATGTCCTTCTTCTGTCAAAGGAACATCAGATGGTAAGGGACGACATGGCTCATCAGGCATAGTCCTCTGTTATCACAAACAGCCAGTTATCTAATCCCTTTTTATAGGCTGGCTCAGTGCTGCCTTGTGTCCAGTTGGATCCTTTCCATGGCTTCCCTTGGAAAGCTGCTCCACAGTCTGACAAGTTTGCCTGAAAAGCTTTCCTTCACAGCCTAAACGCCTGGATGGCCAATTTATGCCCACGTAACCCTTGTGTTGATGTTTTGTTTTAACATATATGCATCTTTTGGAGACCTCAGGTCCCTTTTCATGAACATGTTGGAAAGGTTTCCTTTGCCATGCTGATGGGGTGCTTCTTGCCCACCCACTGTGTCAGAGTCTGAATGATTGAGTGAAAATGATGTAGCCTGTAAGCAAAGATAATATGAATCATAATGTAAGAAAAAGATGTCTTTCCTTTCCTGGTAGTGTACTTCCAATGGGATGTCTGTCTTCTTGCTGTCTTTGCCATGAATTTCCATCCACAAAGTCCTGTACAAAGAATGCCTTTACTGCACAGCAGTGACTTGTTCCTTTTTGGCTAGACAGTCTAAAAGGGCTGCTGGATCTCTAGGGTAAAGGTGTGCACTTCTGTAATGTTTGTCTCTCTTGAAAGGTGTGTAGGCATGGTCATCCCCATGCCTGGTACAATCCCAGGGCCCACTGACCTTTCTTCAGTCATTAAGTGAAGCTGGGGACCTTCCATGGCTACAGCTGGCCTCTGTGGACTTGTGAATGTAGCTGTTGTTCTATGGGTTGTGGTTTAGGTTGCTGCTGAGGGAGGGAAGTCCCATTGCTCCCTCAGCTGTGGAGCAGTGGCTTCAGAGGAATGGCTCTTAGCTCTGCACTAAGCAGCACCCAGCACTCAGCAATGGTACCAGCTCCTTTTTAGCTAAAGGAAGAAAAATGAAAGAGGAAATAACTTGGAGCTGCATATGTTAGTGGTCTGAAGGGTTTCTGGTTCAGAGGAGACAAAATAAACTTTCTGCTTGAGCTTGGATATGTGGTGCTCAGCTCCCTTGTCATCCTCTGATGGCAGTGTGAGGTGAAGGCATTTGACACCTTTCAATATTGGCATCAGGAAGAGGCTGAGGATCCTTAAGGCTCCTAAGCAGTCTGGTAACATTAATTTCCTGAGAGCAGAGGAAGGAATGTTTTCCTCCCCTCTCCCTGGCAGGGCTTGGGAGGTGAATTCCTTTGTTTTGGAAACAAATCTGATCTGAAAACGTTCTTTTCCATAACATAAATAGACTGTGTGGTGCAGTCTCTAGACATGGTGTGAAGGCTGAACGTGTCTGTTGTGAGGAGGTGCCTTTGGTGTCAGGCAGTAGACAGCTCCATGCATGGATGCCACAGTATGTCCTCTGAGTAGCAGCCACGGTATCAGTTATGTGCTGGGGTCTAAGGATTTGGAAGTGTATGAGTGTGAGGGGTTTCAGATTTCCTTTTAGTCTTCCATTTTTCTGGTTCAATAAAATCTTTTATATGGAGCTATTTATGTTAAGAAACAAAACCAAACATCTCCGCTCCTCTGTTGCCTCTGCTTTTCTCCTTCATCCTGCCTCCATGCTGTCCTAGCTCTGTGTGGCTCAAGTGGAGATTTTGGCACAGGACCTGTGCCAGCCTGTTGGCTAGAGACCTGCTGATATGTGTAGTGAATTGCAGTGTCCTCTGACCTGCTGCTTTCAGGAAAGCATTATCATTTTGCTGCTGAACTCGCAGCTGTTCAGGTATGTCTGCAAAACTACTGATAAGTTGCTGCTCTGCAAGAGGCTGCTTTTTTTTGTTGTTGTTTTTAGTGGAAATAGCAATTACAAAACCAGAAAAATATGTCTGGTGTGAACTCCCCTTTGTTTTACTTCCTAGCCCTGCCATGTTGGTGAGGACATGTTATTGGCTTTTGTAGCCTTAGTTCACTTTGATGGAATGATGTTTATGTATTATAAAGTAATAAATGTGTGCTATTTAGTAGAAATTGAATTGTCACTTTAGTTCTACTTGTTTTGTCCACAAATTCATTAAGCAAATGGATGTGTATTTATGGATTAGGTACCCAATGCAGGAAAATGTTCCTAGAAGACAGTAAGAAATTAATACATACAGGCCATGTTGCAAATTGTGTTTAAATAGCTGTTGCCTTCATTTTCCCACACTTGATGGGAAATAATGCTGCAGAGAGAAATAATGACTCTGTGATAAACCTTAAAAGTAGTACAGACGAGGAGTCTTTATAATGAGGTGCCATAATTAGCAACTGCCTTGGTGTATTTGGATGTGACAATTGTGTAGGTGTGGTGAGAAAGCAGAAGAGGGCCAGAATTAAGAAAACTGGCTCTTAAATAGCCATTTTCAATCTCAACCAACCTAATATTACCTAGTGGAAGCATAGTCTAGTAAAAGCACTGGTGAGAGATAAACCCCTGCCTTTTACACTTCCTCCCCCACCTCTGTGCCCTCCCAGCATCATCTCTCTGCTGTCCTCTGTAACATGTTCTCTTTGAGATGTATGTATGTATGTTGTCAAATCTCTTTTTCTTTTTTTTTTTGTTGGTGATAGTGTTTTCTGTGTTGTGAAACAAAAGATCCAGCCTCACTCTATTTTTCTTCCTGTGTGAGAATTAATGATTTTGCGAAACATGTCAAGATCCTTAGACAGCAGTGTGGTTTTGGTAGATTCTGTAGTAGGCTGTAGGGTGGGCACCTTGCTTACATACAAAGAGACACAGGCAGTAGTTACTGAAATGTGTCTCTGAGAAGCCCAGCAGCACTGCTTATGCTTGGTTTAGCAGTGCTCATCATGAGATGGACCCCGGTGAGATGCAGTGGCTCTGTGGCATCTAGATGCTCCCCTCTCAGACCCAAGATCTGCAGTCCCAAAGCACCTGTCCAAGATAAGCATCTTGGGAACTGTTTGGTCTCTGGGTCTTGACTGAAGCAATGATTGAGATCTGATTGCATTGACACAGTCTGCAAGCCATAAAGCAAATATTCTCAGCTTGTTTTTCCAAAGTCGCCTCTGCCAAAGTTCTGTAAGACTGGCTTGCGCTTGGGACTCTGGATGAGCTCTCCTCTGGCCTTCTTATTACTGATTTTAAACGTGTTACCATATCAACCTTATTTGTAATCTTCTTTTTTTTTTTTTTTTCCTGTCAAGGGGCAGCGGTTCTATGTACTGCTATTGTGAGATGATATGAGCTTTTCCACTTATTTCTGTTTCTTTGATTGACCCATAGAGCAGCAAAGGAAAAGTTAACCTCATGCTTTCTGAGGCTCAGCGACATAATTTTCCATCAAAGCTGACATCAGTTGCAGGGAACCCAAGGGCAGGGCTGCTGAAGAGGGTGAAAGGATCCTTCACTCTTTTGCTCATAAATACCAGACTCAAAAGGTGGTTTTTCTCCATCAGTAGTTCTATTATTTTTGTTGGAGCCTGAGCTGTGTCTGGTCTGTGGGTTCTGAGGGAGGTTAGCTCCCTCTGTAGCTGATGGAGAGAAAGAGTCCCAGAGGGTGATTCAGAGGGAAGGGTGGCTCTGCATCAGCCCTCCCTTCTCCTCCCCTTTCACTGCTGATCAGAAAGGGTGCATAGAGAGGCCCATTTCCCTTGGAAAAAGTTAACCTATCTATATGCTCCCTCTGCTGCTGCTAGTCTTGCAGGGGTTTCCAACAGCTTTAGTATGTGGCATGGAGTGTTTTGGCATTATAAATTCTGAGTGGTGGGTTGGTTAGCACTAGGAATGCTGGCAGGACATGGATGAACAGCACCTGGTGGGATTGCCTTGTTCTTCATCAAGTGCTGGCCCTCCACCAAGAGTTGTTTTAAAAAATAGTAATAAGGAAGTGGAAAGAACTTACGATTTCTGCTGTGAAATCAGCAGGAGGTGGACGCTGAAAGAAGAGATAGTGCAATGGAGTCCATAGGGTTTCAGCTTCATTTTCTGTAACTTGGTGGATGCTGATATTATTTACATCAGATGTGGCCTTACAAAGTCAGTAAGAGAGCAAATGAAATTGAAATAAGTAAAATATCTAGCATGTTTGAGTTTTAAAGTGAGTCTTTGTGCAACTGGGGGACAGTTGGCTGAGGCAAGGGATGTGATCTGGTATCATACAGCCATGTTCTAGAGATGCTAGCAGAGAGGCATACACAGGATCCCAGTTACTTATCTGAAATGCTTCCAAACACACGCCAAGTTTGCATCAAGTCAAAACCATGGAGTTGGCCATAAGCCTTGCTCTGTGCCCAGGAGATGGGTGAAGGGCATGGAGAGCCTCTGTGCAGGCAGGGGTGCTGCAATGTGTGCTAGAGGTGGCTGCTGCTTCCAGCCTGCTCACCCCTGCCCCAGCACACGAGCAGGCAGTGGGGCAGGTTTGGGTTTGCAGTGCTCCAGCCAGCATGGCAGCCAGCTAAAATCAGTGTGCATCCTGTGCCAGCAAGGAGCCAAAGCAGAGTGTGGCCTACTGAACTTGGAGAAAAGGAGGAACAGGCATGAGCTCTTGTTGACTTCCAGCAGGATGAAAATCAATTAGATTCATCCTAATGAAAAAAAAAAAAACAACCACCAACCCCAAAACAAACAACTGGACATTCTAAAAAGCTTTGCTTAAACCAAACTATTTTTTATTAATAACCTTAACCATCTGAAAAAAAAACAACCCAGGACAAAACCCACCCAAACAAAAAAAACCCAAGCAAACAAAACAAAGAGTTGGAAAAAAGGAGTTTGCAGTGAACAGAATGTTTTGTTTCTATTTTGGACATTTTCTAAATACAAAATGTAGAAAAAGAGTTAGATTCAATAACAGTGACACTTTTCCCAGGGGTGGGATAGAAAGAGGAGGCTATTAAGATGCTGCTCCTTGTTCCCACCAGCCTGGATTGCTGAAGGCTGGTCAATGCAATGCCACTTGCTTTTCTTGTGGAGCTTGCAAATGTGCAGTGTGGGGCCAGCAAAGTTGCAAATCTGGGTTGAAATAACCAAAAAGTTTCAACTGAAACAAACATCCCCTTCCTCTCTGAGAATTCTGAAAATTTTACTGCTCCCCTGCAAAACTATCAGTATGACACATGTAATGGACACACAGAGCCAATGTAATAAAAAGGGAAAAACAAATGAAGGAGGCAAAGAATCAGCTCCTGTTCCCTTTGGGAAGCAGTATTTCACCCAGCAGTAAAAGCTGCCTTTTGAGCCGTGGCAGAGTGGGGTCAGTTCAGTGTTTTTTGGGCTGATCTTTTATTTACAACTCACTTGAGTGCCTGCCTGCTGTGGTTAGTGGAGCTTGGGGTAAATGGTGATGTTCTTTGGTCCTTCTCTTGATATTGCTGTGTAAGATATTGCAGGAGACAGTTTGCTTCCTTCATCTGTATTTGCATAGAGCTGCAGTAACTTCCATTTCCTTCTGTATTTCTCCTTCCTCCTTTTGTCCCCATCTCTACATTAAGTTTTTGAGAATAAATTGAGGACTCAGTTTCCTGCAATAACTACAGCACTCATGGCTGACCTTCAGGAGTTTTCTTCCCTCCTTTCAGTATGTTCATAAGGAAGCCAAATCATTTAAACCAGCTGGAAGATCCCTGAACTGCTACAGTTCTATAATCATTTCCCTCCCAGCTTATAAAACTGGCTTTCTCCAGTTTACTGCCAGGTCCTTTCACTGCAGATTGAAAAAATAAAGGTCTCTGAGGGCTATGTGCTTCTCAGCTCTCTAGGAGATCGATCGGATCAATTTGCCTCTGTGTGTTTCAATGTCTCTGTCCTGATTCTGGGGACAGCCACTCTTGCATGCAGTTAGGTAGCTGTTTGCAAAGGGAGAGAATCCTGGGTCTGCTGAGGGCACTAACACAAGCTCATTAGAGTTAAAAAGCCCAACAACAAAAAAAACCAAAACAACAAAAAAAGGAGCAGTGGGTTATTGCTTTGTAATAGGTACCAGAGAATTGGGCAGATTTTTTATTTTTACCTGAGGCAGGCAGCCTACAGCATAATGCAGCATGGGAGGGTTTGGTCAAGACTTTAAACTGAAGCAGATGACTTCTTGTGATTTTTCTTTTTTTTTTTTCTTTTTTGGTAATACGAGTTTTATTAGGTTACCCAAAGTACAGTATTTTCATCAACACTTTGCCTTGGTTTGCTTCATCCATCTTGAATCAGTTTCTTTCTGGCCTTTGTGAAGGGTGCCCTTTTCTGCCTTCTCCATCCTAGCTCCGAGTTATCAATTCAGGGAGACAAAACTAAATCATACACAAGAGCTTTGCTCAAGTGCACTTAGGTGAGCTTGTGCTCTCTGGAGGAAGCTTTGTCAGGCAGTAGCCACTTAGGTAAACTCCACTCCACTGCTTCTCTGCTCCTTGGCAAACACTGCAGGAACTGCTGAGCACCTTGGGAGGGGTGCACAGTGGCCACATTTTAATAGAAACTGCTGCTGGTTTGGAGATTGCTCCTTTCTTACCTGAGTGAGATCCACAAGCTAAGTGGGATTTGAAGGCTTATGATATCAGTGAGGATGTGTGGCTGTCCTCTTGCAAAACGCCTGGTCTCTTCCTTCCATGGGAGACAGCAGTGCACAGGGCTATGGGGTCTCTCCAAACTGGTTCCCAGTGTTCCCCTTGGAACTCTTTGCTCTCAGTGGCTTAGTTTCTGGTGACCAAACCAAGACTGCTGAATCAGTACATTTGTTTGATATTATTCTTAGTCTCTTACTTTTCTTCAGGGTCTGAGGGTAAGAGTTTTACCTAGTTAATTCAAGAATGTTTTTATTCCCATTCATTTCACTGCTTAAAAAAACCTTCAAAAGTAAATCAGGAAGCATAATACAGAAAGTTTTCTGGAATAAGTAAAACATACTGTTTCACAAGGTTTTTCCTAGTGAGATAGATTTTGGAAAAAGACCCTTTTTGCTATAAATAACATACATACATGTAAGCTGAAAGCTTTTACAATGATTTACAGAAAACAGCCTATATTGACACTTCTTTTTTGAATTATGTTTTAAAAATCTTTCCTTTGTTTTTGTTCCACAGTTCGGGTTTCTGTGATTTGGTTTTGTTTGGCTTGTGGGTATATTGGATGCTTTACTTGTTTAATTACATTTTAACCACAAGAGCATATGTGATTGGCACTTTCAAGAAGTTTGTATTTCTCTGGGAATGTTTGTAGAGTAGCAATTCTGATTGCTTCTTTATGGATGTTACATTTAATCAATAACTCAAATACAGAAATAATGTCAGCTACCTATCTTCAGTCTTGACTGGTAATATTACCCACACTGGCTAGTACTTTTTCCTTAATTATTCAACAAGGGGCTGTTTATTGTGTTTAAAGGTAGGATCAAATATATGCAGTGCAAATGTTGAAGAGGAATAAGAAAATAAAAAGAATTAATTAATTTAATGAAAATATGTTTCCTGCAGGTAAATCTATGCAAGAGTCTGTAGATCAGTTTTGTTGCAGCATTGCTTGTCCTAGAGCTTCTTTAAAGTGAATTTAGAAGAACTGATTTTCCTTCTTCAGCTGCAGTGGAACTGCCACACAATGCTGTTCTTTCACAGTGACTCTTCTGGTGGCCTTTGAGGCCAAGGTCCTGGCTGTGTCTATGCACCTGTGCAGCACTGTTGTCCTGCAAGAGCCACCACCATCCCTTAAGAATGACCAGACATGTTTGTGGTAGCTCAGATACTGCTTCTCATCTTTTCCCTCCTCCATCTCTTGTGCCTTCTTGTCTGGACATCTGCATCATTTTTGACCAGATCTCACCACTAGCACAGAACACAGGAGTATTTGCTGAGGAACCTACAACCTTTCCATTCTCCTTGCCCACCAGGGCCTGTCTGCCCACACGCTTGCACCCTTCTTTTGGTTGGCTTATGGAACAGGTGTTATGCAGGAGGATGCCCCACGTGGTAGCCAGAGCAGTGGTTTATGCATGGTAGCCTTTTGCAGTGTGGAGTCACGTTGCATGGTGGGGCTGTGGATGAGATGAGATGACCTTGTTAAAGTGGTCTTGGTTGTGGCTTACCAGAATAACCAGAGCATGGCTATGTTGGATGGTGACAAAGCCTTGAATAAACTCCATGATGCATTTTCATGGGTTTCCCTCAAGCCAAATAAGCTATGAACCCTCTAGTGTGGTCTAGTGTCTGGGGAAGAGAGGTCTACTTCTATATGGGAAGGTTTGGTTGTCCCTGCAAATACAGATCTGAGCATTACTGAGTGTTAGCTCCAGCCTCACCCTGTAAAAGTTTGTGGTCGGGGAATGCGTTACAGGCTGCTGCAGAGTCCCTGAGGCAGGAGCTGCTCACATTTTTGGCTGAGTGCACCATCCCGTAAGCTTTACTGTGAGCAACTGTGCAGGATCTTTTATGCTTGAAAGGCTTTTAAATACCAGAATTTAAATCCACTTCTGTGGAGATGGAGACTACAAAATGATGTAGTTTTCTTGCTACTGCTTATGTTTGGAAGTTGCCAATGCAGTTCAAAGCAAACATCTTAGTGACTTAAAGGAGACTGGAATATTTGTGGTCTTATTTTTCTGGCAATAGATGAGACTGAATTATGGTCAAAATAGGATAAAATGTGATTTTTTTTTTTTCTACTTCTGCCAAGTTTCAGAATTATTCTTTTATTGATGTGCTTTTGGCTTTTACCATTTATTATCTGTTTAGATGAGATACAAAGAATAGCTTTGCAGAGGAAATCCATTTAAAGCAAGCCACTAATCTTTACTGGCTATTGCAGATTGTAATTTTTATTTTTCACAGATGAACCATATCATAACCAAACCACTAGTGCCCTGTGATGAAAGAACCAGTCAATTTTTAATTGGAAGGATTTTTTTGTAGATGATTATGTGGAAAAATGACAGAGATAAAAGTTGTTGGAAGTATAGCATTTGGTGTTTCATGCCAACAGTAATAGCACAGGCACAATCTACTTATAGGGCTGCTGACAAAAGAACTAATTTGCTGCCAATTTTTGGATTGTTTTCTTTCAGATTCTTTCTGTGTTGCTATATGACTTTGGCACAGAGTTGCTTTTGATTGCAAACATCAAAAAGTTTCTCTGAAAGGATACCAGCTCTGAAGACTGTTATTTTGCTTCTTCACTATATTGCTAACAGACTTGTGTCATTCATATTTAAAATGAACAAGCTATTTTTGAGAATGTTAAAAATAAGTTTCCCAACAAGAAAAGAGTGAGGAAGGGTTGTTTTATTTTTTTTTTTGCCATTTATTTTGTATTTAGAGATGGCTGTGACATATTTACAGATTGCTTTATTTAATCTGACAGAACCAAAGGGACATGCCAGATCAAATGTCAGATTGAGAATTTTCCAGAAAGGAAATACTTTCTTCCTGAAGTATTTAGCATTGACATCCATTTATTTTTTTTAAGTTGCTGATGCGTGGGTTTCATTTTGAAGGAAAAGTTTGTGGAAAACAGGCTAAGCTTCAGTTTGAGGACACTACAGCTGAATTTAGTGTCTCTGCCACTGGTAGCTTTTGACATACAGTGTGGATCCAAACAAGGACCATCCCTTTCCATTGTGTGAATTTGGGAAAATTCTCAGTGTAGATGAATAGGATTATAACCACTTTCAGTTTAGAAGGCATCTCAGGAAAATCCACAGAAGCTCTTTGATCTTCATTAACACTTCTTATAAACAAACTGCTGCCATTGGTGAGGCCAGTGAGCTTCATCTCTGTGCCTGGGAAGATCACGGAGCAAATAGTCTGGGAAGTGATGTTAAGGCACATGAAAGATAAAGAGGTGATAGTAAACAGTCAGCATGGATTCACTAAGGGCAAATCGTGTCTGACCAATCTGGTGGCCTTCTNTGATATTTTCCCTCTCTCCAATGAGGTACAAAACACGGGTTTAAATTGAATTTGACATATAGTTTCAGATTACAAATAAATTATGGAAGAATTAAAAAAAATTTAAAACAAATAGGTTTTGGAATAAAGCAATCCTCTTCAGGCTACATTTACAGGCATTTCTTTTCTTCCTGCATTTCTTTGCCAACTGTGCCCACACTTCCTTCTGAAACCAGACTTTCACTTAACACTTCCACTTGATTTATCAGCAGTGCTCACAACTAAAACACTGTGTGCCTCTCCAAGCATTGCAAAAAGTTTTTTGGTGATGATGATTGGAAAAATATAGTTGAGTTCAGCAAACATTTTTAAGGAAAGAAACCCAACAACTAACCGAGCATTTGCCCTGATTGAGAGCAGGCTTAGCTGTAAAAGTTTCTTTTCTTTCCCTCCTTTCTCAAGTCAAACTCTGTACCAGTAAGTTACTTAAATTCCTTAGAGAGTTGTTTCAGGAGCTGGGATATGGACCAGCTGACCCTTTCCTGCTCTTGGGCTTCACATCACTGCTGGCCACTTTTCATATGGCTGATGCACTGAGGAGATGATGGGCCTTTTCCCTAGGGGAACACTTTTCTGTTCCCAGCATATCCTTGTGGTTATGGTAGAGACATATGCATTCATCCCTGCCTCAGGGCTGGGTGCTTGGACTCCTGCCTTTGCTGGGCATATTTACTGCTGGACTGTGCTGCTCACTGAGTCCTTGCTGCATTTACCGTGTGCATGGTGCAGTGTGTTTGTAGTAGGTAGACTATCTGAATATGGTGATTTCTGGTTTGTCCTGTCATCTCTGGAGGTTTTTTCCCTCCATTCCTTATTTGATCTTTCTTGGCACTGTATTTGAATTCAGAATGGTTTGTTAGCAGTGCTATGTATTATTTCCTGCTTTGAGGAGTGTATCTTTCCTCTCCTATGCATAGTGCAGGAGGCTCGCCAGAAGGAGACTGACAGTCTCACAGACATTGTTTCCTGTGTGCTTCCTCTGCCATAATTTACTGATAAAATAGATTTATTCTTCCTCTTTTGTCCTATGGTAAACTTTTACATTTACTGGGGGATTTTTGGTTTTGTTTTGTTTTTTTAAAAGGGGGAAGGAAAAAGAAGTTTGCTTATTGGGATCCTGGGTAAAGGCAGTGTCAAAATGTTAAAGCCTTAATTCCCTAATCGTGCATGCACAGAAGGAGCCACGGTGGCTTTAAGATGGTAAATTAGCAGAGTAGTTGGACCGATGTGTTTACTGACATGAAACACGTTATGGAGACCATCAAAGAAGTGCAGCAGGCCTCTGCATCTTTTACGGCTTGTTTGTAAATTTTTATTAGGATACTGGATTCCCAGGGAGATCTCAATAGTTTCCACTCACAGTAATGGAGCCTTGTGTGTGAGTGGAGGATAACCTCCTCCCCTCTTCACATAAAAGCTGGCAAGTCAGCTGTTTTTCTGTGATTAAGGGAGTGTGTTTCAGATACCTTGTAGACCCTGCACTCCCTACCTGCCTGTGGTGGGTCTGCAAGCAGCTTCTTTACCAAGCCTGGCCTTGCAGAGCCAGTGTGGCCCATGGATGCTGTGCTGTGTTTTGGGGAAGGCTGTATTTGGGAGCAGGCAGCTCTTTTCTGTGCAAACACACAAAGGCAGCAGTCAGTCTGTAGGAGTTCTGGCTATCCTCTGTGTTTTCAAGTCCATCTGCTCATGCTAGATTGGTTCGTCAAAAGCACAGCTGCTTTCTTAAGTGGAGCTGCTCTGGGAAGGCAGGCTCTTTCCCTGTCTCCAGTGCCACAGTCCAGCTCCTGAGTGCTCACTGGGGACAGAATTTAATGGAGCTCCACTGGTTACTGGATACTGCTGCTGGATCTCTGACAGCAGCAGAAGTCAGAATATCTCCACGTATCTCTATCTTTCTCTTCCTTCCACGCTCCTCTTTGTACTCGAGCCTTTTCTCTTTGTGCTTACCTTTCTTTCTCCTCTATCCCCTCTCCTCCTTGTAACACATACTCATACAGCCTCTTCTTCAGACACCAATTTCAAGACGTCTGCCGTCCAAGCCAGTTGTCTCCTCCAGTTTGGATACAGGCATTGCAGGAGAGTCTCCTATCTCAGTGGCTTTACAGGACCAGTGCAAGGAGAGTCTGATGCTGTTCCTCCAGGGTCCTGTTAGATGCTGTTTGGTAGGGCTAGAGACCCTGAGGAATTGATGCAAATTTTTATTGTGCATTGCAAATGGAGATTATTTTTTCCCCATTGGTTTGTCATGTGTCCAAAAGCAGAGTGAGTTGTCACTGAAACCAAGAACAGGAGCATCTCTGCAGTCATTCTACTAAATGCCAAATCCTTGCTCTAAAGTACAGAACCACTGAAGTTTTCCCAATAAAGTGGTTGCACAATTTTGTTGATATGGGCAAATCTGTCTAATTGCTTTTTCCAGGTCAAAACTTAACTGTTTTACCTGATGCTTTTGAGGAAGAAAACAATTTTAGTTTGGTACAAACTCCTGGAAAAGAAAACTTTCAGCCTGAATGAATAGAGCTTGTCAAAAGAACACACAGCTGAGAATAGGGGTTTGTAGCTGAATGTGTGCAGCAGCCAAAGCTGCTATCAGTGCTGCTTATAATGCAGTTGTTTGAAATACCTCTGTACCACCCCTTCAGTGGCCTAGGAGAGGGAATAATGAGCCTAATGGTGAATTTTAATGCCTCAGGTGTGTGTGTGTGATGCAGAGGAAATAAAAAGGCTGAAACTGATGGAAGCTTTAAATTGCAGGCGCAGTGCCTTGGTTTCCTGAGATCCAGCAGAAGGTGGCCATGGTTTGACAAGGTCCTTATTTTTCCTGTTAGCTCTGCTCCACCTTGTCTCCTTGTCGCGTCAGTGGAATGTCTGGTATGAAGGGAAGCCCTTTTTCATCTTCTTGGTCACATCTTTGATCCGTTAACTGCATTTTGCTACTTTCTTTTTTTCTCTTTCTGTTCCTGATTCCTTGCTGTGCCTCTCTGTCCTTCTTTCCCTGTTCCTCCCAGTTTCCTTACTCTATTTTTATCTCACACAGAATCAGGTTTGTATTGTCTAAAAGACTAAGGATAAGCCACGAGTGGGATCACCTTCTCTGCTGTATATGCCAATGCAATTATGCCCTGTTCTGCTTTCCCCATAAATCCAGTAAGCAGCAAGAACTCCAAATGTGGTCAGAACTGAAACTTTACACAATGAATATGTGACATTATCAGTGCAAATGAGTTAAAACAGTTGTGACTTTCATAAAATCTCTCCACGGCCCCAGGAAGAGTTGGTAAAACTGCTTCTGTTAGTGTGTGTTTATGCTTCTGGGTCTGCATAGGTAGTGATGGTTGGGGTTTAAGGCTCTCTGGGGAGATAAGGAAAATGGATGCCACACGTATGCTCCAGGGGATGTCAAGACTGCTCACAAAGAAGGAAGCAGGAGGGTTTTTCTTTCTTCTCCCTTGCAAAATCTGCAGTTATGACTGGTATTTTATTTCCCTGCACTGACAGGTATTTTAAGCAAGTTAAAAATCTGGATATGTCTTGAATATATTGGCTTTTCTTTCTTTTATTCAATTTTTTCACTCCACGATGGATTTTTTTCCCGTTTTCTCCCTGGGATATCACATACACTTGCCCTTCAATGGTTGTCCTCAAGGCAGAATATAGGCTGAGCTATGTTGGAAAGATACTTCTCCAATATAAGATGTAGATGGCTGGACAGATTATAAAGAAGATTGTAAGGAAGTTATCTTTAGGTAGAAATGGTAAAGCGGTCTCTGTAGCCAAAATATGGCTTCTGTAAAGCTTGCAGGTTCTCAGTAGAGGTGTCTGTCAAACTGGTTTGGAATTACGTGTGCATCTACCAGTGACCCAAGGTTTTGGAATTCACTTAATATAGCCACTTCTAAGTTTAAAAACATCTGGATTAAAGGTGTGTCTTACTGTTAACAATAATTAAGAGTAAGTTAACATCCTTGCTTTTATATTTACTCTTCTAATGTCTTCATTTAGTATTAGGGTTTTGAAGATGCTGGTTCAGGGCTCTGGTGGTTGCTGGGAGTTGGATATGCTTGTTGAGAAGAATATAAATGGGAGCAATGATGATCTCACAGTGGAGGGACCTGGCCAAAAGAAGCTCTTGAAATACCAAAGTTTGTTCTACTGCATACTTATCTTTTAGATCTTGGGCCTTTTAGATGTCCCTAATGGGGAGCATCCATCATACATCTTAATTGTTTCTTCACTTCCCTTGAGAAAGCCTTCAAAGAGAATGCAAGAGTGAGTTCATGTTCTACACCAAAGCTGAGTCAGCTGCAGTGTGGGGTAAATATGTTGCTGATGCTGATCTGCAATAGCTCACACAGCCATGGCAGTGAGCAGCAGCTGAGGAGCTACCGCACTTCTTTCGGTAAACTCTTGGTGCTTCCAACAGTACAGGCAAATTGAAAAAGCTGCCTGCTTCTTAGAGAAGTTTGTTTTGATTAACACAGAGTCCATCTGGTACCAGCAAAGTTTACTTTTCCTGTAAAGTGCACGGTATTGAGTTTTACTAGGCCACCTATGCTGCTGTCTTCAATTATAAAACCTCCAAGTGCCCTGATGATGTCATTGGTTTCAGGATGAGCCATGCTTCTCAGGAAGCCAGAGCTGCCAAATATCTGTCTGGGCCTCTGCTTGAACTGTGTGAGAGAAGGCCTTGCATTATTAAGCATTTCTTGGATTTATTGTTTGTTGTGGTTCTGGTTGCTCCAGGGAGTGTTTCTGAAAGGCTTTTAAAAGATAGCAAGTAGGCAGTTACATACTGGTTTGCTTTGTGGGAAAGCTGGCACCAAGCAGAGTTGGAACCTTTGCCCAAATGGGCTCTCCTCACACTTGTTTAGCAAACCTGGTGATCTGGATTTTCTCCTCTAGTTTTATCGTTTCATTATGAAAATCTGGGAGAGCCACACCTTGAAGTGTTTGCCTGCTCTGGAAGTAGCTTTTTGCTGTGCTACCATCAATACAGTTTTCCTACATACATCCCAAGCCTGCTCTCATATGGGAATGAATGCGTGTGTGTGTTTTGGCATCGGGAGCCATGTTATGCTGGTTGAGGTGGAGCAGGTGATAGGGAGTGGTTCCCAGTGGGAGCAGTGGGATGCTTGGCAGCCTTGTGTAGTTGGCAAATGCATGGAAATCTGACCCGTAAATGACTTTGTACAAGGCAGCTGTTTAAAATGTGTATAAAAAAGTTGTTATAATAGTAATTTATTTGATTGTCCCAGATAAAAACAAAGAGCTTTGGCTGATCTTGGCTGATCAGGTTGAGCAAAGTTCAATGTAACTTTAGATCTGTTTGCAAGCTACAAATTTACCTGCTGTGTATCACTGACATTTAGCAAACTTCCTCATCCAGGCCCCATTTCCAGTTCATTTGATTTTAATACATAAACTGTGTGTTGTTCTTTGCCTGAACCAGATATAAGATGTTTTACCAGTTACCTTCCCTGAAACAAGTAATAGGCTCAGTAAGGTACTCTGGAAATCCACATGGTTCTTGTAAAGCTTTGATGCACTGAGCATAACCCATATGTTTATGCTGCTCCCACAGCTTAATCTGATGGGTGGACAGCTGGATTACCAAGCAGTGAACTATGTTATCTTTCATGGTTTCCAGACAGTCTTCAGGAAAGCAGCTGTCTCAAAATGGAAAGGTTTGCTTTTTAATTGAACTATTGTGGAAAGAAACGTTTCTTAACTGAAGCTGCAAAGTGGAAAAAGCACTTAGAAGAAGGCTCAGAAAGCTCAGAGCAACTACTGCCTTCCATTTACATTCATTTTCTGGCTTTAATTTTCTCCTTAGGCAGGCTTGAGAGGGAGCACAGAGATGGTAGTAATGAGGATTCCTCTATGCTCTATAGTGGTCTACAGGCGTAAGTCTGTCAGTGTTTGCAAAGCCCTGAAGCATAGATATGCTTTTCTGAACCTCATCAGCCTACAATGAAGTTTACACTTCTTGCTGAAGGGTCTACCTTCACAAAGAACGTGTTGTCCCATAGCAGTTGTTCCAGCTGGATCAACTTTGATGCAAACGTGATCTATTAAAAGCCAGATCCCTGCCAAGCATGGCAAAGCAGCAGGATCTGCGTGTCCCTACCTCCTTGCAGGTGCTGCCATCCAAGCTTGTAGCTTGCCCAGCCATGGATGGATGTTCTGGAGCAAATGTGTGGCTTGGAAAAGACACCTGCCTCTTGAGTTTTAGGTTACTGGTGTGAGGTGATGCCGTTTCTCAAGGATGAAGTTAACAGACTTCTTGACACTGATAACAGTATTCCTCTGTCTCTAAGTCTTGAAGAAAAAGCTGAACTGTTCTGGCTGATCTCTTCCCAGAATAATCTCACCTAAAGCAAATATTTGTAATGGAAATTTTCTGCCCAAAGTGTTGCTGTTAGTTAAAACTACAAGCCAGTGAAAACAGGTTCTTGAAAAGAGGCAGGCAGTGTGATTAATATAGGGCTCTCCTCCCTCCACCCATTAAAATATAAACAAAATGCAACCCAACACTTCTATTCCCTCTGCAAATCATGAGGGGATTGAGTTTCATGAAAGGTTCTAGTAGGGAACAAAAGGCTGGGATTTGATCTAAATGCTATTAAAGTCACTAAGAGTCTTTCCTTTTGGCTCTGGTGGTTTTTGGAGCAGTGCCATGGTGAACACTTGAAGGCCAACCTGACCTTTCATGGAGAGAGAAAGCTGAAGGCTTAGTTTCATCTCACTTGTACTTTCTGGAGCCTGATTAAAATCAGTGGGAGCTCAAAAAACTTTGCACTTTGTAGAGTTCAGTCCTTGAAGACTAGTCTGACATTTGAGTCAGATTCAACGCTTAAATGTCAACATTTGTAAATAAGTAGACACCAAAGACTGCAAGTCATCTGGCTTGCTTTATAATGTATGGTTTGGTTTCTAAGTTTTAGGCATGACACTTAGATAAAGTTTTCTGAAGAGCAGTTATTTAGTAGAGAGCACTCAGATGTACTTCTTGTTAAATGCCGCTTCTATTTCTTGCTGGCTTTGCCCCTGGTGCTTTTGTCTGCAGTATAATCTTTCCTCCGTCTTGCCATGGTGACCAGGTTTGCAGACTTCCTACTATAGAAAATTTGAACAAAAAGCCAGATATTAAAGACTCTTGGCAGCATTAGGAAGCGGTGCAATCTTGTTTTTCAAAGACTTGAAGGGTGGGAGCAATCAGATGATAGCCTTCTCCTGAGGAATTTGGAGAGGAAATAAGATGTGTTTTATATGCTAGATGTTCAGAGTAGAAACATATGATACTTCCACTCTTGGGAAGGTAACTTGTGTGTAGATGTTGTGGTTCATGTTGTAGTTTCTGTAAACCATTTAAATAATTATCCTGATACTGATCATATAGTACACAGAGAAACCTGCAAAAGTTTTCCTTCTGAATTTGTTTACTTGATATTTATAACTTGTTAAAATTTGTCATTTTTTCAGAATCGTAGAATCACAGAATGTTAGGGGTTGGAAGGGCCCTAGAAAGATCATCTAGTCCAACCCCCCTGCCAGAGCAGGATCACCTAGACCAGGTCACACAGGAATGTGTCCAGGCAGCTCTGCAATGTCTCCAGAGAAGGAGACTCCACAGCCTCCTGGGCAGCCTGTTCCAGTGCTCTGGCACCTGCACTGGAAAGAAGTTCTTCCTCATGTTAATAATAAACCTCCTGTGATCCAACTTGCTCCCATTCCCTCTTGTCCTAACATTGGATGCCATTGAGAAGAGCCTGGCTCCCTCCTCGTGACACTCGCCCTTAACATATTCAGTAGTTTTCCAGCTTGTATAAGCTTAATATATGCCTGTTGCCTCTTCTGTATTTGTTTTTTGTTTCTCATTGCTTTATTACAATGATGAAACCTCTGTAAGGCTCAATAGAAATGGAATTATTATTGAATTAATATCCCAGGTATGGCACCATTTGTTATATTAACAAAGCTCCTTAGAATTTGGCAAGTGCTTCTACTCTATATTAAAACATATGTGTAGTTTTGCTCCAGTTATGGTTTAATTTTACTCATTAAGAAACAGGAAGGCTTTTATGAATGTTCCTAGAACAGTAAGCCACCTGTGTGTTTGTCTCAGTGCAGTTTACTGTCGTAACACCTTGTCAGCAGACTTGTAATGAAACAGTGTGCAAAATACACCTTATAAAAAATGCTTAAAATAAGTTCAGTTCTGCTAAACAGTTATTCCCATCTTGAGAGACTGAGCAGAGAGGTGGGAACAAGGACTTCCTGTGTTTTAATCATGTCTTGAAAGTGAATTACTCTGTTAGATGACCTTTTAAAAATGTGTCTTGGTGTAGTCTTCTGGGAGCCTGAAGACAACAATCTAAGTGAGATGCTTGTGGGGTTTTCTAAGGATTAAGGAGTTAATTGATGATTTAAAGAAGAAAACAAAACAAAAATCCCAAACCCCCAAACAACCAAAAAACAACAAACCAAACCCAGATTTTGATGGGGAAGCTCCAGTGTATTATAGTGTGTAATATTTGAAGTGGTCTGAATATTTTACTTAAGTTATGTGGAAAGAGCTTTGAAGAGTAAGAGTGATGTCATTATTACTGCACATTAGTTTAGGGTGGTTAAAACAATGTAAAGCTTTTTTTTCCAGTTTGAAAAATGAGTTATTGTATCAAAATATTTCAATAACTATTTATTTCCTTATATTTCAGCTGCTTGATTGCAAATAACAACCAGAATTTTTTGTATACTGCAAGGCCTTTTTTGAAGAGAGCTGCATTGGTGATAAGCTATGTAAGTACAAATGGACTTGACCATGTATTTCTGTCTATGTGACAAGAATGAACATTGCATGCTAGTATCCCAAAAGACTTGGAAAGCTTAAATAGTAGACCTTAATACAAAGTTAGTCTTGAAAAACAGTCTAGAAAACCTCAGCTGGGCAGCGACGAGAATATTGCTATGTTTTCAGTTCAAATATTCTTTTAATTTATAGTAGTTGCCCTTACAACCCTGTAATCATCTGCAAGTGTTTCCTGCCCTAAATACAGGGGGCCTCTCTGGTACTGGGCTGACTACTCAGTCACATGCTGTTAGTTTCAGTGTGGGGTTTGTTAAGTCACAAGAAAAGCTCTGCCTGCAAATACCTGCTGCTTGGTACACTCCAAGCAGGACCTGGCATGCTGCAGGGGAGAAAACAAGCACTTCAGCAGTGCACGCTGGATGTACAACTCCCTGTGCTGCCCACAAGCCAGATCCCCTTGCTTGTCCCTTGACAAATGATTCCCAGAAAGGTAGAGGAGTGCCAGCCTATAGAAGTCCTTCCAGGGTTTAGGATTACACAGCGTAACACTGATGGAACTTGCCCTTACACCCAGATCAGTATGAGTGACTGATAATAGTTTTAAAGACTTTAGCAATGTTCTTTCCCCCTCTGTATTTAAGTAGAAGTTAATAGCAAAACTTTGCAATCTGACCTACAGCAGGTCCTTCCAAATGCTGCTTTTCTTGTGGGTGGCCAAGATGTGCCAGTTGCTGTCATTAATGCTCATATGAAAGGGAGGGCAAACAACAAGACAGAGTGCTGTTGATGTTGAGGGCTGGCATGTCGGTTAGCACAGCCAAACTGAATTTTGCTAAAACCATATGGAGAGCTATCACAACAAAACATTTGCTGGAGATGCATTGCTAACAGAGATGTTCTTCTTTGAAGGTGATTCTCTTGTTGTATTTCCGCCTCTGGATAATGGGAGGATCCATGCCAATGTTTTCAGAGCAGGACAATCCAGCTTCATTTTCGCCGTATTTACTGACAAGGTATAGTGCCACTAATCAAACAAAAGTTTTCAAAAGTAGTCTTGTCATTGCACTAAAATATTTTACAGATGGCAAATGAGAAGACTTGTTTAGTTGTTTGAATTCTTATTGCTCTCTCTAGAATAGAAAGCAGCCAGCGTTACTGGAACACCAAAGCATGCCCTGCGTCCTGTAGAGTTATATTACAGATGCTTTGTTACTGAAAAATGTGGGATTATTTTTATGCACAGCCCAAAGAATATAGTTTAATTGCCTGAGCACAGGGCCTGCAAAGCCTGGTTACTGAAGCCTAGTTAGTCTAATCCTGATCCTTAAAACTGGCTGTTCCTGAGGTATGAGATGCAAGCATTCAGAGTTTCTACTTCAGCTGAAGTTAGCATAAAAAGGGAATGATCATGCCTGTTGGTGGAATATCAGTGGCTGGTCAGTGAAGGTGGAAGGCAGGACCCTGGTAGAACAGAGTAGTGAACAGCTCTGCCTAAGTGTTGGATAGACTGCCATGGTTTAATTAAAAACAGTAAACCTGAATTTTGTGTTAATAGGTTCTTGTTACTTTATAATTATTTTTCTTTTATAAAGACACACGAATGCTTAAATTTGGTCAAAATGTTGTTTTTCCTTGCCTGGGTCACAGTGTCTGGTTAGGTGGGCTGATACCACATCCCTCTGGCTTTGCTGGGCTAGATCAGCAAGGAAGTGGCAACTGCCACTTAGCCTCTCCCTCCAGACCTAACCAAACCAGTGGTCCCAGAAGATGGTAGGGAGTTGATTTCCTCAGGACAGGGCCATGTGTGTAAGTGTTTGTTCTGGTTAGCTACTCAACTGGGAAAAGATGCTTTGGGGGGTTCTGAAGGAATTTCCTAATGTATGAAATGAAAATGGGAACAGTCCTTCTCTGTGTCACTTTCTGGCCTTGCTGGCTCCTCATTCCAACAGTGGAACTGCAGCTGAGACACAGGTTAAGATCAAGCAGTCTTTTTTCAACATCTGCAGCAGAATCAGACTGGATCTCATTTGGGAGGCCTTTATGATAATATGACAACAGCTTCTATTACCATCAAGGCAAAAGTGCTTCCAGGAAGCATGTTGTCTGATTTATAAAGCTCTGATCTGTTCACAGCATTTCTGGCAGAGTCATTAAACCAGACTGTGTGTGAAGGATTTGCTGCTGTCCCGTTTTGATATGTTTATGTGGAGATAGGGGTCATCAAGTCATAAATGATCCTGGCCTGATTTCCATTACATATTCTGTGGTGTTAATCTATTTTGTATGTTTGTATCTTTGGTCTTGTAATGACAGAGGAAGTTTTTTTAAACTCAAAAGCAAAGTCATTCTTGGAGTATAAAACAGTGACTATTTTTACCACCAGCACTGTGGATTTTATTAACAGCTTTATGAAAGGCAAATGAGAGTGCTGCTGGCTGAGGTCCTCCCTGGCCCCAGCAGCAGCCCTGGCTTCCCCTGCAGTCCAGCAACACCTACTTACTCCAAACCTAATTAAGGAAACTTGCCAGTAAATCCAGTATTGTTGTTTTGGAGGGATTCTAAAACTGGCTCTGGTGTTAGGAGTGACATTAGGTTAGGGTCTAGGACGTCAAGCCTCAAGGGTGTTCAGCATCCAAGTAGGTGCTGCTGTGTGTGTTGTTGCTTGCCAAAACGGTGGATGTCCAGTCACACGGGAGAGTTTGTGGTTAATGTCCCAGCCTCAGAGAATCTGCTGAGCAGTGTGTGTTCCTGAATTGTGGACACCTACAGCAGCTCTTCATATGTGAGAAGCTTTTAATGAAGTTTTGAAGGCAGTAGTTAGGTAACAGCACTGAATTTAAAACAAGGATGTTACTTGCAATTTGGGTTGAGTTAGGAGGAAGAGAGTGGAAAAGCTAAGTGGAAAAGCTAAGTAAAGACATCTGTCAAGACCAGAGGGAGAAGCCCAATGAAACTAAAAGAAAGGCCAGTGTTAGGTGGTGATCTTGAGGTGGTTACTAACACCTTAACTATAGCTGAAGCAAGGGTTAGTGCTCAGGCAGCAGGCGAGTTGTTTTGGAGCTCTCTGAAGGTCATATGGGACACATATGGGAGTTTGAGTTTGCAAGCAGTAATCTTTATTTGCATGGAGCTGGAAATGTGGTTATTGTGCATGTCTCGCCAGGGTAAAAGTTATGGTTTTCAACAGAGTTGAAAGTTATTGTAAGACCTGGACAACTATGCAGGGCTAGGAGAAAGCCTGATGACAACCAGTGGACAAAAGCAGAAAAACCAGAAGTTTGGAAATGTGTGGCAATCTTTGTGAAATGCATAAAGTTAGATTTGGAGTTGGAATCATGGCTGACATAGGATGAACCCAAAGGAGTATTGTTAACTCTTGCAAGGTTTCTGTGCCAGCTGGTGAACTGTGCAGGCATTGTTTGTCCAAAAGCTAGCAAGGGTTATTTGAGATAATATTAGGGGTGGGTGTAAGTTATGGGTTTGAAAATGTGTTAATTAATGAGGTGAGATTTTTTTCAGCCCTTATGATGCAGGTAGTGTAAATTAGATGACTGAAGGTATAAGAGGTCTATACATCCATGATTGTGTGATGGAGGGGAGCATACAGAAATGAAAATGTATCAAATGAATCTAAGAAGAGATAGTTTGAAAGCAAGCCAAGAAGGTGGTTTGCAACAGGTAGTTTTACTGGGAATCTCCTTCTGCAGGGTGCTGTGGGTGTGCTGGAAGTTTATGCAGGCTCTAAGAGAGATTTGCCAAGTTAAAAAAAGAAATACAGGCTACTAAATATGCAGAAACGACATCCAATACTGGGACATCATGCTAAGTAGAAATTGGAAAAAATGATCATATTCTTATATGCTTTGCTTGGCATTAGTTTTTGGTCACTGCTGGAGAGAGGATCCTGGTCTGTATAGACCTTTAATGTGGCCCAGTTTGGCCTCAGAACATGACTATTGGACAGCACAGATGTATAAATTACAGTAGATAAATAATGATTTATTTAACCATTGGAAGACACTGAAATAGTGACAGGGTTTGAGTCTTAAAAAAAAAAAAAGCAGCATGTTCACTAAATTACTGTCATTAAAATTGCAGTTGATGCTCCCAAATACATTAAAACTTAGTGACATAAAAGAAAGCTACATTTCTATGTCCTCCAGTGTGTTGTTTGGCAAGGATGATTTGAGAAGATGAAATCAGTCCATCATTCCCTTTCTCAGCAGAGGCAAAAATGAAGGTGTTGGGAATCCTGCTATTCATAAGCTCTACCATTAGAGCCTGTCCATAGAGGCTGCAGAAAGGATGTACCTTCTCCAGTGACCTACCTCAAAGAATACATATTTCCAGTCATTGTGACTTGCCATCCCCAAATCTGCTATGGGTAAGCTGTTGCAATAGAAAAACCAACCCCAAATCTCTGTTAAAATATTCTTGCTTATATTAGATGAAAGTTTAGGAAGAATGCAATTAGAATGGTTTCAAGAGATACCCAGCTTTAGGTAAACAGTGTACTGAAGTGCAGCTGAGTTTTAGCAGGGCATTGAGGGGTAGACTGTCATGCTTCAGATGTTTTGCACAATGTTTCTTTCTTCTGCCATTCTTGACGGGGAGAGAAGTAGGAGGCCTTTGGATCAACAGATTATATTACTAACGCCTTGGTAAAACAAAGGGAAAGTCCATTGTACAGCATGTCTCAAGATGTCTGAAACAGATTAAATCCAACCAGTGATTTCAATCTAAGAAAGTACATTTTAAAATTTTTTTTTGTTTTTTTTACTTTATCTTTGGGAGTCAAGTGCTATTAATTTCAGGTAGCATTTTCCTTGTGACCTCCCTTGGCTAATCACTCTGGGCATAAAGCAGGCTTATTTGTGGTGGTGCATTAAATAGTTAATGCATTTTTAGTAAGACTGCCTTGAGATAACATTGTCCTATGGTTGAACTCCTTTCTCTGTAAGCTGGCTTTCTGTACTTTTTTGCTATTTCAATCAGGTAAATGAGAATTCAGTGCTACAGAATGCTGAAAAAAGTGCTTATACATAGAAACTGGCACATACTCCTTTTCATAGAGATTTATAAGTATTTTCTGAGTAACACATTTAATCATCCCAGTTGTAACATCAAAGGGAATGAACTACTGAGAGGCACACAGTGGACCTGTGCTGGAGAAGTGTGTCCCTGTGCCAGCCAGCTCTGCCAAGGCAATAGAAGTGCAGCAACTACTCTAGTATGGGATTTGTACTGAACTGGGCATTGAAATAGACTCCTGTGTCATACCAGTTCTTAATGAGCCAGCCTTGCACATGCTTCCAGAGTGGAGAAATTCTCTTTGTCTTATCAGTGCTTTCTGTCGTGTGCCTAAAGGTGCCCAACTTCAGCTCTATATGTAATCACTGCAGGCACCCAGCAGTCAGGACACACTTCAAGACAAAAGGGAGAAAACAACAATGTCAATAAGAATTGCTGTCATGGCCACACAGGGGCCAGGCAGTCCACACATGAAGTATAAAAAT
Source organism: Bucco capensis (assembly GCA_013396975.1). Taxonomy (NCBI): domain Eukaryota; kingdom Metazoa; phylum Chordata; class Aves; order Piciformes; family Bucconidae; genus Bucco; species Bucco capensis. Next base: position 750,255 of record VWZO01017218.1, read on the forward strand.
GTATTCTTTATTTCAAGAGAGCTGGGAGTTAGGGGGAAGCCCATCTGGAAGATGGTGCTACAAAGCAAAGGGCATCCTAAAGTAGCAGGTTCCCAAAGGAACCTGCTTTCCCAGAGCTATGTGAAAGATTACAGTGTCTCTCACAATTAAGTTTTCTTGGTTTAGTAAACAAACCTAGATAGGTAGTACTGTTCTGGAAATCAGCTTGACAGGCATTTTTAAAGGGTTGTGATGCTTGTTGCAAGTGCTGGTTACACAAGAAGCCTTGGCTGCCCATAGCCTGTGTATGGAGTGTAGAGGGTGTAGCCAAAGCAGAGGCCATGGACTACTACAGTCAATGAATACTTGCACACAGGAGGGCTAGACCACAGCCAGTCTCTGGAGTGAAACAGCGTGCCCAGGACATCTCTTCAGCTCCTGCCAGCACGGAGTATGTAATGCTCTGAAGTACAATGGACCATGTCCAAAACCTTATCACAGTGGGTTTATGAGCTCTGGTTTTAATTTCCTGGGGATTAGCCACCAGTGTCTCAGTGGCTGTCCAGAGGACCCTCTGCCCCCTGCTGCCTCAGTGAGCCTCTTCTGAAGCAATCTCCCAGCAGTGGCTGAGAGGTTTTGGCTGCATGGCTTCTGGAGTGTGCTGCTGTCAGTGGTGAGCTGAAGATCATGTTTGATCAGAAGGCATGCTCTCACCCTCAGCATGTGGGGGTTTGTGGACAGAATACAGTATGAGATCAATCCCAGGTTTTCCAGCATTGAGACTGACAGCAGGCTCAGGTTTCACTGGAAATTCACAGGCTCTTTCAAAGTCTTTACTCTTCAATAATTTGATATATTTCAGATTCTTAGACACAGAGTTGAAACAACTGAGAGCGCCATTCACTAGATCAAAGCTCTTCAGGCTGTGAAGCTCTAGAGGACAACATAGTCTTCCTTTTCCCCTGTGCCCCAATGCACACAAACCCATCTTCCAGAGGAGTTACTTTCCTATTCATCAAGCTGCAGCTGTCTGTTCATCAGTATTTTTGTCTTCCCTATTCCTATCCTTTACTTGCTGGCAGCTTGCTTCCCCTAGATGCAAAAGTTTGGATGAAAGGGAGCACACAGGCATTTTTTCCAGTTATGAGTATTTTCTGTCTAGCTGGTACTCACATTTGGATGTTAAATTGGGATTTGTCTGTTGCTTGTTTGTGTAGTCTTACTCTGCCATCAACGAATGTGCTGGATAGACGGAGTGTGATTTTTCTTCTCAGACTATGAAAAGAAAATGTTTAGGCTGACAGTATACAGAGCAGGAAAATAAACTCATGTGGGAAGGTATGACTGGACTGGCAGTTCCCTAGGGGAAGAGCAAATATATAAAATTTTAAGACAATATCCTTAAATACCACCACCTGGTTGTAATTGCAGCCACATGTGTCCTGGGAGGACATTATTTTGAAGCAGCTCATCAAAGACACTTTGTTTTAGGGCTTTGTAGAATATGAAGAGAACCTTGAGCTGAAATCAGTTTAGCTGTTAAAGCAAGTGAGAAGTTCTTTTCCCTAATAAAGGAGCTCTTCTCATGCTTACAGTGACCTGAAACCTCCCTGAGTCCCTGGCATTGTGGAGGTTGTCTTCAGAAGAGCATTTACAAGCTATGTGACTTCTGAAGGGACAACAACTGTCTTCCTTCTTGTTTAAGATCCCCCCACTGGGCATACTCCCTTCTTTTCCCAAATACCAGTTACTTTCACACCTATCATCTGTCTTTCAGATAGGTCCATTTTTTTCCCAACAAGGAGGATATTTTGACTTTGCATTGCTAAAATCTCTAGTACAGGAAAGTTTTCCACTTAGAATCATAGAACAGTTCCAGCTGGAAGAGACCTTGAAGATCATCGAGTTCAGCCTTTGTCCTAGCCCTATCACCCCACTAAATGATGCTCCCCAACACAACATCCACCTGTCTCTTAAATACCTCCAGGGATGGGGACTCAAGCACCTCCCTGGGCAGCCTGGTGGATCTTTGGGGATAAAGTTGTCAAGAATGGAATGGGTTTTCCCAGAACTGGGTAGGTAGTAGGTTGCACCACTATGCACTTAGTGCAGGGGCACTGGCCCCTGCTTTTCAATGTAGCTTTGATGGGGCATGAGTCTGAGTCTTGTGATCACTTGTGTAGCACAGTTTTAGAAAGAAATCTATAATCTTGGTCCCAAGGAGCTGGACAAAAAAAGCTTAAAATGCTCCAAAATCAGAAAGTGTGTGAAACTGCTCATTAATTTCTATAAATCTTGTACATTTTTAACTAGTCTCTCAGTTGTTGTGCTGTGGTTGCCTGGGTTTGGCAGAGCTGAGTCTAGGGCTTTTCCAAGCTCATTAGTCTCTGTTACAGCAAAAGGTAACAGACAATCCCTCAACTATTTTTCTGTCATATTATTTATTTAAGTAGTATCCTTTACTTTCATTTTTGCAGCAAAAGCAATCAGTTCATATAGCTGTTTTCTGCAACAGGCTCTAGATATGAGTCATCCTGTATTAACCTCAAACAAAGCACATAACAGTACATTTAAACTAAGAAATATAAACCTAAACAAACTGTATTGCTATGACAACACCTGCTATCTACAGGAGGAGCTGAGTTTTTCTGAACAAGCTGGAAGTGCTGAGAAGTGAAAAGCATCACTTGATGCTGTGGCATTACTGCCCCTGTTAACGTGACAGATGCCCACTGAAAGTTACATTTCCATGTTCAATCTGCAAATAAAAAAATGACTCTGCTGCAATGCAGATGCTGTTACTCAGCCTGGGGAAAAACTGATTGTCAATTAAGAGGCAGATTCTTCCAATCACCTCACCAGTAATACTCTGTCTTGCCTGGGATTAACTCATGGAGCAGGAGATGTTAGAGGCAGGGATTTTTCTCCCTTGGAATTCCAGCAGACAAGAACACCAATATAGAGAAGATCATTAATTTAAAATGTAATTCACTTAGTCAACTAATTAAAAGAAAATACTTTTGTTGCCATTTGTGGGTAGGCTGCTGAAATGTAATTAGCTCCTGCAGTGATTCCATGAGTCTTTGCAAAATTTGCATATTATTTCTGTGCATTATCAGCTTTGGTGAGAAGGTTCTTCTGAAGTTTCTCCTGCATTTCGCTTTCTCCTTGGTTAATGCCTTGTGATATGAGAGCCACATGGACGTAAAGGAATATCACATGCTTTTGAGAGCCATAAGGAAAAGCAGCACTGAATTGTCAGTAACTATTATTAGCATCCTGCTATTTTTCTGTTCCTAGTGCCTAGAACAGTGATAGTTTGTAGTGCTTTATTTTATACAGCCATCCATCACATTCAAGGAGAGGTAACCAATGCTGAAAGCATATCCAAACATTTGCTTTGATCAGAGCTCACTCAAGGCTTTCTTGCAGCTTACAAATGCCTCCTAATATCAGGCAACACCCTCTGGATCTTGCTTCCATGCCTGCTGATGGCATATGCACGTTCAATGAGGGTGTTCAGGCTTGATGATAAGAGATGTGGCAAGAGTTCTCCAGTAGTGTCAGGAGAGGCGAACCAGTTGATCATAATGACCATCATAGGCTTTAAAATAGTTTACTGCTGATGGCAAAATGTATTTAAGACACTAATTATTGAGGTAATGCAATGGAGTGATTGTCCACCTCCTTTAGGACCATCCTCTGGCAGCAAGTTGTGCACCTGGCTCCCAAAGAAGATGGAAATCCCACAAGCAAATGGAAAGAGAGGCTTGTTTACAAAGCTCTGCTGATTATTATGTGTCCTGGAGCGTGTCTTCTCATCTTCAACAGCAGTTGGTCCTAAACTTCCAGCAGAAACGCATCAATGCACGCTATCTGGCTACCCCAAATTCCTCTTAAAATTTGTTAAACTGACTCAATTTGTTATGGCAGCAAACTGTGTTTATCTATTCGGTGCTGCGTCATGGTTTATCAGCTCCTGCCTTATCAGTGAAGATGCAGAAAAGCAACTAGTCTGTCTTTAACTGCAGTGCTGGAGCTTGCAAAGATTCCAAATGGTCTCTGTCCTTCCTCCCTGGCAGCCCAGTCTGAGTGAGCAGAGCAGGGTTATGGCATGTTGTGCTTTGCATACAAGCTTCCATTAATATTGTGATGCTTATTGAAAATGTTAACATGCCAGTGCATAAAAAGACACTCCTTCCAAAAAACTGGGCCCTCCCAAGGCATCAAGTGCAAAAGTAACTCAATGCTTCTGAAAATCCTCTCTGATATACATACTTGTATATTGTATGCCATGACATTATTCTGAGTGACATAAATGGATGTGCTTTTTCTTTTGAAAGTAAAGCTAGGATGGATTTCTGGTTGGCTTTCAAGTAATTAGCTGTAAGTGGATGCTGACAACCTTGTCTGAGCTGCTGTTGTGTTGAGGCTGATCCCTAAGTCTGTTGGCCAAACTGAGGTGTTGTTACATGTGGCATGGCCCCAGAAGTGAGTACCTTGGTGTGATTATGAAATCCACCAGATTTTGTGTTGCTCTTTCTCTGTGATGTGGACTGGAAAAGATTGGCTTGGTGAGTAGGAAAGACGTATTTGTTTCTTTAGAAATAGTGAACAATCAGAATTGTAAGAAGAGTTTGAGTAAAATTACATTGCTTTTGAGGAATGCTCTCAAATAGAAACTGGATTTTAAATTGCCACCTCTGTTAAGAAAGAAGGTGGATTTTTATCTCACTTTTCCCCTTGTTCACTACCTCAGGGTGGAGAAGGGAAAGAAGATGGGGGGATGGAAGAGAAATGTATGACTAAAAACCTTAAAAATGTTGGATTGTACTATTTTCCGTAACAACTAGGAGCTTAGAAAAATTTGCAGAGAAATGAGAATGTACCTTTTCACTGTTTACAAGGAAACATTATTCCAGCTCTGACAGCCTCCCTGCTTTTGGGTCACTGTGCAGCGGGAGACGTTGGTGAGTTTTGGATGAGAAGAGAAACTGATATCCTAGCTGTTGGTGGCTATTTAGAAGTGCTTCACAAAAATTTAGACCTCTTTCATCCCTTCATCTTGGCCCAGCACCTCTCTAGGAACTCCTGCGTGTCTGGAGACCTTTAGCTTTGGTGTCTTACCTCTTCTGCCACAAATACAACGTGATGTTGTAAGTGCTGTTGTAAGGGGCTGCATTTTGACCCCAAAGAGACATGTTTGTAAGTGGTGAGTGAAACAATCTTCTGTCTACATGGCTTGACATCTCTTGGGCATACTTTGTTATCATTTTAATAAACCTGCTAAGGTACCATGGCAACTGGGTGTGATAAGAACAGCCAAAGCAGGCTCAGATAGAAGAAATCCTATGCAGCGCAGAATAATTTCATTTATTTTTGAGTATTTGCTGTCTTTGGTGCTGTGTACAATGTGGATTTTTCCATTCGTGGACGAAGGTAGGGTTTGTTTGTTCTAAGCCTATTCATGATTGCTGGAATAATCTCCAGCCTCTTGCATACAAAAGTATTTGAACTTCTGTAAATGTGGTTTGAGGTGAATGCACTTTCAGGCAAGTAGGCACCAAGCAGCCAAAGACTGGGGGGGATAAGGGGATTTTGGTTGGTTTGTTTGTTTTCCTTATTTTCCTTTTGATTTTTTTGTGTTTTCTTTAGCCCAGATGCACACATGTTGCTCCTGTTCAATCTTCTGAATGCCCTGCGTACTTCCTAGAGGGCAGCAGGTGCCCCATTTCCATTCCCCATTAATCTTCTTTCTACAGAGAATAACAATTAATGAAGATTACAACAATTTGAAAGACTCTTTACTTTTCCATCTCTTCAATGGCACATCTCATGCAAGCTGCCCCCAGCCATAGTGAGCTGTGATAGGACCAGCCAAGGATACCCCAGGCCTCCTTTCTTCTATCTTTTCTCTCAGTGCCAAGATCAAAAGAGAAAAGACAGAGAGGTCTGACTTAAATCACTTAACGTTGTGCACATAGGAGAAATCACACACTGTTAGTTAAACCCAGCTAGAGGGATATTTCATATTGCAGGAGTGATGCACTGAACTGTGTAACAGTTCAGTATATGTATGTACCTGCTTAGTTATTGCTCATTTATTGTTGAAGCTGGTAGAAAGTCCCTTCCAAAAAAATCTAACAAGCAAATCAGAGATGAAGATCTGTTAGTTTTCCAAAAGCTGGTGAATAGAAACCATGTAAAGATTATTGATGTCCTGTTATTTCTTTAAATGACCTGTTGAAGTACCCCTCACCTATGTTAGCATCTCTTTATTGACAGAGAGTTATGGCATTGTCTGTGCGTGCAGAGTGTTTTGTGGGGTTTTTTTTTTTCCTTCTCCCATGTAGTGTTTGGTAATTGCTGAAGGAAAATGTTTCATTTGTTGGCAGTCATTCCATGTATTACATAACCTGTTTTCTTTTGCAGGTTTTTAACTTATTCCTACCTTCTGGCCTTCAATGGGTGGCTTCTGCTGGCACCAATCACCCTGTGCTATGACTGGCAGGTTGGCAGCATCCCTTTGATCGAGTCCATCTGGGATGTGAGGAATTTGGCCACAGTGTTCCTGGTGCTGGTGATGACATTACTCAGCCTACACTGCATGGCTGCATTCAAGGTAACACCAAAAGACATACAATACAACGTGTTGTTTAAAGTCTTTTGTTTCCTAATTTTCAGATGAAATGTTCAGTAAGTTTTCCTCTCAAATGCATTGGATTGAGGTGAAAAAAGCCCTACTGCTATATAACTAATGCAGGCAAGCTTAACAGATGAAAATATCCCTCTAGCTGAATGTCTTGGTGTCTAATTGGTCTGATTTGAGGGCAAAACTTGGCCTGGAGTCTTGCATTCAGTTACTGTTAATGATCCAAACCCCACTGAAGTTGTTAAGCGTCTCTGCCTCTCCCATAGTCATTAGGCTCTTTGTCACTTGCTTCAAACAGGACTGGGAACTGTCAGAGCCATTTGAAAATGAAATAAATGATTGTATTGGTATCATTGCTATGCTTCTAAAACCTAAATGTTGGATACACCTTGATGAGAAGATTTCTCATCAGCAGAATAATGGAATGTGGAAAATCTGAAATGATCTGCAAATTTTTATTTAGCATAAATAATACAGTGCTTCACAATTCAGCATTTGAGATCCACCTGCTAACCACAGTGCAGAAATGATGCATAACCTATGTTATGCTAAAATGTGCAGGTCACGTACATGCTTCAGCCTACACTGATACTCTTCCCTGGGCTCCTGATAAGAGACAGAAAATGAATCAAATAGTTTGTGACTGCAGAGTCATTAATTTAGATTATCCATTGACAGATGCTGTATGGGAAATACCCTTTTAGATATTCACTTGTTCTACCTGCAGGCTGTACCTCATCTTGCATTCCTCCTGCTTTCATTACTCATTGCTAGAGATACTCAGAAGTGTTTGTATTAGACCTAATCCTGTTCCCAGGGAAGTTAATGGCAAAATTATTAGCCTGCTACTGAACACTTCTGAAATATCTTATCCTGTGTTCTTTGAAGTTTTGGTTGCTTTTTATTTCTTCTCCTGTTGTTGGAATTGGTACTATGTGTAAGATTAATGTGGTTGGTTTGCTGGGTAAAAAAATCTCTCAGGATTATCCAGCGTTATTTTGTGTTATTTTGGGTAAAATGATAATCCAGAAGGATTCCTTTGGGTATTTGAATTGTTTCTTTTGTCAAACTGCAGAACAGAAAATTTCAAAACACTTTGTGCATTAAATGTCTGTAGATTTTATCTTTTTTTTTTTTTCTTCAAGGCAAAACAATTCACTCTGGATTTATGAATACTTCTGTTTGATTTGAAACTACAACTTCTAATTTTTTGTGAGAACAAGTTCACTTCTTTGCTCTTAACAGCTGTTAATGTTATGTTAAGCAACATGAATTTCAGTCTCCAGGCATTTACTTACTGGATGCTTTGAAATTCATCTTGTAGATTCCTTTGTGTTTATCCTTGAAAACCCCAACATAGAATAAATTGGATCTGAAGTGATCTGCTTTTTTGCCCAGCCCAAGTAAAACCAGAACCATTACCTATTCCTGACAAAGTGCCCTAATTGGTCTCTGCTCACAGCTTCCCAGCAGACTATATTTGGTTTGGTTAACCCACCACACAGACCTACCCACACTTACCAGTGAACATGGAACTGGTAAAGTTTCCTGGGGGTCAGCTTGGATGTGCTTCCTCTAGCTCTAGGTATAATTAGAAGTAGCTGAAATGTTCTGCATTTCAGGCAATTCTAAATTTCTGAAGCTATTCTCTATTTTATTTTTAACAACCTCCATAACAATTGTGATACTGCTGTTCAGTGGTATGAAGATGATTGTGTTGTGCCAAGTAAAATGAATTATTGAGGAAAGCAAACAGTAGGAAAAGGCACTTTTCCTGGAAATATATTATCCGGTTTGGCTTTGGATATTCTCAGGATTGCCTTTGTACAGCAAGGAGAGGAAAATGCAGGATGTGAACTGCAGGCACAGTTCATTATATTAGGCTCTCAAGAAAGCTCTTTTCCAAATGTAGCAGCAGTGGCCTTTTCTATGACACTGCTCTCTCCCCAGGAAGAACCATCTTTCAGTCGAGGCCCAGACAGGCTCTTTCTCAGGATTTTGCAGCTTGTAGGCAGCATGAGAAGCATCAGTTCACTTTTTGCATTTCATGAAGTATAAGATGTTCTGTATTCTTTTAGAAGCAAACACTCAAAACTGTTTTAGCAGCCATTTTCGTCTTCTTTTTCATTGCAAAGTCTAACCTGGAAGCAAATAGCTTGCAATTTTCTAAGGAATGGTTTTGAAGTGAACAGGCATGCAGTCCTTGTGCTTTTTGTTTGAGTGTGTAGGTGTGCAGGGGCAAGAGAGGACAAAACCTCTCATTCATTCTCATTGGCACTAACATTTTCCTTTCTGTGGCGTGGAGAATGGAAACACCAGAAATTATTTTGGAAGAAGTGAAGACCTTTGTGCAGTGAGCATTGAACTGATTTTTAGTGGCAAGAGGCAATGTGTGTGCATCCACAAAACAAGCTCACAGGAGACTCTCAGAATATATTACATGGACTGTAATTAGAGAATGGATGTATTGGACTCCAGCCTTTGCCATTGAATTTTAAAAAGAGCTAATTTGTTATTGACATTTGTGATTAGGGTAATAACCCTGCTGGCTTGTGTGTGTAGTGCTGAGAAAGAACATCTAAGGCATGAAGCTTTCTTCTTCTGTTTTGCTTTGTGAATGTTATTACACCTCAGAAGGAGAAGAAACAGTGCTTTGCTTGGAACATGTCTGTTACTAGACAGAGGGTTTGTGTTGAAAACTGCAGAAACAGAGAAGGCATCTCTCCAATTCATCATTGTTTGGAGAGAGAAGCCTCCCTCTTCATCCTCCTCATGCACTGTTACTGTCTTCTCCTTCTTACACAATGAGGAAGCTGCTTGAAAAATTCTTTTGATAATTCCTTGCACATAACGTTCATTCACTGGATTGTTTTGTGTGCATAGTACTTACTGGCCAAAGAGCTCCCCAAGAGCTGCTCTCCAAGAAGGACTTGTTGCTCTGCACAGTGTTTAGGAGCACAGCCATGCTTGTCTCTTGCTGCAGCCATCCCTATCACATGTGATAATCAGTGTCTGTCCACAGGAAGCCTGATGGGAGTAAAGACCTGCTCCTTGGCACATCTACCACTGTCAGAGCAAAGGACCTTGCTGACTAATGTTGCAAAGTTGCAATCTGCCATTAAGCAGCTCTTTGAAACATTTTGAGATTTGATTTTTTCATTATGCAGATGTCCAGCATGCTCTGCAAATTGGCCTCTCTTGAGCTGTTTTAGCTAAGGTACCAGAAGCCACCAGTGAGTCTCAAAATGCTCTGCTCAGCTCTTTGTGGTGAATTTCCTCCCCTAGTCTGGTTGGGATTTGAGTAGCATGTCAGGGATGTAACAAAGGCTGAGGATGCTATTGCAAAAGCCTGCATCCCAGAAAATAATAATAGTTGGGGAAAGATGATATTTGTTTCTTGTTCATTCTCAAAGACAGCCTCAGTTGTAAGGAATGAACATGGTCTTTCTTACAGCTTTGGGACTAAGTAGATTACAAAGGTGCCAGTGAAGCGGATGAAGTACTCTCTTTTTTGGTTGCCAAATATGCCAGTTACAAGGCTAGAGAAATAATCTGTCCGATGCTTCAAATGGCCACTGTTGTACCTGAGGGCCCATAGTGCTGCTTTTCTGTGCTGGAAGAAACAGCAAGCACCTGGTGAGCTAAAGAGAGGACAGCAATCCTTGGCATGTCGTCAGGATGACAGTGATTTCTTTGACATGCCATAATAATTCAGTGAGCGTGAGAGGAAAACCCTTTGGATGTTTGAGCCACTCTGCATGGCAGTTTTAGGTCGCTGCTTAGTTAGCAGTGTGAATAAAATGCAGCTTGTCCTGTAGTTGTAGCTGTGAACATATGTAAGGAGCATATGATGGGTCAGGTTCCACTTTTTTGTGGAACCTAATGTATGGAGTTCTCATAGTGGGAAACTTACATGTGGGAGATGTGATAATTCAGAGCAAGGTGATCTGGAAAGCAAATTTGAAACAGTAGCTTTTGTACATGACTAGTGTGCAGGAATTTATTGCACCTCATACTGCTTGGCCCTCATCTTGCATTTATACTCATGACCAACACTATGCAAGTACATTATGTGGTTCAAAGCATCTTCTACTTGTTCAGCAGGAACATGTAATGATGTACAACAGTTGGCTCCTGTCTGAAGTGCTACTTACTTTTCACATCAATCAAAACCAAGCAAACATAAAAACCCCCAGCCCCTTTCCCCCAAAATCAAATGTCCTCTGGGGTATATCTTAAAAGAACATCTTCTGCTGCTCTGTGTGACATGGTTACATATGGTACAGGAAATTGTGATGATTTTCAGGTTATATTCATTACATGCAACAGGGATATATATTATTATCTTATTCTTTCATATGCTACAATTGGTTGTTTTTTTACTTCAGGTCTGCCTCAACATTTCTCAGCATACTGCTTCTTGGCCAAGACACATCATTTTATACCATATTATTATAACTTTAATTTGTGCTATAATTGGCATCATATTGCTATTTATCTGGTCATTGATGTGTGTGAATATCACGTAGGTATATTCCTCAGTCACTCACAGTCTGTATTTCTTAGCTGACAATGTTCAATACCATCAAGGAGAGGAGCATATTTGTCTTCTTTGTGTGCATGTTTCTGTTGTTTTTGCTAGCACTCATTAGGTATATTCTGTCATGCTATTTGCTTTACCCTGCACTACTGAGACCTTTGCCTTGTTTCCCAGGTTTGGCATTTCATTAATAAATTGCAGCTTATGGACCTTTCTGGGGAACAATTGCCTTTTATAATATTCTACAGTAGTTTCAGCACAGTTGGAAAGTATGCCTAGCAAAATTCATATGCCACAACACTTGCAGAACAATACCTGCTTCAAAGGCATAGCAAGGTGAATAAGGCTATTTATCGACAGAGTCTATCTGACGAGCTGGAAACCACAGTCATTTTCATAAAAGGTCCATTTAAAATAAATCCTGTTTTCATTTTCCTGAGGGCCACTTGAATTCCTTCCACACAGAGAGAAGGTCAGGACTGATGTTCTTAATCCTGAGCAGCGAGGTTTTTCTATGCTGCTTCTGTTGTTAATGTTTGCTGCGGGGAGAGAGTAATAAGCCAGAAAGAGTCTATTTGGTGAGGGCTGGAGGGAGGGGGCAGCCCCTTGCAGGGCCTGCCTGCCTTGCCAGCTGCATTTCTACTCCACTGAGTGCAGCAAGCAGGTCCCTGGTGGGGCTGGATGGAACAGGAAAGCCTTTCCAGGATGCATGTTGTGCCAACCTACAAACAAGCAAAGGAAGAAACCTTTCTTGATCTGATTGTATGTGATTGCCATTCTGAATTAAAATAACAGACACGAGAACTGTCAAAATCTCTTTTGCATCAGAGCTGTTTTTTTTCTCGGTAGATTTTTGAAATAACAGGTTTTGGAGCATGGTACTCTGAGTAAGTACAATCATAGCTGAAGTAGGCCTGATTTGGCTTACCATGAAGATATTAATCATCTCACCAAATGGGCTTTTAACTCCTGCAGGAGCTTGTTACACTAGGCAGGTCATTTTTATAGGGACAGGTAGTTCTGCCATTTTAAGTATACTAACACTGAATTACAGTATTTTCAAAGATATCTTTATTGTTTCTGCCATTTTTTTCTGCTGATTTGAAGTAATATTTCAAGCCTACTCAGGCTTGAAAGGTTTTGGAGTGGTGCAGTAGTAGGGTTGAGTAGGAGAAAGTGGGTGGAATGAGGACCAAAAAAATTACAGCTATGGGAGATAATCTCATTGTGGCTACTTGACCTTAGTTAAACATTAGGGTGCCAAACTATTTTGTCATTTTTATTAGGATCATCTTGTTCCATGTTATCTCTTCAGAGCAAACTCAGTGTGAACAGAGATGCTTTTACAAAGATCATGCTTTTACATACCTTTTTCTTTCTTCCCCCCCGATGCAGTGAAGCAGCCTGCAGTCACAGAATAAAAGGAAAAAGGGGAAAACAACCACAAGGTCAAAAACATCATTCTAATTCCTGGAGCAATTTGACTTTCCTTTTTGCTTTTAGAATGTTCCACCTCTCTTTCAAAGATGCCTGTGCTCCAGCATCCTGCTCAAATCGGCTTGTCACGTGGAATTAGAGGTTGCAGAGATTAAGGATTGGAAAAATGATCTTCTTTCTTTAGGGAATTTCGGAGTAAAAAAAGACTGTAAACACACACCTAAATGGATGGGTAGCTGAGGTCTTCAGGGAAAAAGAAAGTAGTAGATATCAATATTTTACTTTAAGGTACCAAAATAAAAAGCGAACTATCACTGGAACATACTTCTGTGCCCTGCTGTGGGTTATGGAACTGGAAAAAGACTACTTTCTGCTTTTATTCCATAACTGAAAGCCTGACTTCCAGAGCTATTGAGCATCCACAGTTCCTATTGATGTAAATAAAGTTTTTAGGCACTTCAGGCTTTTCTGAAAAAATGGCCTGTTTTACCTAATGGTACAGACCAGGACTTGCTTCCTTCTGGAAATGGAAAGTGAATGATCTTGTTAGAGTGGTCTCTGATATGTGCCAAAGATTTCTCTTCAGGTAATCCTGGGTTAGGAAGCCAATGACACTTTCAGGAATTTTGAATTCTGTTTCTGAGTGGTGTACACCCGTTCCTGAATAGGCTGCTACTGGTGGATTGGAAAATAGTTTGTGTTGTTGCCAAATGCTTGAAATAGGATCAACATGTCAGGTAGTCAATAAGCAGTCAGCAGTGATGGTGAAAAATAGTGTTGAAAAGCTCCATAGTTTGGATGATCTGTGAAGTATAAGATTTGCTTCATTCTAGTCAGTAGTAACTGGGGGTGATTTTATCAGAATTAGACTATCATCAAGGAAAACTGAGTTATTTTAGGAAGACAGTGAATTGCTAAGCCTGGAATTCAAGCAGCTGGTGCTACTGAAGATGTTGAGGTTTTGGTGATTGTTTCTCTTTTGGTTTGGGGGGTTTGTTTTTGGTTTTTTTTTAATGAGATGAAAGAATAGAACTCCTGATATATTGTAGTGATTATAGAATTTGTGGCACTTTTTGTAGGAACAAGCTGATTAAGCTGGGTGTTTGAGCTGGATGTGAAGCTGGGCAGTTACCTTTTCCTTAGCAAGTGTTTGAGTTTTTCAGGCTGCCTGTTGACACCTGACTTTTGGCACTGTTCAAAGTGGTGGCACAGGCAGCAGAGCCCAACAGCCACAGCTCCACACTGCCCTCCTGTTTGGCCACAGAAGATAAAGATGTATGTGTGCCATCCTGATTTCTTTTGCTGACCTAAAGGAGACTGTGCTGATGGTACATGGAGCATGGTACAGCTCTGACGTGACCTGTCTGTGCCTGTACCAGTGAGAAGGGATTTGGGAGTATCCAGTGCTTGCTTGCTTCTGTGAGCTTTACATCAACAGATCTGTTGGTTGTTGTTTTTTTTCCTTTAAAGGATTGAGTCCCTGTTTAGCTTAAGTTTGCTTTTTATCACCTTATGTGTGAATACAGAGTGAATTCAACACTGGAACAACAGGAATACATGAATTAAATTTGTGTGCAGTCTACATGAAGGGTTTGCACATGGATATTGGGAATAAACTGAAAAAGTGCCATCCTCTGTCCTTATACTTGTCCTTGTCCATGTCCATGTCATGTAGATTCTCTGAATCTGTGTCTCTTTTGATAGATAGCTGCTAGGTCTGCAAGCATCCAAAAATGTGTAGTAGCAATCTATTATTTTTATACAGCCATGCACTTTCCTGGATACCAGCTTTTCTGTGCTTGCAGTCAGATGTTCCAAGCATAACATCTCACTGGCTGCAGTGGACCATCCAGAGCACACTGGCAGAGGGTGATTTATGCTTTTGGTAGAAAGGAAGTCTCTACTCCATGGAGCTGTTGGTTCTAAATGGTGGAGAGGTGACACTTGCCTCATTCTCAAAATAAACTGCTAAAGGAAGAAATTAAACCCATTTGATTGCCACCTTCCCATCAAACAGGCAAGTATATGTAAACACCTTCAGAAATGTTCCAAGATAGACTGGAATAGAATTTGCTTGGACTTGTTTGCCCAGCTGCTCTCTTCCCTGAGGTGTGACTTTGTCCAGCCAGGAGGAAGGTCATCCTCAAGGCTCCACTTTCCAACACCTCAGCATTGGAGGTGCCAGGGGATGTGAACATAAGTAAGTCCTGACATCAGAATGTGAGACTTAAAGCATCTATTATCTCAGAGACTGCTTTCTCAATGGGAAAAATAGGGAATTTACTGTGGGCTTGTGTAGGTCTGTAAGTTGACAGGTGTGTCAAAGTAATCTGCATACCTCCTGCACTCAGACTTGTGGGCTCTGCCTTGTAGAAGGCTTGTGATTTAACATAAGTCAGGAAATATTTACTTGTGGCTCAGGAATGTGTTTTATATGTAATACAGGAGATCTTTCTCAGTTGTGAACTCAAGACTTTCTTCCTTTCCCCCCAAATTGCCAAGGAAACAATTTTTTTAGATTTATTGCTGTGTTGGTAGTATTTGGCCTTGAAGTGATTCTTTGACATTTTATTTCAGTTAATGTGACAATTTTTTGCCTTGACTTTGGGAGAAGTGGTGTTCTTTATTTCTTGGTAAGTCTATGAAAAGTAGCAGATTAACAAAATCATTCTGTATTGGGTTTTGGTTTGGTTTGTTGGCTTGCTTGGGTTTTGTTTGTGGTTGGGGTTTTCTTGGCTTTTTATTTTCCTTTTGTTTGCTTTGTTTTGATTTGCTATCATATAATGAAGAACTAATTGTAATTAGAGGTAGGTATGAATTTGACACCTTCCCTCCCCCTCAAAATATCCGCTATAAGGAATGCTATTTTGATTTGAAATTGGGTTGTCCTTAAAAAAGGAATCATTCTAAGGTTCATTCAAAGGTTCTCCCCCCCCCCCTGTGACAGATGGGAAGATAAATTTTATGTTTCCAGAAGAAAACACTATCTTTAAGAGGAAAGATGTTCACTGTAAAAGGAATGAAGTGATCTATAATTTCTAGTCCTAGCTTTTTTATTTTAAGGAAAAAGGGAGACAAACAAAACTGCTTATTACTCTTTAAAAGCTTTTACTGCTGCTCCAGGCACCTGGAAGATGCTGGTTCTGCCACCTTTAGCTCAGCTATCTCTTAAATACACTCATGTGACCAGAGTAGTTAAACCAAATAAATGGTCCCAATATTTTTTCCTCACCTGAAAAATGTAACAAGCAATAGGTTGGGGTTTTTATTTAAAAAAAAACAACACAAACAAACATGTGGAGGGCATCACCTATAGCTTCTGTTGGATGGAAGATCCTGCTGACCTCTGTTCCTGCAGCCTTACAGGACCAGTCCCTGATCTTCTTGCACCATTCTGTCTTGCCTGCCTACTTGTAAATCTATCAGCCCCTCTAGGGGAAGGGGGAATAAAATGAATCTGCTAAGTAAATATTGATAGGGAAAATGATAAAGGAGAATATAGTGTCTTTTAAGACTTGTGCTGTTGGCTTATAGCTTTCTATGATTATCACCTGTGGTACACACAATCATTTCAGCATGTTGTTACCAAGTTTCTGTCTTTTTTTTGTTGTTGTTGTTTTCTCTGAGCTGTCTAGGTAAGCAGATATTGGCCCTTGGTGGGAAGGCAGGGACAGAAGCTCTGCAGTGCCTCCAGCCCTCACAAGGCTGGGGCAGAAGAATGTGCAGCTCTCGGGTCAGGGCAAAGGCCAGTTTTACTCTGTATCTAATCAGTCAGTGGAAACTATTTAGGGAAGAGAGAACTAAGATCTGACAATGAATAGGGTAACTCTTTCATACAGTAAAAATACCAAACTACAGGCAGCCAGCGATTTAGGAATTGCTTACACCAGAGGCTGCATTTAGACTTTTTAATGGCCACAGCCGAATTTTAGATGAGCACCAACCCTATTTGTGCTTCCTGCCCAGGGGCTCTGCCCAGCCTTTCCTCCTGGGCAGCACCCAGCCACAGGGCCAAGGTGTCAAATGCATAAAGTGCCTCTACAAATTTTGGAAAAGCTAGTGTTTAGGTAGAGAAGAGA
The DNA here is from genome assembly GCA_013396975.1 of Bucco capensis. Lineage (NCBI taxonomy): Eukaryota > Metazoa > Chordata > Aves > Piciformes > Bucconidae > Bucco > Bucco capensis. Next base: position 766,942 of record VWZO01017218.1, read on the forward strand.
AACCCAAACTGAGCTCTGGAGTGACCACAGCATGAGCTCAGCAGTTTGACCTGCTGCCTTGCAGGCAGGACAAAGTGTAGCACAAAATAATCTGAAGCCTGGCTTTCCAGGACCAGCTCTTCACAGAAGCTTCTGCCTGAACAGAATGCTTTAAAAAGGATGCTGCCAGATGTTTATTGTTTCAGAAATAAGGAGCACTACAGAGAGCTCTACCGTCCCGTGAGGCTGGTTTGTGAGTGCTGGGCTCCCATCTCTGAGGGCTGCCCAAGGGACTGAGCTGGTAGCCTTCAATGGCATTAGTCATGAGCTGTGACTTGTTGTGGACAGAGAAAGGGCACACAATATCATTTTCTCCTTCAGCCAAGCTAATTCCTATATTTTCTTCTTTTCCATGTGATGTACAGGTTTTATTTGTCTTTTTCCAGCATTCAGTTTCCTTTGCTTGTCTGAAATGCTGCAGCCTTTAATAACACTGTGTTTTTCTTAGACATGTTAACTAGAGGTTCCTTTCCCAATTATTAATTTAACAAACAACAACTGGAGAAATATTTGATAGCTGGTTCATATGAAAGCAAGAGTATTATCTTGGGGACAGAGAATATTTTATGCACGCTCCCTTTGGCCCAACATACCCTCTTGTGCGTCCAGGTCTTTGTTGTAAACCCTTGGAGCAGAGTGGTGGCAGCCAATGGGCACTATAGTTAGGCCAGACAAGGTGGGAAGGGAGTGTCAAATGGCAGGAGAGAAATGGAATTTATATCCAGAGGTGGAAGTTGGAGTTGGCTATGACTGATAATTTGTATTCAGAGTTGAGAAATCATTTTTAATCCTTTTTTTTTAGTATTCAATTTTCTATTGCAATTACAAGTCAGAATGACCATTACTGGGCACCTCTGCTCATCAGTGTTATGGATTGGTGTCAGCTCCAGCTCTGGGAATAATGTATTATAGGTGCTGTTGTGACTGCAAGAAGGCACTAGTAACTGATTCCAAGACACTGAGAAAGTGTATAATAAAAGTGGGTAACTGTGCTGCTCTTTAAAGCAGGTACTGATAAAGAAAGCTGGGTATGTGAATTCTGCTCCCCTGTCTGCCTCATATTTCCTCTTTGAGCCAGGGGAAGCTGGTGCACTTTTTTGTGATCCTGTGCTTCAACTGCTCTAAAGTGACATGAAAACCTGATATGTAGCCTTGCATTTGGTACCCAGTCATTGTCTTTCCCACAGAATGGGATGAATATTTTTTTTAATACTGAGAAGTCAACATTTCAGCCACTGACTGGGACAGCACTAACTGGTGTGGAAGTTGATAGCTGTTTGAAAGCAAGAGAGGTTGCACTGCTTGGCCCCACATCATTCATCAGGATGCACTCATCAACTCAAAAATCTTAGCTCCCTCCAGTAAAGAGAAGTCAGTTTGCTGTTCAAAGTTGAGAAATTTGCCTGTAACAATTAGAAAGTGCTGCAATCATTAAGTGACTGTGGTTGCATCTGTTCTGAAGTGTGACAAAGCTTCTCCCCATGGCTTGCAGAAGGATGCTGCAGTGGCTGGTGAGGCAGCAGTATCGCAGGGCAGGAAAGCACAGATGTCTGCCTGGATGATTTCACAGACCTAATGCTCCTTCTGTTAGCCTGATGTCATTCTTTGAGATCATCAACAGAAAACATGAGCTAATTTGCCCTCTTGGGGTGGAGCTAAATGTGAAACTCAACTTGCTCGAGGAAGCTTGGGTCCCTCTGTGGCAGGAATGGTGGCTGCTGCTGATCCTGAGACGCCTGTGTTAGCAGTGCAGATCACAGTTGTTTTGAATTGCATGTGGTAACTCAATTTCTCCTCAAAGAGTGAGCCAATATTGAAGTAAACTCAAGTGAAGGGCATTAACTGAGCTCAAGTAAAAGGCATTAACATATAGCACGTCTCAATTTTATAACTCTATGAGCATGGAGACCTCATGTGCAACGTATCATTTCAAGTTTAGATGTTACATCAAAAGGGATAAAATAACTGCCTTAATGTGCCATTCGGGGCAAGTTTTCTGTACACAAAATGCAACTTAACAGCTTTTTCTAAGTTATAAACATTCAGGATTGAACACAGCAGCCTGTGTGTATGTGATATACATTTGTTTATTTGCATACAGCCACACTGTGCTAGACATGCTAATGTATATGTTCACTTTATTTTAGACTTTCATATTACCAATATGGGGTTTATTTTTAAGTACTACCTATTCCATCTCAAGAGACCTGCATACAACAGACCTGACCTTGGAAAAGATACTAAGGTCAATAATACATGCTATGGTTCACATTTGTGCACTTTCTGGGCATATCAGAAGCACAAACTGAGTAAATATGGAAGAACAGTGTCTTGGAACAATTTCTTTTAAATGAAAAGCATATCAAATGTTAATCTAAGTTGCTTTTATGAATAAGAATCTTGAAATGAGAAAGTTAGTGGTGAATTAAATTGGATTTTTTTTTTAGTTGATATTTGTTTAATTTTATGTTATTGCAGAAATTGGAACACAAAGAAGTTTTGGTTGGCTTGTTGTTCCTGGTTTTCCCATTCATCCCAGCCAGCAACCTCTTCTTCAGGGTGGGATTTGTGGTGGCAGAACGAGTCCTTTACATGCCGAGGTAACTATTGCAATTGAATTTCTTTCTGATGAGACCACTAGTCCATTTGCTAAATGCAGGCACGATTGCTTCTTCTCTTTTACAGTACTGCAAACATTACATTGCTAGTCAGTGTATTCTCTGCTTTGAGTTTTGGAGTGATAGAATGAGCGATTTTATAGTTGGTTGAGAGCAGATTGCTTGGCAGGAGCAAAGCTACTCAAAATACTTTATTTAGGGTTTTTTTTAACACATTTTTTGGTGTGCTTGAAACAGCTCAATAAAGAGATGAGATGTTGTTTCTTGAGGACTGTCCTCCAAGACTCTTTCTTGGTAGCATTATCAACTTAAATTGCCCAATGTCTTTACCTTATGGAGAGCAACTGAAAAGTTAACCTGTTTTATTTTTATTGTGGTATTGCTCAGCTTTCCCACTGCATTAGATGGCCAGTAAAAACAAAGGTGACTGTTGCTGTCTTAAAAGGCTTCTGGCTTCAGTTACAACCTATGCACCTGACCTCCTACCTGTGACCTACTGACTGCATACACATCTAAGAGTGGAGGATTTGCAGTTATCGAAGAGGATGGGGAAAATCCAGTTGCTTCTCTATCCCTCAGCCTCTGCCCTGGGATTTCTCTCAGCTTCCAACCTCTAACAATTTTTGCTTCAGAGGTTCTCATAAAACACAGATCCAAAAATCCTAAGAAAACCACTTACAGGTGGTCTTTTGCAAAGCTGTATGCATATGCTGATTGTCATTTGTATAACCACAGTCACAAAAGGGTTGCTCATTGGTGTAAAACTCAGGCTGTGTAGGGGCTGTTCCATTTATTACAAGCTTCTTACACAGTTAGGCTATATCTCTGTGCTTTGCTGTATACTGACATGCTCTTTGGGTCAAATCCTGCTGATTTTATTCACATCGTTAGCCCTGCTTTTGTTTATTGAGACTATATCTGAAAGTATAGTGAGTGAAAGTTGTGTCTCAGAGTTATTTTGCAAGTGATACTCTCGACTAATGGATCTTGCATCATTTCAAATTAACTTGGAAATCAGATTGCTTTAAATTCCTGTAACAGAAAATGAGGAAACACATGAAAGCGCAAAGCTATTAAGGAAACAGTCAGCTGAATGCGGGACTCTGTTGAGTGGTTGCATTGCTGAGTCTCAAAAGAACAACTGTGGAAAATACTTTAGCTGTCAGCGGTTCCTGGTTCTCCTCCAGATGAGACTGCAGATATAATGAGAGGAGGGGCAATGAGGAAGAAAAAAAAAGACATGTTTGTGCTGAGAAAATTAATCAGCGTTAACATGTGTGCATACTGTTTGTATAATGCTTGTCATCTCCCTGAGGGCTTTGCAAATATGTGACCTACAAAGTAGGTAATTGATAGTTGCTGCTTTTTTTGAGACAGGAAAACTGAGGCAGAAGGACTAAATGGTTTATCTGGAGTGAGACTGTGTTGGAGTACCTGGATCTCACACTTTGCTCAGATCACTCATGTCCTGTTTTGCAATATTTGCTTTTTGCTCTTAGCCCAGGCTGGCAGGCAGCTGGCATGAAAAGGGAAGGCAAACCCTGACAGTTTGCAGGAGAGGTGGGCAGTTCCCAGCCAAAGGATCCAGAGAGAGCTGAGTTCTTGACTCCCAGTTACCAGTTAATCTGAGTTACTTGCTTATGTCCTCTGGGTGCAAAATGTCATGAATGGTGAGGAGACTTCTGCAAACATTGATGACCATGGCAGAACAAAAATGTATGAGATTTTTTAGGTGGTTTGCTGTTGTTACTTTGTTTTTGTTGTGTTTTGTTTTTTGTTCTCCCTAGCGAGCATAGCAGTTTAATAATGATGGCTTTAGGAAGGGCTCACATTCTTTATTTAGAACAGCCTTTAACAGTTTTCTTAGGTTGCATCTTGAAAAGGGCTTTTTCTATCCTTTGACATTCCTTCTTTAAAACTTAGCCAGTCAGAGGTTGTCATTCAGCTTTATTTAGATAAAAGTCCTCAATTAGACAGAGAGAACTCAGTGATCTATGGTTTTGGGCTGATGCTGGAAGGTGCATTTCTGTCTCTGTTTCAAGTAATAGCCTTTCATTAACATTTATGGATGTGACAATTGCATGTGTGTGTCACAGCCTGAAGTCCTAATTCAGTGTTGCTGAGTAGTTACCTGGACAAAATATCAAGCATTTTCTTTTCAATAAAAGTTAAATAGGGAGCCAAGGATTTATGTAGAAGGTGTTCTGAATAGATAGGAACAATGAATAAGCCATTTTTCTTGATGTCTAATTATATGACTGGGCATTGCCTTCTGGGGATTGAAGGGTATTTGGTACAGTTCCTCTTCTGTCTGCAGCTGTGCCTCAGGGGAGAGGGATATAAGCTAAGTCAGAATGGTTGAATGTTTTCTTTAATTGGCTTTAGCAAAACAAAAATAGTTGGAGAAAATATTCCTTGTGTTTAGTTTTCATTTGAGGGCTACAAACACTTGTTTAAATCGGGGAATTTTTAATAATAGTATTACTTCAGCCTGAAACATTTGATAGGAAAACATTTTACTGTCTTTCCACTTTAATTTTCATTTTGTTGTTGGTTTTTTATCCCCAAGAGGGCAAAACTTGTTTTCAGGAGGGATAGGGGTGTAAAATACATATCTTGGGGGTGGTAGACAGGTTACAACTCTAGGCCACTGTTTTCCAAAGAGGCATCACAGTAAACAGCTGGATGAGTGAAAGATAGAAACCACTGTGGATTTTTCCCTCTTCATAATGTACATGTAAATTAGCTCAGTGTGTGTCTGCTAATGCTGCTCAGAACAGACAACCTAATTGTTTGAAAATCCATTGATTCTTAGCCATGTGCAATTTGTCAGTACTTAAACTGGAACACTAGCTCTTCCTCTGTGTTGCCCTTTGCTGTATAGAAACTGGAGTGGCAATACAAACTCTTGGGCCATCCAGCAGCTGAGCTGGGGTTGCTCTCACCTCATGAGATCAGATCTTTCCTACCAGAGCAATTTCTACATTTTCTTCATCTTTCACTTGTTACTCTGCTGGCAGCGGCTCCTGGTTGCCTGCTGTATCATAGCTAGACAATTTAAGCTGTTTTCACGATCTCTTATGAACCAACAAATCAACTAAAACATTGCTCTGTGGTTTATTTCAAATAAGCTGAAAGCTAATAGGCAATCCATTGGTACCTGCACTGTTTTTATGGCAACTCATTTGTTGTGGGTATTGCCATGAGTGGGTTGCAAAGTGCACGGTTACTCTTTCTCAGCACAGGCAATTAGGGTTTGCTGTCACTTTTTTCACCAGCTCCTCACTATAACAAGAGTTGATGTTGCAACCCTAATTGTCAATACTAGAAAATGAGATCACTGCCATATACAGGATGGCATTTGCCTCAGTATCTATCTCAAAACCTGCAAGAAAGACAGCATCCAGAAAAAAGTGCACTTGTATTTTTCAGGAACTTAATGCATAATGTTAAAGCTTTCCCCACGCCCTAGCAAAGCAGGGACCATATACATTTTTGCCCTTGCATAGACCATGTTTTTGAGTCTTTGTGCTAATGCAGTTATTCCAATTAATGTACTTCCATACATTAACTTCATTGGGGGAAAAATTCAATAACTTAGGTAGCAGAATCATCTGTAGTTTTTATGAACCTGAATATCTCTGCCTATTGAGGCTGAGACTTACTGATGCTTCTCTCTTCTGGTAGCATGTTAATATTCTCCCCATTATCTTCCTTTTCCTAAAGACTAGCTGTGTAATGAGGTGGTGGTGTATTTTCAGTTTCCTTAGCTATCCCTTTCTTTAACATTATCTGAAGCCACAAGTTCATCAGGAGCTGAATTCCTGTTTACATATTCAGAATTCCTATAAGGGATCATCTGATTTACAGAAGCAGCTTCTCTTTTTAATTGGAGTCAAACCCTGATCCCAGTGAAGTCAGCAGTGAAAGTCCCATTGACTGCATGGAGCCAGTTTATCTGCTCCCTGATCTCAAGTTGGCAACATAAATGTTGCCTGCTTTCAGGCTAAATACATGATTCATGTGGGATTTAGGTATGGAATCCAAGTTACACCTGTTCCATTTGCTTAAAAACCCATAATTTCAATGCCTTACTCTATTGCTGCTGCTCTTGTGAGGGCCATGGAGCAGCTGAAGAAGGTGGAGCAAACTGGATTATATCCCCTGTAATTCAACTATGGACCTGAGGGGATTGGGAGAGCATTGTGTGATGGCAGTGGGCTAGACCCCACACCTAACCTGGTCCCTCTGTACTGTGAGGGTTCATGTGCCTGCTCCAGGGCATTGATTGGAGCACCAGTCTGCAAAATGGAGGCAAGGAGGTTGGGACCTCAGCTGAGGCAAGCAACTCTGGTTCTGCTTCTCATGTATTAAACAGGGACAATAATTCTACTCTGCCCTTTGGAAAGGGGAAGAGAGAGTTCTCATTAATTAATGAGAATTAACTGCTTGTAGAAAGGCTAAATGCTGGAAGCAGTGACCTTTCAGATGTGTATCCAAACTTAAGCTTCTATCTTTTGAAGGCTTGTCCACCCCTATTAAACACTTTAAGGAGAAATCAAAGCAGCCATCATCTGTTAATGCAGGCAAGAAATGCTGAGATGCTAGTGCTATGTATTTTGGCAAAAGGCAGTGAAGACACAGGAATAAAAGCCGAAATGATTCTGGAAAGCTGAAAAGGATTAGCTCATGGTGCGTTTGGTCTAGACTGCAGTCTTGTGCTATTTTAACTAAATTTAAAACATGCTTTTGAGAAACATGTTACGTTTTGGCCATGTACAATCAATTCAGAAAGAAGCTAGATTTGTGTGAAGTATAAGCATTACTGGCTATACTGGAAAGATTTTTGGTTTTGTTGTGCTAAATTAGGTTATGGGAGAAACTTCAAGTGCATTTACTCTGCTCTTGAAAACAATACAGATATGTAAGGGAAAAAAAATGAATAGTAAAAAATTTAGTTAATGTCTTCCTGTGGAAGTAATTTACTTGGCCATGTTGATTAGAAGAGGAATTCTTACTTACAAGGGAATACAGTGCCCTTAAGAAGATGCCTTGTGAAATTGAATAGAAAATTTCTTATATGAAGTATTTGGAGACTTGTGATGGAATTGAATGGGAAATTATGTCCCTATTACAGAATTCCAGAAGTTATTACAGTGTTTTAATTGAAACTGTAGCATACAGACCCTACTTCAGTAGAGTGTATAAGATTTAGGGAAATTTCTGTGGAAACCTCATGGAATTATACCGGATTTTTCATTTATAAAATGTTTTCTTTCCATAATGCATCTAGTAATCAAAAGCCTGAAAAGTTTCTGTATTACTTGTAAATACTTCAGATAGGAATCTGTTGGAAGTGAAATCTTAGGCTTAAACATTCTAATGAAGTGAATGTGTTTATTACATGACTTTTTGAAAGAATGAGAAAGGAAATGTGTCCAAATGTTAAATGGCTATTCAAAGGTTAGTGAAATCATTCATTTCTAGTCCATAATTTTCTCTCTAATAAGGAAAATAAGAGTTCCTGCATTTTCCTTAATTACATCATGTTCTGACTGGAGGACTATATTGCTGGTGGAGGTAAATCATTTTGATGACTTAGCTGATCATGTGTAAGTGTCTTTAATATAGGCCTGCATAGCTTTTAATTTAGAACCAAGGACAAAATCTAACACTAACTCGTAAGGTACCTTTCTAAACCAGATGTATTCTGCCAGTGTTTGTGGTTCTCTTTGTCTTTGTATTACGACTTGCAGACCTTATTCCAGGAAAAGGCCTCTTAATTCTGGTGAAAATTTCACATTTTATTCAGCAGATTCAGTAATAAGTATGCTGCTAGTTACTTGGCTGTTGCACTGATATCTCTGAGCTGCAAGGCTTGTTTTTTTCAAGTGGGACTTATTTTTTATGCTAAATGTTATACTTTGATGGTCCTGAATTCTTTTAAAACCTTTAGTAACTAAGAAAAGATATATAACGTTAATTCCATGTTATCTTGCTGGGAGATAGGCAGTTTAAACAACACTTTTCCCTTTATCCCTAAAACTCAGTACCAGTGAAGAAGCAGAGCTGCATAGCGAATGCTGCTGGCTGTCCACGTGTGACAGAAACACATCCCACATCCTTCTTCCTTTTGGACATTTAGTCCAAAAACCATGACTGTTCCAACAGGTTTTTGTCTTGTAGTCCTTATTGGGTGAGAAAGTTTTGATACAGCATTTTCTGTGGAAAAGATGACATTTTCATTTACCCAAAACTTTTTGCCAAGGTATGCTGACCACAGTGAAATTTTAGATAAAAAGGTTGGAAACAAGACTTCTGGAACCCAAGATGGACTCTACAGTCAAAAGGACATGGACAAGAGAAGTGAGGAGTTGGATAGATGTGGCCCAGAATTGCCTCGCTGGGGGACACTCATCTGAGAGTTGGTACATCAAGGTCTATCTACCACACACCACCATCTTCCCCAGATATTTAGTGCTGGGATCTACATCCTGTTGAATCACTTAGTGGTAGCAGTTTGATCCCAGCTTGATCTAGGCCAGTGTTTGCACTGCTGTCAAATTAGCCAGCCTGTAACTTGCTGAAATTAGGCAAGCCATGTACCAACTGTGAGAGAAAATTCTGATCCAGCAGTAAGCCTGGTAGTAGAAAGTAATCTCAAAATTTCTGGAACATATTTAGACCAGTTGAAGTGGTGTTACCTTGGATCAGCACTTGGGCTTTGATGGCTGGAGAATTTTGGGGACCCCAAACTCAGAGCCTTACAAGTGCACTCAATGCATCCCCGACTTCCAGGCTGACTGGTGCAGATGTGATCCAGGTCATAGGGAGTGCCATGACTTCTGAGTTTCTGGCCGTTACGGGTGATTGGGCTACAAACTAACACGCACGTACAAATAAGCTAAAGTCTAGATTTTATCCTGGCCCAAAACAGCTCCAGCCTTGGAAAAATTGACATTTTTCATAAAACAACATCTTTGCTACCCTGCCAGCACTGCTGGAGCTCTGTGCCTGGGAGTGCTTTCTGGGGCGGAAAGAGTCACTCTGGCCATGCTTGTTTGTGCCAGCACTTCCTTCAACATCTGACTGCTGGGTAGCAAGGCAGGAACAGCTGATGTGGCATGCCAAGAATGCTTTTTGCAATCAATTACTCCCCATTAGAGGAGTAGGAGCACAGCCGATGAATTTAACCGGGATGGACTGCCTTTTTCCCCTGCAGCAAGAGCCCTGCCTGCAAGCTGCGTTTCAGCTGAGTTTTTGGCTCTTTTTCTTAGTGTGTTTCCTCAGATGAGGCTGCAGAGCTGGAGCAGCTTGGACTGGGAGCATGAGAAGCATGTCGTGCCAGGTAACATCTGGGACTGAGACTAGGAAGCTTGGTGGGAACTATAAAACTGAGAGAATCAAATGTTTGTGTTGAGGATTTGGACCTGGCAGCAGACACCATTTTTCTCAAAGTTGAGCTCCCTGCTCTCTGAAGGGCAACAGAGTATGCATTTAGTTTAAGTCATACACACATGGTTTAAACTTGCTTCAGAGAAGCTTGAAAGTCAGGGTTAGTTTTTATGGAGGGAAAGGGAGTCATCTTAAATAAGTGCTAGAAATCAAGAAGGAGGTTTGCAGCCCAGAAAGAGCCTCCGGGGTGAAATGTCAAAGCCAAGCACATTTTCTGGTCTCAGTATAGTTTTGAGATAATCCCTTTTGTTGCTTTAACAGCCCCTGAACAGGGCAGTATTTCTTCCATGTTTTCACAGGCTGCTTATAAGCAACTCTTTTCCTAACTGATGTGTATGTATGTATACATCTGGATTCTTATCTTGGCTGAGCTCTGAGATCTACAGTAACTGCTTTGATGAAATTGGTGGATTTACTCCAAGTTTACACGCATGTACTTGAGATTAAGTTGTTGTTTTTTTTAAAAAAACCCAACTACTTCACAAGCTTTGACATCCCCAAAATAACCATTAAAAATTGTGAGGAAGGCATCTTTTCTGCATAGTTCCTCCCATGCCTTGTAACTGCTGAGCTTACCTGGGTGAGTTAGAAAAAGCTGGTGCTGCAACACTGGTGTCCGGGCTGGTTCCATCTTGCAGTGCTCAGCCTGCTCTGCCCACAGAATCCTCTGTGGAGTGGAAACCTGTGCTGTGCAAAGTTGCCACTCAGAAAGTACAGTAAGATGATGAGAACATACCTTGCTTTTCAGTAGTTTTCAACAGTAGTAGGTCACCAAGCGGTTTCTGGAGGAGGTAAGATGGTTTCTGATGTGGGCAGATTGGTATAGTGATGTGTTCTGATAATCTTTGAACTAGCCATGCATGTCTTTGATTAGTTGGCATTGCCAAGAACCAAATGCAGTGAAGCTGTTCCTGACTTCTGCTAAAAAGTGAGAATCTTGATCCATACTGGGAGAGAGGAGCTGTGTGTAAGCATCATCAGCAACAGCTTTACTTCGGGAAAGGAGATGTGTGCCCCACCTCATTCCCATCTGCTTGTGCCTCCTCTCACTTCACCTCCTTGCAGGTAGAACAATCCTAGCAAACCACAGAAATCACAGATGAAAATCTGTCATTGCACAGCTCCCTGCATGTGATCTGCCAGAAACACATGGCAAATGGTGCCAAGGGTGTGCCTGCAGAGTGCAGCTCTGCCCTAACTGCAGTTCAGGATATGCCTAAGGTAACACTTTAGTACTTCAGGAGTTTGAAAGGTGAGGAACTGTGAAAATGTCAGCCTGTTGGTCTGTGTGCTGAACTCTCCTAGAGCATCACTGAAGTTCTGAAGCCACAGGGTCTTCTGTAATAAGTGTGATGATTGGTGAGCCCATGGAAAAACTATTACCATCTTAACCTGTTGGGCTGTTCCTCAGGTCCTGCTTCACATCTGACTCTGGATCAAGCTGGTATAGACTTTCACAGTGGAACAGTGGGGAGCAGTTGCTGCAGCAGGCTGTTGCTTATCATACAGAAGGGAAGGAAATAAAAAAAAAAAAGAAGCTTAGGAGTTTTACAATAATCCAGTGGAAAATGGACTTAAAAAATAACAGTGGGTTGGGGATTTTTTCTTGTTTCCCACTGCTTTGGCTATGAAGCATTTTAGAGAAGCGTTTGCATGATGGGATGACAATGCCAAGAGAAAAGCCTTTCAGGAGAAATGGTTCCTTCCCCTCTCTAGGAAATACTAGAATTAACAATAACAAAATAAACAAACCTACAACTCCCACAGCCTCCGTGCATATGCAGATATCTATGGAGATATCTAGAATGTAGTAGCTAGAGTAATTTTTTCAAGTGCAAATGAGTCTTTGATGAAGGATGCATTTGAGACATTTTGTTTTTTCTCTAAATGCAATGTGATTAAAATCTGATTTCCTGGTGAGCCAGTGCTACCGTTTGATACAGAGTCAAGTCTCCTGGCATTCTGGGAAGAAAAGCTTATGTATTTGAAATGTTCTTTGTGTTTGTAGGTGATCACAGGGTCATGGCAGAATTAACTACATAGGAAATGTCTTAGAGTCACCCTCCCAGTATCTTTAATCAGAGAAGTGCAGTGTCACCTGTATGGGTTTTTCCCTGCTGCTGACTCACTAAAACTCAGGGCAGCTTAAAAAGGGCTTATCTGAAGGCTGGTGAGGTCAAGATCAAGGGAAATAGGATGAATTTGCATCTTGTGGGTGAAGCACTGTAGGAGCCTGAAACCTCCTTAAAGGGCTAATGTCTCAAACCTTGAGTGTTTGAGCACTGGGGGCAGAGGGGATACAGATGTGGGCTCTCCAGGTCCAGTGACTGTTCAGTGCTTGAGGTGACCACACCATAAAAAAAAAATCAATGCAAAAAGTTGTGGCTCTAGCTGACATCTGCACTGAAAAGTCCTTGACAGGATAATGCGGGTTTGTTCTCTCCACCCTTTCCTTGACAATCTGTAGCAGGAAATTGTCTGAAATTTTAGGCCAAAATTACCAGGTTCTGAAAATAAAAGTATGCTCCTACTTCATACTTTCTGATCTTTTCCCTTCTTTTCCTTTCTTTTGGGTTCTCATGCACTTTATAGTGCCGGTACATTGACTGTACTTAGGCTATAATTGTGGTACAACTACAACTCAGTACTCATGTTGCCACAATTCCCAACAGCTAGGGCAGAATTTGGCATGAATACCAAGACATTGATGTTTGTATTTTTGGTTTTCTGGACATTTTCATGACTCTGTTGGAAAAGGCCTGTTCTTGAAAATGTGAAGCTGTAAGGGAAATTCCTTTGAAAACAGCCTTGTGCTGAAGCAATTAAATAATGTTTATGTCAAATAATTAATTCCAAGGGAAGGATGAAGTTGCCAAAAGGCAAAGTAGCAGTGTGAAAACAGTCTGCAGGTTTTTGAGACAATGGTTATTGGAAAGGGAGGGCTTATTACCAAGATTAGCTCTTCAGAGGTTTTAGACTAGGGTTCAGTAGCTATAAAGGCTGGATTGATTGTTTGGCACCAGCATCTTGGTTTGTAGCTCTGAATGTCTGCTTGCAGTTAATGTAGGTGCAATAAACATGTGTGCAAAAGAATTAATGGAAAAAACCAGTGTAAGTGCCCTAAGAAGTGTGTTGCAGCAGAATGCAAGCCTAGTTAAGTGAAAAAAGAATATTGATACCCATTTCAGAAAACTGAGAGAATATTAACACGACAACAAAGAAGTTTTGAATGATCACCAGAGCTGATGTTGCCTCTGGATTTGCCTGCTATGTTTTGCCTTTCTCAGTGTCCTACATGGACCTGTACTGCAACAGAGACAGCACCACTGTATGGTGCTGATCAGTATGTACAACAAAGGCACTTCTACTCAGTAAAAGCAAAAGTTATTGGCCCTCTCTATCCTTAGGAAACCTAGGCAATAAGCAGTGTGTCTCCAATTTGAAAGAGAAACTGGGCTGAGAAGCAAGCTCATAGCACCTCAGAGATGTTGCTCCTCAGTTTTTCTGATTGACTTTCACGTGTTGTGCACTTGCTTGCAAGATTGACTCTGACAAGGCAATTGTATTCCTAGCAGTCTCCCAGAGAAGTTGCTCAGATGCTTGATACAAACCAGAAAAGCCTGAAGATCTCTGGCTGGATGGTGGGCAGGGGTGATGAACTGGCTGCCTCCAGCCTCCTGCTTTTGAGTGTGGGATTCAGCTGGGGTTCAAAGTGTGCCAGTGTCTGGGAAGGGCTGCTCTTTTGTCCCCATCTATTGGTGTTCCCTAAGTGTTGTTTCAGACTCTTCTACTGCCTTTTTTTTTTTTTTCAGGGGGAGTTGCTTGGACTGTGATAGCTTTTAAGTCTAAAATTAAATCAGGTGCTAAGTAACTACATTGAAGGATTATAGATAAGCTAATGAAATTCTTCAAGCAATAGGAATTGAAATTCCTTTTTAAAAGAGTCAAGTAGAATTAACAATGTACTAAATACAGCAACCAAAACCTCTTCATTTCCAACACAGAGTGGCATCACTGGAATTAACATAACATTTGAATTAAGGTAAAGAATTACTGAACTGATTTAAACAGAAACAAGACTCCGGTTTAGTATGATGTTTTTTTCACAGAAAACGCCTCAGTTATGCAGATGCACCCAGGAAAGTGCCAGGAGTTCTGGAGAAGACCATGTGTGTAGTTTCATGGAAGGGCAGCAAGGAAGCTCTGCAGAGAGCATTAGGAAGGACAGGCTGGCCCTGATGTAGCTGTGGAAGAAAAAGGCAGGAACTCCTGCCTTTTGACATGGCCTCTGCCACCTACTCCTGCTATGGCTTTGCCTACAATGCCTGCTCTCCTGCCTCAGCTTCAGAATTTGTAAACTAGATAAAATAGCAGCCACCACTGCGGTTGTTTGGAGACTTCCCTGTATTAAAATGGTTTTCATGTCCGTGCTGCTCCAGCAGTGCTCAGTATTACTGTTATTACATGATGCTTTGTGAGCTTTCTGTTCAGAAAAGCAGCTGCCTTCAGTGGGCTGGTGTAAGCTACCATTATGCTGGGTGGTATTATATATGCTACTGTACTTCTGGCATCTGAGTCTATCATTTAGATTAATTTGGCAATTGTGCAGTGGCTTAAGGAAAACTGCTGTTGAATTAGAGTTTTAGCCTAGAAAATATAATTAATCAAACCCCCCCTGTAATTGTGTAGTACATGCAATAATGAATGGTCTTGCATAGAAACCACTACTGGAATGTAACCTTTTTTTTTTTTCCTCCCAGTATGGGGTACTGCATCCTTTTTGTCCATGGTCTGAAAAGGCTGTCTACATGGTTAAATAAGTGGAGAATTACTCTTCTGACCCTGTTTGCTTTACTGCTGCTGTTCTTCTCTTGGAAGACAGTGAAACAGAACGAAATCTGGCTGTCACGAGAATCCCTTTTCAGGTATGAGTGACTATGGGAGAACACTTGCATTTTTGTGTTGTTTGTTACATGAAATAGTTTTCTTTAGCACAGGTCTTGCTATTGATGCATAGCTGTGATTAACATTTTGTTTATTACAATGTAACACCTGCTTTCTCTTTTCTGGCAACTGTGCAAAAACTGGTGTCAGCATTTTGTAGGCTTGTGCACAAACTTTGGTTCTGGCAATGACATTTTTAAGACACACTCTTTTTAGATAATGTCAATTCTGTAGATTTACCAATAATGTAACACTTTTCTTTTTAAAGACATAGCAAAAGTTCATTGCAGCCCTCCAGAACACCATAGTAACGCTATTGAATGTATTGAATTTTCTATAGTGATGTTCTTAATGACAAAAATGAAATGCCATGAAGTGCCAAGCTTAATGTACCATATTTCATTTTATTTGATTACTCTTTGCCAAACAGCTCTCTTTACAACCTCATTTATGTATTTTTTGCACTGAAACAGACTGTTTCATTTTGTGTTTTGCTATCAAATGTATTGGATTTGCCTCCAGCTGCTTTCAGCAGTTGTCTAATTGTGAAGTAATTGCAGAAACACAGGTGATTGGCACATGGGTTGCTTAGCTTTATTTTCTAACTTATTGGCCAGAGCGAAGTTTAATTTATGTAGCACTAAAGAGTATGAAAATATTTTTTGTGTGTACCCTTTGGTCTTCAGGAAACACTATTGAAGTGGTTGGAGCTCTTAGTGGGATTTTAAAAAAAAATAATAGAATCTGGAATTGGGGTTTCTTTGCTCCAATATGATTTCTTGCCCACATCCCTGAAATGCTGTTTGCTGATCAAACAATAGCAACCATGGCTACCAGTCTGGGCTGACACAGCAGTCCTGTGAAGCACACCTCCAGTCCAATCTCTTCTGGATAACTGTGGCCTTTTGAAGGAAAGTGAGTGCCTTCCCAAGATGGACAACTCTCTTGCTTGACAGGGGGGTGGGAAGATGGCAGTTCTGTATGCTGAGTTGCAGACCTCATCTGGTATCATGTTGTGTACAGTTGTGGTCACCTGTGTTTAAGAATGATGAAGTCTAACTGGAGTGGATGACAGGAGGACACCTCCTCCTCCTAGGGGTGATTGTCTTGGGATGATGTGGGGTGCCAGAGGGTCTGTTGCAGAAGAGAATAGGCTTATGTCTGCTCAGTTGGATGCAAATAGGCTTCTGTCCATCCTCTATCTGTTCAGAGAAGGGCAACCATCTACAAGCCAGCCCAAAGTCAGAAACTATGACACCACTTCAGTGTAGCACTGAGCTGAAGCTAATACACTTTGTCTCAAGGCAGGGGTTTTAGTGTTGCCCCGGGTAGTAGTATGCAGGGCTTAGTGGTTTGGTTCAAGCTGGCTTGCTCTTCATCTCGCATCTTCTGAGGATAATTCCAGGACAGAAATCTACTTTTGAGGAAAAGGCAAGAATGTAGGTGTGCTCCTGCTGGGTCACCTCACATCATGGCCTGCCCCTGTGAGCAATCAGCAGCAGATGCCTAGAAAAGCAGTGTAAGAACAGGGGTAGCAACAACTGTGCTTCTCTCCAGTTCTTTCCCAGCTTGCAGTAATCTACAGTTTAAAGACTTCCTGAGTCAGAGTTGCTTGCCTTTTTTTTTTTTTTTTTTTTTTT